>CM053602.1:5945300-6002473 GCA_028646575.1 Pseudocheirus occidentalis | reverse complement strand
GCTTTGCTTTGGAGCTCATTTTGAGAAGAGTTGTGTGATTTGGCCAGATGAGACTCTGGAAGTTTGAAAACCCCAGATGTTGATGCTTCCCTCTCCGGTAACTTGAATAGGTAATGGATGTGATGGTCAGATGGTTGGAAGCCCATCTGCTGATCTGTTTCTTGGTCTCCTTGTAACTTGTGTTTGTAACTTGTGCTTGTAGCTTGGGCTTGTATTCTATGGAGTTCAGGGTGCTGACTTTTCCCCCTGAACTAGCTAAATGATATGCTTGTTTGAGTAAAGAAAGATTGTTAACCCATTTTGAGTTGCTTTCCTTTAGTAAAGCAGATCTAAGAACCTGTGCTAGCAGCCGCCCTAGGTATACTAGGGTGCTTGCTGATGCAAATACCTTCTCAAAAGGGCTTTGAAGTAGCTAGTACAAACCTGGGTATCTATGAAAAAAGAATATTTAGGAAATGAATTGAATGTATTGGGTTATATCTCCAAATTTGGTATCAGATCTACTTTTTCCCTCCAATTACACTGGCTGATTAGATACAATTTTTCATGACCACTTTTCTTTAATATGTCATTTTAGAAAGCCTTTTTACATTGGAGTGAAAGGGATACACCTCATATATTTAATACTAAGTAATAAGAAAAAATATAGCATCCTTTTAATTTGACTGAGGGCTCTGAAACCCTCCTGGTACCACCTGAGAGTCAAAGGGAGATGGGTCTGCTCTGCTGGCTCACTGTTGTGTATAATGCATTAAAAGCAAAGAAGTCTCCAAAGCCAGCCAACACCAGTGCCATGGACAGATCCACAATTTATGTTTCAGGAAAATAACTACCCTTAGCAGACAGGCCAGTAGGACTGACTAGGGTAAGGCCAACAAGGGGCCACTCATTTAGTTTGAGCTAGCAAGAACCTTGCACAGGAAATAGATATATACCCCTCCCCTTAACTTTGTTTCATTTGAAAATTAATTTATATTTTTGCTATTCTAAGCTTGACAAACACTCATAAACCCAAACCCCAAAAGAATAACAAAAGAGAATCAGATATGCAGCTGTGAATCTCAGTTATATATGGCTGTTTTTTTTAAAGTATACAATAAATTCAACCCAGTTTCAAAGCTGACCTTTTTGCCTGTCTGTCTGTCTGTCTGTCTGTCTGTCTGTCTGTCTCTCTCTCTCTCTCTCTCTCTCTCTCTCTCTCTCTCTCTCTCTCTCTTCTTTTTGGAGGGCAATTGGGATTAAGTGACTTGCCCAAAGTCACACAGCTAGTTAGTATATCAAGTGTCTGAGGCTGGATTTGAACTCAGGTCCTCCTGACTCCAGGTCCGGTGCTCTATTCACTGCACCACCTAGCCACCCTTGTGTCTCTCTTTTAACTTCCTTCTGCTGTGTAAATTTTCAAAAAGTGCTTCAATGACCCTCTTTTCTTTTTTTAATTCTTTTTTTTTTTTCTGGAATCACTATCACTATTCCCTTTTCTTCCGTCTTCACCCCACTCCAAAACACGTTCCCTTGTAATACTGATCATGTCTGAGAATGTCTGTCTCATTAAGCATGATCCCTAATCAGGCCTGTAGAGTTGTGGTTGGTCACTGCATTGATCAGAGTTCTTAAATCTTTCACAGTTTTTAGTCTTTACATTGTTGTTGTATTGGTTCTTCTCAGTTTATTCTGTATCAGTTCATATAAGTCTTCCCAGTTTTATCTGCCTTGGCGCCTTTTTGCCATCTCTCAAGGTACAGTAATATTACATTAGGTTTATGCACCATAATTTTCTCCACAATTCCTTAATTGTTTGGCACCTTCTTTGTTTTCAGTTCTTTGTACAACAGAAGCGTTGTTATAACTATTTTTGTATATGTCAGTCCTTTATCTCTTTCATCTCTCTGGTGTGTAGACCTTATTGCAGTATTGCCAAGGCTTAGGATATGAGCAGGCAACTACGTGGTGCCACAGTGTACGGAACACTTGATCCAGAGTCCAGAAGATCCAAGTTTAAATTTGGCTTCAGACTATTATTAGGTGTGTGACTCTAGGTAAGTCATTTAACTTTAATGATAAACTGCAAGTCCAAGGGAATGAAGCTGAAATTCTCTACCTCCTGACAGAGAAGTGATGAATTTAAAATGTAGAGACATATTTTCAGACATGGCTAATGTAGGAATTTGTTTTATTGGAGCATCTAATATGAATTAAGATGTCCATTTTTCATTTTAAAAATTTGCTTAATAGGTTTTTCTCTCTTCTGATTAAGATTAGATATTAGTTTATTAGCTTTATTTAAAAAAACAGCTGCTCATTTTATTTAGCAGTTCCTTTTTACTTTCAATTTTGTTAATCTCTTTGATTTTTAGATGTTCTATTTTGTTGTTTAGTTGGAGCTTTTGGCTTACTGTATTTTTATTTTTTAATTGTACATCTAGTTCATAGATCTTTACATTTTCTGTTATTGATGAAAGTTTTGAGAGGTATTTTCCCCTAACATCTGCTTTGTCTGTATCCCCCAAATTTTGATATGTTATCTTATTGTTGCCACTGTCTTTGGTGAAATTACCTGGAATGTCTTCAATTTGTTTTTTAACCTGCTTGAATAATTTCTTAAAAGATTCTTTATTGATTATAATATTTATTGCATTCTAGTTAGTAAAAGACGTGTTTAATAATTTTGCCTTTTGACATTTGTTTATGAAGATTTTATGGCCTAGAATATGGTCAATTTTCTACAAATGTAACATGTATGGTCTGGCCCCATTCTTTCAGTGCCAGGCTGCCTATATTTCCTTCAGGGTTCTAGGATACCTTGAAAGGGTTTGTAGGTTTATCTTTTCCTTTCTCTTTTGGCTCAAGCCCTAACTGGCCATGTTTCCCTTTTACAAAGAAATATTTATGTTAAAGATATAGCAATAAAAAACATAAACACATTTTCCCCAATACCTTGGGGGTATAATCCCCCAATTGGTCCTTTGTGTTAGGGAGAGTTAGGCTTACACTTAGCTGAGTTCCTATGGAGCATTGGTCCCACCAAGTTCATGTACAAGGGTGGTATTGCTGATGGATGAATCCATCTGCTGACCTGGAATCCCAAAGGACACTCCCAGAAATTTCTCCTTGCTCTTTTGGGCATCAATGTTGGGCTAGTTACGATCAACCTGTATTCTTTTTTTTTTGAAAGGGGAAGGCAGGGCAATTGGGGTTAAGTGACTTGCCCAAGGTCACAAGGCTAATAAGTGTTAAGTGTCTGAGGCCAGATTTGAACTCAGGTCATCCTGACTTGAGGGTTGGTGCTCTATTCACTGTGCCACCTAGCCACCCCAGAACTGGCCTGTATTCTTACTTCTAGATTAATCTAATTTGTATTCCCAACCCAAACTGGAGATTCCTCTCCTGACCCTAAGAATGTAAAAGAATGAACAAGAAGTCCTATATGCCCCTGGCGAGTGGGGTGGAGGGAGGCATTCCTAAGGATCCCTTTTATTTCATGTTTTAATTAGACCTTGTGACTGAGTCACCAAGTTTCCCCAGGCACAAATGCAACAAAAAGATGTCTAGCACTAAGTCAGAGCCTTTTGAAGATTCCAATAGTTCTGGCTACACAGTCAATGAAAAAAGACCCTTCTTAACCACTTAGTAGGCCAACTGGAATGCTTTACAGAATGTAAAAACAGTCTCTCTAAGCCACATCCCTCACATATCATCCTTATTCTCTAGGAAGTAGCTCCACAGCATCCTTCACATGGAGATACTATCTTAGCAAACATAGGGTTTTTACATGCAAAAGAACTCCATTATGTTAATATGTAATACACAGCTGAGAAATATGTGCATTCTTTTTGATTCCCATTCAGTGATAACCAGAGATCTCGCATTTTATAAAATTACATACATACATTACATTTTGTTTATCTTTTTGTTAGATTTGTCTTAGTTTGAAAGGGATGTTTAAATATAGTTTTGCTATCTGTTTCTCTCCATAATTCAATTGATTTTTCTTTTAAGTACTTGAATACTATGTCATTTGGTGCTATATATTAAGTACTGATATTATTTCACTATCTATGGTGCCTTTAACTATAGTGTAGTTCCTCTGTTTACATCTTTTAACCATGTCTATTTTTACTGTGGCCTTGTCTGAGATCATTATTTCTACCTCTGCTTTTTAAAATTAGCCCAAAGCACAATAAATTCTGCTCCTCATTTTAACTCTGTGTAGCTTTATGTTTGAAGTTTCAAAATATGAAATGCTTCACAAATTTGAATATTATCCTAGTATAATTGTTTTGTTGGGGTGTTGTTCAGTCATGTCTAACTCTTTGTGACCACATTTGGGGTTTTCCTGGCAAAGATACTAGAGTCGTTTGTCATTTTCTTCTCCAGCCGTTTTTGCCCATGAGGAACTGAGGCAAACTTGCCATTGGGGAAGCGGCTGATATATATCCTAACTTGCCCAGGATCACACAGCTAGAGTGTGTCCAAGGCCAGATCTGAACTCACAAAGTTGAGTCTTTCTGACTCTAGACCCAGCATTCTATCCTCTATACCACCTAGCTGCCCCCATCCTAGTATAAGGACCGTGCTAATCTCTATACCATTTTAATTTTAGTATTTAAACTGAGCGCTTACTCTTCCCTCATCTTTTAGAGCAGAAAACCCAGACTTTGAGCAGGATATGGACTTGTTCCACAAATATTTGTGGATTGAACTATTATAATTAAAAGGAAATGGTCTCTAATGAAGGCTGAACTTTTTTCCCTGCCCCAGCCAGACAAATCACCAGCTAAGGAGATGAGGTTTCTGTGAGCCATATGGGACTTGGCCTTCCATATTGCGACCTCATGAGGTACCATCAGGGTGTACCCTGATAGATTTGAGTTCTTATAAAGTTTAGATGGACCAGAAACTGGACTCCATGGCTAAGGAGACCCATCTTTGATTGACCATAGGGCTGAAAGCAACCCAACTCAGATAAAGACTGACAGGGAAGATGCTGCTGTCCAACCAGTACCACAGGGAGATCTAGTCCAAGGGTGTGGTCAGCCATCAAGTCAAGAAGATAAATATTCATGTGATCACCTACCTGAACGGGGTGCAGAAGTGCATTGTCTGACTTGATGAAGAGGTCCACATACCAGGCTGGGGCCAATTAGGGATCAGAGAGAGGCTTTGGGTCTCTAAAGCACCCAGTGCTCCCCTGCTGGAGTAGGCCCAGGAGCATATCAGGAAGTGGGTGCCCAGAACACCCCAGGCCATTGAATTCATGTAAAGTGAGGGCAGGAGGTCAAGGCCAAGATGCATGAGTTCAGCTCAGAGAGATGGCTTTCAGGACTGCCTGAAATCCTAGAGACATCTACTGCTTCACTTTCCAAAGGCTAGAGGGCCCAGAGTCCTTTCATTGACACCCCCGCCATTGCTACCCAGGACCCTTCACTGGGCCATGCACCCTCCCTCCATCATTCACATCAAAGGATCTTACAATCTCCCTCTATCACTAACCATTGGGGAACCCTCTGATATACTCCATGACTCAGTTTCTTAGGAGCACACTTTCTGCTCCTCCCCTTTGGAGTTAAGGTTTGCAGCCAGAGATGTGCTGGGAAATGCTTCACAACTTACTGTTTTGGGGAAAATATGTGTGTGCAACATATATTTAAGCTTGATTTCCCTTATTAACATTTTCTCTATCCCTTTCTTAAATCTAGAAATTTGCCAGAATAATACACTAAACCTTGAATTGTGCTTTTTGCCCTTGTCTGAAGTGTAAGTACTCCCATTGGAGACTTAGTTGTCAACTCTCATGGGCCCATTTGAGCTGCCTCCAGCATACCCCCACTTACTTCTGTAGATTTAGACTTGATGCAACAATGAACTGGAAGGTTGCCTGTGTAGCAACAGCTGAGAAAGAAAGAAGGGCACTCGAGGATTCAAAAAAATCTGGTTGGCTAAGTCCAGAGGGCACAGGCAAACTTTGCAGTTTAAAAAATAAATAGTTAATCAAGGAATTAGCAGCTGAATTGGGACAAACCATAGGAGACTGTTTGATCAAGTGGAGAGAATGCTGTGCTTGGTTCAGTCCTCAGACAGTTAGCAGCTGTGTGACCCTGGGCAAGTCATTTAACTTCTCTAATGTCTTCATCTGTCAAATGGGCTAATACTGACATCTATGTCACAGGGTCTTTGGGAAGCTCAAATGAAACGATGTCATGTAAAACATTTGGCAAGCCTTAAACTGTCCAATTTATTATTGTTATTAAGGAGAACTAATAGCCTCTGAGGGCGCTAAGGCAAAGGCTTCCCTAAACTGCTCTTTACTCTGATTTTAGTGCCTCACTATACCTTGCTGCCTCTTGAAGAGGAGAGACTATCACTGTGACCACCTAGATTGTTTTTCTTTCTTTAAAGTGTTAGTGATGAGTTTTTTACATTGTTCTACATCTGCTGGGATTCCTTCTTGGCCTCTCAATAGACCCCTGCCTTGTGACGAAAAAGTAGGATGAAGCAAAGCAAATGGACACATTGGTCCATGTTTATTCTATGTTATGTGCTATTCCATGCCTCTAGTCTGTCACCTCTGTAATGTTAAGGGAATTCAAAGATCTTCCCTTCCCATTAATAGGCACATAGAGCCCTGGCCCAGAGCTAATCAGGCCCTGGGCTAAGGGGGAGTTTCCAATTAAGTGCTGGGGCCCGAGGATTTTCAAACCAATCAGATTCTGAGTCTTTGTTATATATTCTGGGAGGTTAGTATTTTGCTTTGGGGATTTGCTCATGAGAACAATCTTTTGATTTCCTGGTTGAGACTCTGAGTTGTTGTATGTTCAGAGCCCCTCAACTACTCAGATGTTGTCTGTGCTCCCTTGATCCAGTGATATTGCTCTACTCAGATGGCTGGAGCCCTGTCTGTTGATCTTTCTGATAATTTCTCTGCTTGTATTTTATTTTATTTTTAAATTAACTTTTGTTTATTTTTAGTTTACATCATTAATTTCCACAAGATTTTGGAGTTACAAATTTTCTCCCTGTCTTTCCCCTACCCACCACCCCAAAACAGTGATCCCACTGAATATTCCCTCCCCCAATCTGCTCTTTCCTATATCCTCCCCCATCACCCCTCTGACTTTCTGGTAGGGCAAGATGGATATCCATACCCCAGTGCCTGTATATTTTATTTCCCAATTCTCTGCTTGTATTTTCTCTGTTTATATTTTCTCCAGGTTCAGGGTGCTGACCTTTCCCCTGAAGTAGTGAATGCAATTAAAAGTAGGATTGTTTGACCCCTTTAAAAGTTGTCTTTCCTTTAGCAAAGCAGATCAAAGAAACTGTCCTGGCAGGCCATCCTGGGTGTGCTAGGGTGCTTGCTAATACAATTTCTCTGCTTGTTTTACTTTTAGACCTTTGGAATCACAACTGGTCATGGAACTGTCCAGGGTTCTCAAGTTTTGAAGTATTGCTCATCCTTACATATTTGTGGCCATCATGCCAGTTGCTCTCCTGGTTCTACTTACTTTGCTCAGCATCACTGCAGTAGAAGTCTTGTCTTGTCTGGTTCCTCTGAATTCTGCCCATTTGTCTTTTCTTATAGTATATTAGTACCCGATTACACTCTCAGGTCACAGTTTGTATCTAGAGAGCACTACAATGCACAGAGTGCTAGGCCTGGGTTCAAGAAGACCTGAGTTCAAATCCAGCCTCAGGCACTAAGTATCTATGTGACCCTGGGCCAGTCATTTCAACTCTATCTCAGTTCCCTTAGGTGTAAGATGGGGATCATAGCCATATCTACCTCCCAGGGTTGTTATAAGGATCAAATGAGTAAGTATTTGTAAAGCACGTCTCCCAGTGCCTGGCACATTGTAGGTGCCTAGTAAATGCTTATGTCCTTCCCTTCCACTGCCCTTCATTCAGCCATTCCCTCATTATTCCCATCACTTTCCTTCCAATTTTTTTGTTGCTGTCACAAAACTCTGTGCTATAAATACAGGTTGGCCCAATAATCTCACTGCAGTTTTAAGTTTTAATAGCTAAAAGGATCACCGAGTCGAAAAATAGGCACAGTTTAGTGACTTTTCTAGTAAAATTCCATGTTGCTTTTCAGAATGGTTGGACCAATTCACAGTTCCCTTGACAGCGCCTTAGTGAGCCTATCCTGCCCAGATCTTCTGCAGCTTCTTAATGACTGTGAAACTTGCAACTTGTTTACCTCTAGAACACGTAGGCAGAAAGAGGACACTTGTTCCCCTGGGATAGCGACTGGCAGGCACTGAGCACATCTTCCATTCCTCCAGCTTGCCTAGGCTCCCCCTGGATGTTTTGACCACAGGAAAATAAATAGTAGCTTGTCTTCAAGTTTCCTGTGTTGTGTGTCCTCATGTTTCCCTGCATCTCTGGGCGCCCTCCATCCCCAACTTTCAATTTAGCAAGTGCTTAGAGGATAAGTAACAGAGACAGCAGATCCACAAGTGACATTTTTTTTCATCTGTCTGACTAAGAATTTTGGAAAAGTGATTGTTCTTTTAGGGACAGAAGTGAGGAAAACACATTAAATTTTTGGAGAAAAACCACCAGCTGAATTTCCTTGTATAATTTCCTCCATTCCAGCCTATACTTTTCATTCTACATCTGCATGTGTATGATGGTGGAGATGGAGATAGGGGGACAGCGGTGATGAAAGGAGGAAAGAAGAGAGTCAGAAGTGGGGTGGGGTGACAGAAGCTTTGCCTCAAGGCACCAAATTTAGAAGATACTCAGAGTCCTTTAAGCAACTAGAAACAACAGAACTTAGCTGTAATTAACAAGAAGAATTCATTAGAACATCAAACCAGCAGATAGCAGGCAGGCGGGGGTGAGCTTCTGTGGCAGCCCTACATCTGTGTTTCAGGGTCTTTGTCTCCAAACCGTGGTGGATGTCTTTAACTGACTGTGCTTTGTAGCGCTATTTCACCATCCACTTCTGCTTCCCTCTGCCTTTGGTCTTCCAATATCTCATCTTCCCCCTCTACCCTCAATTGTGGATATACCTGATGCTCATCATCTTAGGTGTAATTTGTGATATTTTCCCTTGGCGAACAGAAGTAAGGAAGAATTGCCCAGGAAATAGCTTCAGAGAGGCATGCGACCTGAAGAGGAGCAGACCAGTGGTATAGAAGGGGTGATGATTAACTAACTTAGCATCCACACAAAGTCTAAAGATCAGAGAGTAGGACTTTGTGCCACATACTCCTTTGGCAGGCAGGCCACGTGTCTAGTGAAGAATCCCATGGACACGCTGATTCCCTGATCAGAAACATGGTGTTAAATGAATAAAATAAGATCAGAATATAAAATAAAATGGAAATAGAATATATTGGAAAACGGTTATCAAAATATTTTTAAAACAAGTTCCCAGAGGCCCTAGGTTGAGAACCCTTGATCTAAAGCAGCAGTTCTCAAATGTTTTGGTCTTAGGACCCTTTTACACTCCTAAAATCACTGTAGACCCCTCAAGGCCTTTAATTGATGTGAGTTATATCTAGGGACACTTACTACCTATGTGATCCTGACCCAATTATTTAATCATTTTGGGCTTCCACTTCCTCACCTATAAAATGAGGGTATTGGACCAGGTTGCCTCTAAGACTTGTGAGCTGAACTGTACCAAGGTCTGTCATATGGAAGAGGCTTTTTTTTTCTTTGTGCTTTTGCCTGACCCCAGAAGGGCAGAGCAGGGAGCAATTGGCAAAAAAACAAATTGAGGCTTGATGTAAGGAAAACCATCTTGATAATGGGGGTGGTCCCAAAGCAGTCCATCCTGCTGAAGCAGGCAGTAGGCTCGTTCTCTCTTGGTCTCAGAGGAGATTCTTGAGCAGGTACAGGCTGAACTTGAAGGCTGTGAGAGTCATTCTGAGCAACACGTTGGCCAGCTTCTTTTGCCTTTCCCCCAAGCAATGGTGACTTCTCCTTGCATGCAGGCTCCACAGAAGCTCCAAAGGAACTAGCATTAGAGACAAAGGCACTTTGTGGGTGTAAAGTTTTGAGCCTATAGATTGATTTAAAGCCATTAATTTAGATTTAATAGAATAATTATTGAGATAAATGGCATGCCAGGGAAGTCATTCAATATTGCATAAACAAGATATAGTGACTGTAATTATAGTCCTACAAACACTGTAATAGGGGTATTCAGAGAAGTTACTGAGCCACAAACAGTTTATATTTTAAATGTCCCTGACTCTAAATCCCTACCATTCCACTCTTCTGAGGTCAGTCTCTCTAGCTCTGGCATTTCCTGTGTCATCCAGGATAAATCACCTTCCCTTTCTGGGCCTCACTTTCTTCTTCTTGGCCTGGACAACCTCTGAGTTCACTTCTGGATCTCTTTCAAGTGAGTCAGTGCTCCACAAATCATCACTTTTGCCCTTGATCCCCAAAGGTCTGAAGATGTTTTTTTGGATACTCACTGTGTGCATTATCCTGTATGTTTTCCTTTGGGTGTTAGAGGATATCCCATAGAAGTGAATATCAGCTGAATTCCTTTAAGGATTCCCCAAGCCCCAGTGTGTAAGCAGAATCCTGTGAGCCTTAAGTACTCCAGAACCCTCGCCAGTTACTTATGGACACAAAAGATGAGAAATTTTGCTTTTCCTCCAAGACCCAGCTTACATGTTCCCTCTTCTGTGAAGGCTACCCAGATCTCTCCTCTGAATTCCCAGAGGTACTTCTCTTATGCACACAAGCATATGCTATTGTGCATTATATTGACTTGTTCACACATCTCATCTCCTGTATTAGATTGGAAGCACTGTGTGGGTATGGATGGTATCTGTGGCACCTTCCCAATACCTGGCACCAGCTGATTCTCATTACCAGTTGGCGCTGCATGGTATCCATGGCAACATCTTCTCTGCAATTGTCATCAGCAGGAACTTACTGCATGGTGCTCCATCCATCTGCAAGAGATGGGTCTCAAAATGAGTTCAGACCTTTGGCCAGATACCCAGTCCTGCTTGGGAAGCCAAAACTGAAGTCAGGCACCCATATAACTCATGGCAATTTGTTCTTCTTCTTCTTCTTCTTCTTCTTCTTCTTCTTCTTCTTCTTCTTCTTCTTCCCCTCCCCCTCCTCTTCCTCCTCCTCCTTCTCCTTCTTCTTCTTGTCTCTAATTGCTTCTGTCCACACACCACTGCCATTTCCCAGTACCATTCCCATGAACCTTTCCTTGTGACAAAGAAAAATTTGGCAACACTGACCTTCCCCAACCCTGCCTCCCACCACCACATAAACACATCTTACAGGATACCCACCATTCTATACCCTTGTGAATGGCCACACTAGCAATCAAATCTCTGAGTATTCCTTTTTCACTGCAACAGGTTTTTGTTCTATCTGTCTTGTTTAAGATTGTCTGACCTTGGATTCTCCTTCATCTCAGCTCTTCTAAAACTCTGGAAACCTTATTTTCTCAGACTAATAGAACTGAGATGATAGTGAATAGTCTGTAAAAACAGGTTACTGGAATGCCTGGTAGCTCTTCTAGGCATGCCCACAGAGCCAGAGAGCCATCTGCCACCCAGCAGCAGGATGGTTCTGGGTACAGCTCCATATGCAGGTATTCTGGGGGAATGTTATTTTTGAGGAATTTATTATATATAGCTGCCAGGAGTAACACCCTATAGGCAACCTCTGCTTCCCCCCAAATAGAGTATTCTTTTCTTGGATAATATCCATCCTCTAGAATCAAAATTGTTCATCACATGGATCTTAATTCTGTTGTTTTATAGAGTTACATTGTATCTGTTGTTCTCTTGGTTCTGCTTACTTCCCTTTGCATCAGTTCATGCAATTCTTCCCAAGTTTCTTTGAATTATGGAACATCCTTAACAATGACATTGTTACTAATTATCCCTTGAATTCTGAAAATGAGGCAGGCATGGCATGTACAACCCAACATTGAGGGACTGTGTCATTTGCTTTTCAACCTGGGGGTTCCAGAGGATCCTCATTTTTTCCGTTTTCATTGTCCCAAGGTCCATTTCAACTTATATAAATCATTTAAACTTTTTTAGTCTCATTTTCTTTAGCTGTAAAATGGATGTGGTGGGGGTCAAGGGTTGGACTATATGACCTTCTCTAAATCCCATGATCCCCTTGTATGTTATGTCCATTGTGATTAGTGTGTGATCTCTAAGTTTCCTTCTCCAAATTTCATGATCCATTTATGTATTGTGTCCAATATGACCAATGGTGGAAGGGCAGGGAAAGACCAGTGATCCCTAAGTTTCCATTTGTGCATTGTGTCCAGTGTGACCTCATTTATATGCAGAGCTGTCCTTGTTTCCAGGAGCCTTCTAAGGGCAGATGGTCCTGGGAGCTGGTGCTAAATTAAGAAATGCTGAGGAAGGGAGGAACAGCTGTGCCCCTGAGGCTGCCAGAGCCAGGGCTACCACAACCCCAGTCCCCAATTCTTCCCTGAGCCTATTTAAGGACCAGCCCTGAGGCTGGTCTGGGTTAGAAATGGGCCTTCACAAGAAAAATGGAGTGTGGCTAGAGCAGCAGTTCTGTATAAGCTGGAAGGGACAATGAGTCATCACACAGCTGGAGGGAGGTTGTGAGCAGTGAGGGAGGCATGGGCAGGATTCTGGAAATGGAGGGAAAGAGTGGGGCAATCTGCAACCCAGGGCTGAGAGAGATTGGTCATGGTCAACCTCACCCAGCTCCATGATGGCTGCCAGGCAACCTTGGCTTTGGACCATGGGGCAATTCTTTGGGAGGCCAAGGACCTGGAGCCTGGGTCCCCTGGTCTGTGGGTTATAGACAGACTAGAATCCTGAAACTCTGGCACTACTCCTGCTTTTCCCATGCTACATCTTTCTCTTGGGAATTCTAACACACAGAGACAGACAGACAGACACATGCACACATACACATGTGCACACACACACACACGCACACATATAAGCCCACCTACAGTTTGGTTCCCTGCAGTGAAGTTCATTGCTCCAATTGACAGGAAGGCACATATCATGGAGGGGAGAAAAGGTTCCTGAAGTTGGGAAGTTTCTTACCCCTAAAAACGTCTTCTTGTTTCATTGTCATGGAAACCCACACCGTCGGTTACCAACTAGCTTTCTCAGGAACTGCTTTGTGCTGTCTTCTAACACAGGATCATGAGTGAAGTTATTTTTAATCCAGGAGGGTCCCAACTTCAGCTCTCTTCCTCCCACACTCAGTCACAGTCCTCTGCCTAAAGTGAATGAGTGTGCCAGGTGGCTCATTGGCCTGCTGAGGCGGCTGGGCCATGGGCATGGCCCCAGAGGAACAGTGACAGGTCATGGTTTATAAGGGCCTCCGCTCCTGCCTTTCTTTGACCTTGTCTGCTCTGACTTCACCTCTACTATCCTCCCCCCTTTCTCCAGGAGTTCAAATCCATCCTGGGGTGCTTATTAGCAGTGTGACCTTGGGCAAGTCACTTAACCTCTGTCTGTTCCTGGATGAAAACATCACCTACTTCCCAGGGCTATTGTGAAAATGAAATGCTAAAATATTTGTAAAATGCTTCACATAGTGCCTGGCACATATTAGGCACTCAGTAAAGACGAGTTTCCTTCCCTCCCTCCCTCCTTGGGCCAGGCTCTGAGCTATTCAGTAGTCTAGGCTGCACTTCAAGGCTGTAGGTTGCAGTGCTGCTCACTTGAGGTTTCTCCTTCTGTTAGTGAAATCCCAGGGCCAACCCCTACCTTGAAGCCCAATGGAAACCTGAGGTTCTCTTATCTGGGCAGACAGGAAGTAAGTTCTCCCCCAGATGGGAAGTGCCCCACCTCAGGTAGGGCTCAGGGCTACTAAGTCACTACCATGACCCTTTATGGCGACTTTCCCTTTCTGGACCACAGTCCCTCCTCTCTAAATGGAGAGATCCCTTCTGGCTCTCATGTTCCTCCCTGTTTGGATTTTCCCTGCAGGAGGGCACATTACATAAACCATGGAGAATGTGCAGAGTTCCCCAAAATGGACAGGGTTATATATGGCCTTGTCTTTGGGCATGGATGACTCAGGAGGGAGGAAAGGAGCAAGGAAGGGAACTGGGATTTATTAAGCACTTACTATGTGCTTATATACCTACTGTGTACACTGTGCTAAATGCTTGATAAATATCTCATTTGATCCTCTGTCCTCGTCTGATCCTCCTCCCTCTGGGGGAGGTGCTAGAAGTATTGTCATTTTTACAGATGAGGAAACTGAGGCAGAGACACAGATACCAGGCAGAGGACAAGAGTGCTCAGGAAGAAACCTTCATGCTTTGTTATTATTGGATGGACTTTTGTAGTGGGGCATGGGAAGAGGTGGGATGAGGGGGCTGGAAGGGGAGAAAGCCATGGCAGCAGTAGCTGACAAATTAATCATATGTTTAGCTTTCCAGAGCATGGGGAAAAGTGCTGCTCTGACTGCTTTTAGTCCTGGGATCAGCAAAACCCTCTAGTCTCCAGGGAGCTGCAGGCGATTTCCAAGAGGCAGGTCTTGGGTTCTGGTTTTTTTCATGAAAGCCATAAAGAATTGTGTATACCTTTGGAAGCAGACAGAGGTGGTGCCCAAGTGGGCCTCAGTCCGTTGGTGGGCTGCTTGTGAAACCCTTCTAACTAGTACAAGGAGGTCGAGGAGGCTACCGACGGTGAGGGCATGGCCCACCCACTCTTCTAATGCCTTGATTTTTACTTTGAGAAATACCTCGGAATCATCAGCTTGATGAACTGGAAGGACCTTCAGCAGCCAAGTCCTACTGCCCTCACAGGCTGAGGAGGAGTAGGGACTTGGCCATGGTCATGCAGCTAATTGCTTCTCTGTCCTACTTTCTCTCACCTCCCACACCTACTTCCCCTTCTCTCTCAGACAAGGCTGGTGCCTCTTACTTTACTGACAACATTGAGGTCATTCACATTTTTGACCTTCTTCTTTTTCTCTTCTTTTCATCTCAAAATCCCTTGACGTTGTCTTCCGCTTTTGGCTGCTTTTCCCCACTCTCTGATGGTTAGGTGTGTCCTTGATCTGATACTTCCAATGTTTCTAGCAGACTGCTTACTCGATCATTTCCTCTCTCTGATCTTCCATCTTTCCCCTTGCTGCTACTTCATTCCCTCTTGCCTGCCCTGCTAGCATACTCAGGTCTTCCACATCCTGAAAAATCTTTCACTAGATTCTACCATCTCCTTGAGCTATCATCCTGTTTCTGTCTTCCCCTTCTCAGCCAAACTCCTAGAAAAAGCCATCTACACTCATTGCCTCTATTCTGTTCCATCATCCCTCAGCCCTTTGTAATCTGACTTACAGCCACATCACTCAACTGAAACTGTGACCTCCCAAGTTACCAGTTACCAAATGTGATGGCCATGCCTCAGTCCTTGTTCTTATTGATCTCCCCGCAAGCATTGGGCACTGTTGGCCACCTTCTCTTCCTGGATACTCTCTCTTCTCTGGGTTTTCATGACCTGTCTGTCTGTCTCTCCATCTCCATCTTTGTCTCTGTCTCTGTCTCTCTGCCTTTCTCTGTCTGTCTCTCAGTATTCCTGTCTGACCTCTTCCTAGCATCTGTTGGAGGTTCGTTATCTATACCATACCCCCTATTTTTGGGTGTACCCACTCTGTCCACTCTTCTCTCTACCCTTTCTCTGTAACTTGATTAATTCCCATGGTATTAGTACGTCTATGATGATGACTCTTAGCTCTATATATCTGGACCCATTCTCTCTCCTAAGCTCCATTTTTACATTGCCTACTGACTGTTGGGCATTTTGAGCTGGATTTCCTATAGATGTCTCAAATTCAACATGTCCAAAACAGAACTCATTATTACCCTCTCCCCCCTCCCCAATCCACCCCTTCTTCTTAACTCTCCTATTACTGTCAAGAACAGCACAATCCTAAAATTATAACAGTTTGCATCTTTGGTATTATCGTCAACCCCTTACTCTTCCTTATTCTACATAGCCAGTCAGCTGCCAAATCATGCCATTTCTACCTCTACAACATTACTGATGTCTATCCCCTTCTTGCTGCTCATTTGCTGACAGCCTTAGTTAGTTTACACTCTCATCATCTCTTGCCTGGACTGTTACAATGACCTTCTAACTGATCTCCCAGCCTCAAGTCCTTCCCTACTCCAGTTTGTCCTTTCCTCAGCTGTCAATTGATCTTCATACAGTGCAGATCTAATCATGTCACTTCCCCTCCCCATCAAACTCCAGTGGCTCCCTACCACCTCTAGGATTAAATAGAGTGGATGATCTTTTGTCTGGTGTTCGAAGCCCTTCATAATCTGTCTCCCTCCCACCTTTTTAGTCTTTTCCACCTTACTCCTCCACTTCTATCATTCTATGATCTAACCAAACTAGCTTTCTTCCTGCTTTTCATACTTGCTCCTTTATTTCCCATTTCCCATCTCCATGCCTGCCTTCTGTACAGGTCATCTCCCATGCTGGAATACTCTTCCTCCTCCTCTGTGGCTCACTGAATCTTTTCTTTTTTTTCAGTGTTTGGTATGAAGCCTTCCCAGATTCCTTACTCCCCCCTACCCCCAACTCCCCAGCTCCCAGTGCCCCTCCTCCCCTCAATGTCTTGTATTTCATGTGGATTTGTTCTGCATATGATGGACATGTCTCCCTCAATACAACATCAGCTCTTTGAGGGCAGGGATTGTTTCATTCTTGTTTTTGCATCTTCAGGGCATAACATGGGGCCTGGTACACAGTAGGTATTTACTGTCTGTTGGTTGCTTAATTAAAAGTGAATGAGCTCATGCTAGAATCCTGAGTTCTGTGACTTGTAGCATCAGCTACGTGGCACAGTAGGTAGAGACCTGGGACTATAGTCAGGAAGAGCTGAATTCAAAATCCTCCTTGGATACTCTGATAAGTATTTATTAACTGCCTACTATGTGTTGGGCACTGTGCTAAGTGCTAGGGACACAAATAATAATAAGAAAGACATTCTTTGCCCTCAGGCAGCTTGCAATCTAATGGGGGAAGACAGCACACAAAGGGGCTGATAAGGGAAGAGGGGAGACCAGAGGGTAGCCATCATGGGACAGAATGAAGCCAAGCGGAGCAGCTATGTGACCCCAAACAAGTCACTCTGCCTTGATCTCCTTCATGGAAGGGAAAGGAATGAACCTTGAAATAACACCTACTATGTGTCAGGCACAGTGCTAAGTGCTTTAAAAATACTTCATTTGATCAGTTTCCTCACCTACTTCATAAAATGAGAGAGAATGCATCAAATGCTTTGCAAACTTTAAAGCACTATATAAGTGCTGGTTATTATTATATGGAATAATAATAATAATAAATCTCCTAAGAGTGCCAACCATTCTGTGGATCCCCATTTCCAGAGGACTGCAGTGGGAGAGTCCAGTTCCTAAGCGAGGCCCCATGGCATCACGGGTGGTGCCCCTATGAAAGCCTGGACTCAATTCCCACTTCCAACACTTACTAGTTGTGTGATGCTGGGCAAGTCATGGATACTTTCTGAGCCTCACTTTCCCCATATGTGAAATGGGATAAAAATAGCTCCTGCCTTAAAGGGTACATGTGAAAACCAAAGAAGGAGATAATGTTGGTAAGCCTACCCTTAGCCAACCTTACAGAGATACACGAGTGTCTGGCGAATTGGAACGAACTTTGGAACTCCTAGTGAAGAAACACCCTCTACTAATGTTAGTTGACAACCCTTCCTCACTTGTAGTCTCAGTGAGTGGCCTGGGACACTAAGAAGTTCAATGACTTACTCAGGGTCACCCAGGACGTATAACTTTGCGCATTTGTGACTGTGGGCCTAATCTCATTTTACGATTGTACCTCATGGTCTTGTTTGTTGAATTGGAACAAAACCAAACCCCAGCCTCATAATTTGGTCTATTTGCCTTTTAAGCACAGCTCGGGTGCCACCTCCTACCCAAGGCCTCCCTCCTCCCACCCCTCCCTCTTCACTTCCCAGGAACTAATGTTTCCTTATTCTTGAAATTGCTTTATTTATCTCTGTACTAATTATATGGCTTCAGAAGAACACAAGCTCCTTGAGGTCATGGATGGTTTTGTTTTTGCCTTTGCATCCCTAGCACTGTGTGGCCCAGCATTCAGTAGGCACTTAATAACTGATTGTTGCATTGCAGTTATTGAATTGGATTGGGATCTGGGAAGAAAAAGCTGTCTACTTTTTGTCCCATGGTGAAGGAAATGTGTAGTCTGAGCACTGCACCAGAACAAAGTCCTGTGCCCATATAAAGCTGCTGCTGCAAACTCCCTCTTGCAAATACATCTTACAAGCACATCTTGGAAGAGAAAATCAACAGCTGTGAACAACTGAAAAGTCTTTCCAGTTGCCGTGCCCTCTGGGGCAGTGGTCCCTCCATATTCATCCAAGGTGGCCGGAATATGACTGAGGAGGCCCAGGGGACAAAAAGGCCTGATGTAGCATTAGGAAGAAATAGACCAGAGGATGGCATGTTCCTTGTGATCGCCACAATGAATCTTGATTATAGGTCACTGGTGGGGAGGCAGCCACTTGTAGAGGAGAGGCTTCTGCTCTCGGACTCCCAAGAGACCTGACTTTAAATCCTGTCTCTCATACTTTGGAAAATGAGGGGGTTGGACTAGCAGCCCTCTCTTAGCAGAGTGGTCATCTATGATCTATTTCCACAGTGCCCGAAATCTCCCTCAGGACGAGTTCTTATACAGGGTGTGCTAAGCAGGAACATTATACATGCTCCTCAGAAAGCATCCTGTGCCAAGCCCTCCTTAATGAGAATATGTTTCTTGCCTTGATATAACTGACTCCATCTTGTATTAGGCCACCATTTTGTGTTTTTTCATGACTTATTTTTCAAAAGTACAATAAACATATATGTAATATAGGTTGGTAAGTCACATGTGTATGTTCATAAACAACTGGTAAACCTGTAGGGCGCCCAGATGGGAAAGACCACTCATGGGATGAGACAATGTCTTTTCCCAAAGAGCTTATTTTCTAGTAGGGAGAGAAAACCCGAAAGGGAGCTTGAGAGTGGGGGGAGTGGAGCACGCAAGGGAGCATGATAAGAGCATGTTCTGGGCATGGCAAGATGAGCAAAAGCTCAGCTGGTAGAGTCCTGGGTTCCAGGGGACTTGGCTTAGCAATGGCCAGGAAGTGTCACTGGCCTCTTGAGAGCCACATTCCTTAGTCTGGAATGCCTGCAATAGTACTAGCAGACACTTGAGCGTTCATATAGATGAATTCCTCTGGGCTTCACAACAACCCTAGAAGGCAAGGACTGTGGGCTTTCTGATATGCATTTTACATATGAGGGAACTGAGACTCAAAGAAATGAAATGACATAGCCAGGGTCATACAGCTGGGAAATAGTGGAAGATCTTTCTTCCTCTAAGTCCTTACCATTTATTATATATACACAGGGAAGCTTGGGAGGAGAAGAAAGAGAAGAGAGGCTGCATAAATGCCAATGAAAATCTCATTCAAGAAGTTCTGCTTAACCTAGCAGCAGCAGCCTTGTGAATGGGTGCATGGAGGCACTGTGGATGGCAAGTTGGACTTGGGGGACCTGGGTTCAAGTTCCACCTCTGCAGCTTGCTACTGGGTGGCCCTGGATAAGTCTCTTACCTGTGTTCTGCCTCAGTTTCCTCCTATGTGAAAAGAGAGGACAATATGTATGATATTTGCCTCTCCCAGGGTAGTTGTGAAGTAAATTTGTAAAGTGCTATATCTCTGTCTGTTATTTTATGGGTTCCGTAAGTTGAACAAGACTCTTCTCACAGGTTCTTAGCAGAGCGGGCTGCCAGATTGGCTCTCTGTTATCCTGCTTCATCTTGTTGGGACTCTGTCTCATTATAGCCATCCCTTCGGGCTTGTTGGTGGTTGGAAATCTTGCAAAGGACAACAATTTCTATAGGGAGCCACAGTCTCATTGTTCAGCACTCTCCTTACTATCTGTGTGGTCTTGGCAAGTCATTTTCCCTCCCTGGGTCCCCTTCTTTATATGTAAAAGGAGGGAGTTAGCCAAGATGATCTGGAGGTCTTTTGCAATATTAGCATTAGTGCCCCCAAGTCTGTCCCCACTAAGGACTATATTTGGGGGTTGGGATATGGAGAGAAGTCTTGTTTTCAGACATTTCACTCTGGACAGGTTGCCATGTTCCCCGATACCCCACTCTCCTTCCTTCTCCTCATTTGAATGCCCCTTCTAGCAACTGAATCCCTTTCCCCAGGCACTTAACCTCCTCAGTTCTGGAATTCTGCCCTGGGATAGAGCTGTTTGGCTTGATGGACAACAGCAAACTTAGCACCTGACACACTGTATCTAGCCAGCCCTAGACCATGTTTCTAGCACAGCACCATGTCTCCCCATCTCCCGCGACCCCGTTTAAACCTCTTGCTCTGAGGACAGTTAGTAAATCAATATTACCATTGTTGCCCCTCTCTATTAGAATGGAAGTTTCCTAAGGGCTTACAAAGCCCAGCCTTGTCAGCAGCAATGGGAACCTGATCAGTAGCCAAGGATGGACAGTGGTAGATTCCTGAAAAGGTGGGTTTTTTTTTGTTGAACTGAAAATAATTGTCAAAGATCCCAACAAAGGGTGTGTGTGTGTGTGTGTGTGTGTGTGTGTGTGTGTGTGTGTTGGGGGGGTGTTGTGTGTGTGTGTGTGTGGATGTGGTATGTGTGGGGTGTGCTGTGTGTGTGTGTTGTGGCATGTGGTATGTGTGTGTTGGGGATTGTGGTGTATGTATGGGGTGGGGTGTATGGGGCGTGTGGTATGTGTGGTGTGTGTGTGGTATGTGGGGCCCCTGAGCTGTATGGGTGCTGATCCCACACATCTCCCAGATTGCTCATTCAATTGACAAGCTTCCTTCTGGATGCTTTGGTCCAAACCCTTTCACATCCTAACCACGAGCTCCTCTTCTTGAGCTGTAGGACTGAGGGATTTTCTTCACCCTGAGTTCTGCTCATGGTGCTTGTCTAGGAAATGCTGCTCAATTCATGGTCTCCTTTCATTCTGTAATTGTGGATTTCGTGTGGCATGAGCTATTTGGATGGGCCTCTAGAGCCTCTACAGAAGAGTGCAGCATAGTGAGCTGTTCACAGGAAGGGTGTCACTGACTGGTGCAAAGGGTTTGTCTTCTAGAAATTGAAAGCTCCAGCAAGGGACGAGTGCAAATTGTTGTTCAATTGTTTCTGTTGTGTATGACATTTCCTTCTCCAGCTCATTTTACAGATGAGGAACTGAGGCAAGCAGGGTGAAGTGACTTGCCGAGGGCCACACAGCTAGTAAGTGTCTGAGGTTGGATTTGAACTCAGGTCTTCCTGACTCCAGGCCCTACACTCTATTCACTGCTGCACCACCTAGCTGCACGGGCCAAAGAATTTGAGGGTAGAAGATAGTGCAGAGTTGAGCTGGTTCACTAAGGTTTCACATGGAGGGGAGCTGTTCCTTTCAAAATGGTAGCAATTTGTCACTGTTTCAAAAGCGACTCTAAACCAGTATGTGGAGCTCCTGGAGTTGGGGGGCACTTAGTCTGAAGGCCCTTCCCTATTCCCCTCCCTGGTGCTCCCACATTTCAGGGCAGAAAAGAACAAGTACCAAAGTGAGCATTTGCTTTTTGAGAATGGTTCTGAAAATGCCTGAGTATGTAAATGATGACTCCATAAGCAGCTGGGACTGGAAATTGTAATGTGAATTTTTTATGTTATAGAATTAGAATTTGACATACATAGATATAGAGATTTAAGGAGAACATATTTCCCGGAAATTTATATATTATGTATTTAACAAAGTACGCCCCAGTGCTAGTTTGACAGCCATTGGGGGCCTGAGAGAACCACCTGACTGTCTACACTTGAGCCAAGCCACCAGATTCTTCCCAAGCTGTATTTCATAGGAGCTGTGAGCAGCAAATGAGGGGAACAGGGCTCAGATGGTGCTGGGCAGGAGAGATGGGCATCAGGGTTTTAGAGAGGCAGTGTGGCAGGGCAGGGTGCTAGAAGACTGGGGTTCCAATCTTGC
Organism: Pseudocheirus occidentalis; assembly: GCA_028646575.1. Classification (NCBI taxonomy): domain Eukaryota; kingdom Metazoa; phylum Chordata; class Mammalia; order Diprotodontia; family Pseudocheiridae; genus Pseudocheirus; species Pseudocheirus occidentalis. The sequence goes on along the minus strand of CM053602.1, from coordinate 5,980,463 downwards.
CTCCAACACTTGCTACATATGTGACATTGCTCAGGTCATTTTACTTGTTTTCCCCCTCAGTTTCTTTGTCAGTAAACCAAGGGGGTTAAACTCAATGACCTCAAAGATCCATTTCAACTCTAAGCCTATGATCCTCTGCTGTTGTTCTACCCAAGAGTTGTTTAAGCTAGCTTTCCACTGCCTTCAGAGCTGCTATACACTAGTCAGACTGGCGCAAGCCTTGTATAGATTTCCATGTTTATAGGAGAGTTGGAAAGTGGATGGCTGGTGGGGTTTGATGTACCCCCAACTGCTTCCTATAAGGGAATCTCAGGAATTTAGGTTATGTCTTTATTTCCCTGAGGCCTTGTGGGGAATGTGGTGAGGGCCCTGTGCCCCTTAAAGACCAGGACCCTGTGCAGCCAGCAGAACCTTGTGAACAGCTATGAGTCTCAGCTCAAGCCCCATCTCTGGTGACAGAGACAGATACAATTAAAATCATGTGGCAGTGGAGTAGAGAAATAGCTGCTTATCCAAGTAATTCGGATGAAGAAACACTTTTACCTGCAGATACTCAAGGAAGAAAGGCTTTGTGAGGAGTGATTACTGAGCCCCCAAGATGCTTCCTATGGGCAGTTAGCAAGCCAATGCAATCCTGAGCCTCACTGAGGGCCACATCTGGAGGATTGTTGGTACATGTGTGACCACAGTTTAGGAAGGACATTGATAAACTGGAGAGCATCTGGAGGAAGACTTGGAGGCCATGCCACTATGTGGCAGAATCATTTGAAGGAAGAAACCGAGGACATTTAGTGTAGAGATGAGAAGACATGAGGGAAGGAGTGGGTAATGAGAATGCTCTTTCTAAAGAGTTGAAGGGCTGTCTTGTGGAAGACGGATTGCAATGAGGGGAAGTTGCAAAGAGGCCAGTTGATGTTGGACATTGGGAAACATTTCTTGGCAATGAGAGTCATTGAGAAGTGGAGTGGGTGGGCTATCTGGGAAGACAGAAGGGTTCTCAGGTGCTTGTTCCCTCCCCCCAAGTGCATGTTCATCCCCCCAAGTGCATGCTCATCCCCCCTCTCCCCAAGTGCATGTTCATCCCCCCTCTCAGGTGCTTGTTCATCAGTCTTTCATCCCTCCCCCCCACCTAGAAGAGTACAGATGTGAGCTAACAGCTATGTTGTATAAAAGGTAAGGTGTGGACCAGGTTCCTCTCAACTCAGAGATTCTGGCCTTCTCTGAATAAGATCCATAAGGAGACTCCAATTTGATGAGATAAATTTACTTTATGTAAAGGAAGGTGATTTCCTAATCTCCATTATTTGAATGGTACCCATAGATTCTATGGGATGCTGCTTCTAATTTATGGCAGGAATTAGGGCTTCTTACCAATCCCTAGTGGGAACTCCAGTCAGTTCTATTAGGAAGGATTGGGATTTGGTTTATTTTGATCTCATGATGTCACTTGGCAGGTCCCACATTTCCTGGTTCAGCATGAATATGCCTGAGGAAAACAGTCCAGAGGAGGAGCCCTGTCCACCCTGAGTACCAGTATGAAGGTAGAGCCAGACATGGGGAGAGAGCACAGAAGAGATCTCCAGAAGACCCAGTGCAGGGCTGGGGGAGGGGATGGATGCATCACTGGAATTCCACTTCCCACTGTGACTCTGGCTTGGTGGGCTCCAGACAGGTCTTGGCCCAGCCATCAGGACGCATGGGGTGGGCCACACAACTACGTGGCTTTACATGTAGAGCTCACTTGGGAAACATTTGAATGAATTATTGTAGTAGAAATAGCTCTGACTCTGGAGTCGAGGCACCTTTGCCATCTGCTCCCTGTGGGCCCTTCTACTTGCTGGACCTCAGTTTCATCCACTGTAAAATGATGGGGTTGGACTAAATTCCTTCTAAGGTCTCTTCTGGTTCTAAAACCATGATGAGTTTATGTTTGTCTTATAATAAAACCCTTAATGCCTGGTAGCAGCCAATTTACTATTAGAGATGAATTCTTCACCCTCTTGAGAGCTTTCTGTCTTTCAAAATCCCTTCTAAAGATAGAAATACCTCTAGGCTGAATAACAGGTTAAGCTTTTATCAGCTAATACCTTATGGGTATATGCACCAGCTTAAATCAAGACCCTTAGGAAGGTGTCACTTGCTAGGTTCTTTAAAGTTCTCTACAGTGTGCCTCCAGGCTGCCTTCCCTACCTTAGTATAACTTCTTCCCCTTCACGCACTCAGGATGCCAACACTCAACATTTTATGCTTCCCTGACCTCACCATTTTTATGGTTCCCTGACCAGGATGATGAGGTAGGGGTGCACAAGACCCCCAGATACCAACATACCAGGTCCTGCCCAATGAATTCGACTTTAGTATTCTCTCAGCCAAAGAAAAGCAAAGTTTATTAAAAATTTGCCATATTGGGTAGACTCTTAAGGAGCCACAGTAGGCGGGATGCTTGCATGCAAGTGGGCCAGAATTATGTGACACAGAGTGAGTCTGTGCTAGATCATTCTCTGGTGCTCTCATCCCTCATGGAGGCAAGATGGGGTCTTATATACAGAAAGGTTGCGGGAGGATTTTAGGGATGGTCTAGAGGAGGAGTTTGGGGAGGGTCTTCAAGAGGAGTCAAATGAAGTCAGACTCCAGTGAAGAGAGATTAAGGTGGGAAGTAACTGTAGGCTACCTGGAGATGAGAAAATGGAGGGTTTGAGAGGATCAAGGGTAGGAAGTTGCTGGACAAAGGAGGGCTAGGCTAGTAACAGAGATTTGGGCCTAGCTATAATGAAAGGCTTATGGCCTCAGGCAAATGCCTGAGTCAAATGGGAAAATTAAATGAGAGTTCTAGGGGGTTCTCAGAGCCAGTACCTTATCACTCATACCATTCATGTGTCCATGAATGCATGGTAACTCTGTTTCTTTTGGATTTTTGGTATTTATTCTTTCCTGATCTTATGGAAATGTATAGCTAGAGATAAAATTAACCAGGTTATGATCTTGTGAGCTTCAAAAGATCAGAAGAACCATTGGAGGTTTTCAGGGTCTAGTCAGTAAAAGAGACTACTGGAGCTGGCCCAATAGCAATTGAGTCAAAGCATGGATCTTGGAAGGAGCAAGCCTGTCTGAGCAAGGAAGTGACTTGTCTATTAGCAATGGATCCTTCTCAAAGACTACTTGGCAGGGACTCCTTGAAGATGGAAAAGGACTCCTGGGGTCCACAAAGTAACCCTCACTCTATTTGTTCCCTGTATGTGTACCTTACTACCTTTGTATTCTAAGTTTGAGCCCAATCTCTCTAGACATTGAACATGTGTAGAGAAGAGATTGTACTCTTGGTTTGGGAGGTGTTTGCTTTTTTTTTTTTTAATAAATTCTGTTCTTGCTATAACTTCTCAGTAAGCATTTCTTTGTGAAATCTAATTGACTTTTAGTGATTGATCAATATTGGGGGGAACACAGTGGATAAGAGTTCATAAGCCATAGTATTAGAAGCTATAACCCCTCAGGGTTACTCCTAGAATCCCAAGGGGAGGAGAAGTCAGCCAGCACCCAATCCAACACCACCAACTTTCCAATTTTCCATTGTTCCTGCTTCTCCCTGTCTCTGCCTGCCAGATTTTGGTTTAGTCAGAACTTGCCATTCTCTTGTGGCCTACATTGAAGGAGCATGTGCTCAACAGTAGGATGTTTGACCCTAGAAGAAGTTTCAAGGCAGGACAGCTATGTTTGAGATCTATCTTTATTCTGTCTAATTCCCTCATATTCAATAGGAAGCAGATTTGAAGACCATTTCTTCTTAATATCTTGAACATGAAATCAGTGTTTTGCCAATGCAAATGCAAGCCTTTTGGGAAATGATTCCTCATGTCCTGGAATTACTGGCATTATGACCCTGCTTCAGAAGAAAGCGTGTTTGAATGGAGAACCATATCAGTCATGGGTGCCATTTGGCTTTTTAACTCCTTGGCCATTGCCAAGCATGGAAAGTACTTCCTGAAGGTGATTCACAGAGGTGCTTAGACCCCTCCCCTACAAGAATGAAAGAATTGTACCTTCCCCTGCTTAATTGAAGAGACACATAAAAGAGGCCACTTTCTCTAAATCAGTTGAATCATGTTATCACGCACACTTCGCTCCCAATAGGCTCTTCATTTTTCACAAATGTCCTTAGTGTATTTCAGTCTGGTCATTCACTCCAGGAAAACCAGGCCAGCAGGAAATAGTCTTTTTTAATCACTATTGGTGCAAATCCAGGTTTTGGGTGAATTGTGATGTTGCGCTCCCAATATCTTCTTTGAATGCTCCAACAGTTTTCAATGAGATCTTGAGAACTGGTGAACTTCCAGGCAGACCCCTGGCCTGGCCTGGGGGCAAACTAGAGCCACCATCTTAGCAGAATAAGGCTTTTTCACTGCACTTTCCCCAAAAGGCCTCTTGGGAGACTTGGCAATGTGGCAGGACAACTGGGAGCTGGGACTCAGGCCTTCTTCCTGGCCTTGCCGAAGATGGAGTCATTTCACATGAACTTCCTCATTGGTAAATTGAAGTGATCACCAAGGCCATTTCTCATGCCCATGGTCTACTTATGGAGAATCTTAGAGTGCTTAGATTTGTATATGTCTTATATATAGGAAACATATAAAAATATGAATGTATGTATGTGTGTATATATCTATATGCATATATATTTCTGTACATATGGGCCAGCTAGGTGGTTCAGTAAATAGAGAGCTGGCCTTAGAGTCAGGAAGACCTGAGTTCAAATGTGGCCTCAGATACTTGCTAGCTGTGTGACCCTGGGCAAGTCACTTAATCTCTGTTTGTCTCAATTTCCTCATGTGTAATATGGGGATAATAATGGGACCTACCTCCCAGGCTTGTTGTGAAATGAGGTAATAATTGTAAAGCCCTTAGCACAGAGCCTGGTACTCTGCTAGGATGTAGTTTTACACACACACACACACACACACACACACACACACACACACACACATACACGCGCGCGTGCGCACACACACACACGTGTGTATACACATATTTATTTATAGAGTGAGTGCTATATAAATGTTAGTCATTATTGCTAGAGATATAGATATTGTCCATACAGCATCCATCCATCTATCACTTCTACTGGTACAATGTAAACTCCTCAAGGGCATGGGCCGTTTGCCTTTTGTCTTTCTAGCCCCAGTTTCTAGCCGGGGAACTCAGTAAGCACTTGTTGATTCATGGCCAAAAATTCCTGTTGGTTCACCTGGGTTATGACCCATCCTGCTAAAGACGCTTCAGTGACCACCTATATTACGTGGGAAATATACAATACCCAATTGTCAGCCTGTGCTTTCCAGGCCTGCAGAATTGAGCTCCCATCTACCTCGTGGTGCAGTTGGAGGATCTAGATTCCAGTCCCACCTTTGCTTGGGCACCCTTGAATCATTTGGCGTCTTGGGGCATCAGCACCCAAATGAGGGGATTCTTCACCTTTTTTTGTGTCCTGGCCCTCTGGGACAATCTGGCCCCTTGCTCAGAGTCATGGTTTTAGACATAGAAGATAAAATACATAAAATTGCAAAGGAAACCAGTTCTATGAAAACAGAGTTAGCAAATTCTTAAAATAATGCAGTTCTGGAGCTCAGCCGACTTCTAAGATCCATTTTAGCTCTGGCTCCAGGTCTAAGGTCCTGTGGCTTGGTTGCCACTTCTGTCTGTGCTACTCACCAGCTAGGTGACCCATCCCCATCACTCTCTGGGCATCAGTGTCTGGCAAGTGCTGAATTCACCTAATCGCTCTCTTTCCTTCCATCTGCAGATCCTATGACTACATGGGCCTTGTCTGTATACAGCCTACAGGGTGTGGGATCAATAATGGTGAAACATCCTTTGCTAGTTTAAAAACTGTCTGAAACCTAGAACGAGGTTGTCACCCAGGTTGTCTAGGATGGCTCCCTTCATGTGTGTACAATGGCATGCTTATTCACAGCTAAATGCTACTAAAAAACTCTGTGCTTCTTTTGAGTTGGTTAAAAAGTACATTGGAGCAGGGTTAGCCTTGGGAGGCAGCTTGGAGTGGTGGCAGAAAACTGCAAGTCCCCTAGGTGACCTTGGGCAAGCCACTTACCCCCTCAGAGTTTGTTTCCTAATCTAGAAAATGGGAATAATGATCATCGTATTTACTTTGTAGAGTAAAGATCCTTCCTATTTTCTACTGTAGTAAAAGGCCAGTGTCTGCTTGATGCCATTTGCGGTCTGGGAGGGTTGGAGCCAGTGGTGCATGAGCAGAACTTTTTTGATGCTGATGCTGATGAGATTCATCAAACAGCTTGAAATGATGGCTGCCTTTATCCTGGTGAAAATTCCTAAGGCCACAGGCAAAAGGCTCCATGGAGCGTGTGTTCCAAACAACCCCTCCCATTCTCTTTCCCCTTGCAGGCCCTTGTTGTCATATTTGGGGTTTTTCCAGATGCTAGCAGCAATTCATTAGCGAAGGCATTCGCTCGATGGCGTTACCAACGTGCCATTACCCTTCTGTCTCCTTTGATGCTGTGGGCCCAAGGCCATCCACAGACATTCCAGTCAGTAAAGAAATCTCTGTTCAAATATCACAGCTCTCTTTTTTGAAGCCATTCTTAAGACAATGAGCAAATCATTAGGAGGCATGTAGAAAAGCCTTTCAGAGACAGGGTAAAAGGAAAAGCATTGGGAACAAAGAGGCGACACCAACTAGCCTAGGGAGCCATCCACACTGGAGATCTGCTTATGGAGAGGGATTGCAGGCCCAGGCCCAGATCTTGGCCAGTGCAGATAGCTTTGTACTTACCCTGTGACCACAGGCAAGGCCCTTTTGACTCGCTGAGCTTCAGTTTTCTTATCTGGAAAAAGGGGATACTGATACCCATAGCAGTTAACTCACAGAGTTTATAGTCTACTTTGTACACTTTAAAGTGATATTTTAAAAGAAATTTCAGGTTTGAGGGTGGATGTAGACCAGTGATTTCATCAGTCTAGAGAATTCCCAGTGTGGAGGTCCTTTCTCACTGCAAATTAACAGCTTGGCTTTAAGTGATAATCTTAGAGAGTTGAGAGGTTGTGACTTCCCCAAAGTCCCACAGCTAGCATGTCTCAGAGGTGATGCTTGAACTCAGACCTTCAGGACTCTGAAGCCAGCCCCACTCTTTAGTATACCAAGATTTTTCTCAGAGATGTCACATAGGAGTATTAGGTTTTACACCGTGAACAGGAAGGAGCTCTCTTTGTGTATTAGCTGAATCTAGTTTATTTGGATACCTTCCCATCCTGATTTTTCTCAGCGACTTCCTCCTTTCAATCTATCTAAGCACCTTTTTGGGAGACCCTTGCAAGAGGCCCTCCAAGGCTCACTGCCCCTCACATTCAATGAGTTTCCCTGCTCTCCTCTTTTCTTCCTCTAGTCTTCCAGTTTGGAAGGCCACCTTGGCATTGTGCCTTGAGCTCATTTGCTCCGTCAGTCCCTTCTTTAAGTAGAAGCTCCTATGATCTTGGGTGGGAAGGAAGTATGGAGGTCTTCTAATCCATGCTCCATCCCACTCGTTGTATAAGGGAGGAAATGAAACACCAGACAGCTCAATCAGTTTGGCTAATAAAGTCCAGATACTGAGTGGAAGAATTGGGATTTGACCCCACAGCTTCGGACTTCAAAACCCCGCTGTTACTTTTCCATTATACCTTGCTGCCTCAGATGCCAGGATGTGACTGTATATGTGGGTAAGGTGATGGAACAGGGAATAGGCTTTTCATTTTGTTAAGCACAGTGAGACAGAAAATTTCAAGGGCACAGGTCTCGTACAGGAAAGATGGTCTCCATTCTACAAAGGAAGGAGAGCCCCAAGAAATCTCTCTTTTGTGTTGTCAGTTTTTAAAAAGGAAACTAACAAAATGTGGGCATTTCAATGGATGCTCCTTGAAGGTGTTTTTGGCTCTGAATCCCAAGTTCTTAGCGTGGTGCCTAGTACATGGCAGTGGCAGAATGCCATAATGTCTAGCATTGTTTTCCAGGTTCTTTCTGGGGGCCTTGCTTATCTGCCATGACTCCCTCAGAGTAGGGGATACTTGTTTGAGTCTCTGTCAGGGTCCAAATACACGTCCTGCTTACGTCGGCTCAGTGGATGGTTCTCTGGGTCCCTTCAGAGAGCTCTGAGCAGCCACAGCTCATTCTTTCTCTGCTGCCCCTTCCTTCGTAGCCTCTTAAAGCACAAGAAATGGCTCAGTCCCCTCCCCTTTGTCTAGAGCCTCATGCCATTCCCTGAGCCCCAGCTGATTGATGCTCCTCCCCTTCCACCATGTTTTTTTGCTCTCTGACCTCCTAACACAGGTTAGGCCTCTCTACTGCAAAGATTTGTCACCTTTTTAAAGTGTCTTTTGTAGAAGCCTATGGGGCCCCAACTCTGAATAATATTTTTGAATGTACAAAATAAAATCCACAGGATTGAAAAGGAATTATATGGAAATATGGTTATCCCAGTATTTTAAAAAAACAAACACACGTCCATAGAATTCCCATGAAGAACTTCTACCCTATTGTCTCTTCAGATTATTCTCCCTTCATTTTGCTTCTTCCCTTTGTTTCAAAGGTTTTTGACTCAGATTTGGAGTCATAAGCCCTGGGTTGGAGTCTCAGTCTCAGTTTTCATCTGTAAAATGGGCATTGTGTACTACCTACCTTGCCAGGCTTTATGAGGATCACCTGTAAAAGCTCTTTGGGAATAGAAAGTTCTGTGCAACTGGTGAAGGGTTAGCAATAGCTACCCTGGGGGTGGGAGGGCAGAAAGGTGCTCACTGCACAAGACGATTTGGGGGAGTGGTGCTTCCATGGCTGGGCTCGTTCTTTCTCCCAAAGAAAAGATTACTTTGAGGTTTGCCAGTCACCTGTGCCACCCCACCAGAAGGCTCCATACAGGTCTTCATTAATGACGCATCCCTAGCCATTAGATGATGATTAACCATTCATAATGAAAATCGATTTGGATTTGCCATAGAGGCTCTGGAGATAATTAATGTGGATTAATCAAAGGCCCCCATAATGAATAGTTCTTGACATTCTCCACCTCCACCCCTGCCCCCAACTACCCCTTAAGAGTCATGTGATAATGGAAGCCATAACTCCTGTTCCCGGGAGCATTTTGCTCAGAACACTCAGCTCTGGCAAACTCATTGGCAGACTGGGAGTGTTTTCAGAACATCTCTGTATGTAACTGGTGGCTTTCTTGTGGGAAGTAGAAGGGATGAATCCCCTTATATTTGCCACAAGGAAGAAAATCACCTAACTGTTGGTTTCTTCCCTAAGGGTCTCTCTCTTCAGATATTGACTCTAAAAAGGTGACAAACCCTTGCAGTAGAGAGGTCTAACCTGTGTTGGGAGGTGAGAGGGCAAAAGAACATGACGGAAGGGGAGGAGGAGTGATTATCTGGAGATCAGGGACAGGTCATGCTTTTCTACCTAAGGTAAATATGGAGAAAGCAGGTGACCACCCAGCTACCTTTGGTGTCTTCAGACTCATATGAAATACGATACATCAGTCTGATATAGCTCTAAACTTATGACCCGATGACATTCTAGGGTACTGAACTAATTGGAAGATACGCTTGCTTAACCACTGCCAAGGGTCTTGGGAAGGCCATGGAGAATGGGGCCTTGATCAACTGGAGAACTTCCAGAGAAGGGCAGGTAAGAGGATAGTCTATGAACTCTAGGGCCCTGAACTTGCTTTAACTGTCTGATAAAATAGTTTTAGCATATGCTATTAAACGGGTACTTAATGAACATTTGGAAAGAAAACAGTGATCTCAAGACCAGGCTAAGCCAGAATCAACTCATTCCTTGTGATTCTTGACTGGCTGACTGAACCAGTAGTGGGGGGGGCATTAGAGGGAGCAGAGTGAGTTCTATCTGTACATATTTACTGTGTTAGAACTTAAAACATCTTGGTATTATGACAAAAAGAGTTTTAACCTTATGAACTTCCTGAAAGGGTCGTGAAAACTTCCCAGGAATCCACAGGGCTTATACTTTGAGAACCGCCAGTCTGAGGGATAGGGAGCCTGCGGTGGAGTAAGAAAGAGCTCATTTAGGTCAAATCACTGATACACCTGGCCTGAATGAACCTGAGAAAATTCTCTAACCTCTCAGTGACCAGGCATTTCTCTTAGGCTATAGGATGCAGATAAGCATCAGTGGAGGCAGTTTACACACTGGAACTTATCCCCGACACCTCAGTTGGATGGATCACAAATCCATCCAAAACCCCGTCTAAGCTGGAGGAAAATGCTGTAGATGTAGCTTAGCTAGATTCTGACAAAACCTTTGCTCAAGTCTCTCATTCTGTTCCTTTGGACAAGATGGAGAGATGTAGGCGGCTTCTAAGCTAGTTAACCTGTCAGCCTCTGGGGATAGCTGGCAACAGTTCGATGTTAACTCAAAAAGAAGTTTTCAGTGAAGTGTTCCTGGGATGTATGCTAGGCCCCAGGATGTTCAACATTTTCATCACTTATCTGGGTAAACATCTAAGTGGCAGGCTTCTCGAGAAGGACAGGGAGCCAAGCAGTACCTACAATGTACCAGGCCTGTGCTAGGCCTTGGGGATATGATGGCAAAATGAAACCAGTTTCTGCCTTCAAGGAGCTTACATTCCATAGGGGGAAATCACATTTTGTAGATAAGTATTTATAAATTAGACAAGATGAAAACAAAGTCATTTTTGGCAGGCTCACTAGCATCTGGGAAAGGTTTCATGTAAAAGGTAGTGTTTGAGATAATACGCTGGATGTTACACTGTGGATAGCACATCAGGCCTGGAGTCTGGAAGACCTGAGTTCCAATTCAATCTCAGATACTCACTGGCTGTGTGACCCTGGGCAAGTCACTTCACACTGTTTGTCTCAGGTTCCTCATCTATTAAACAAGCTGGAGAAGGACATGGTGAGCCACTCCATTATTTCTTCCAGGAAAGCCCCAAATGGGGTCATAAAGAGTCAGACATGATGGCAAAATGACTGGATAGCAACAGCCTAGTTGTGTGCTTTGGCCAGAAGTCATGTGACTAAGCTGTCTTTATTTCTCACCTCCATTGGGCCTCACTGCAGCATGGAAGGCCTTAGGTGCTTTGAGCAGCATTTATAAATCACTTACTGCATGCTAGTCACTGATTTAGGTGCTGGAGACACAAGAACAGAGGCAGAAACCATCCCTGTTCTCAAGGAGCTTGTCCAACAGGAAGATGGCCACATAAATGGAAAGTTAGTCATATACACATGCACATGCATGCATGTTACATGCATGTACAAAGTGGTTTAGGAGGGAGGGGATCAGGAAGGGCTTCTGAGGCAGAAATGACCAAGGATGGAGTCCAGGCAGGGGGGACATTTTGAAGACAAGGTTCACAGGAGAAGATAGCCAGTTTTATTTTGGGCACAGTGACTTCCAGATGTCTCTAGGACATCCAGTCTTGAATTTCAACAGGTAATTGATGACATGGGACTGAAAGCTTGAGGAGAATCTAGGGCTGGACGTTGTCTTTGGAGAGATGACAGTTCAACCTATAGGGGCCAATGAGGAGGAGGGGACAGGAGAGGAGAGAAAAGGGGAGGGGAGGGGAGGGGGGAAGGGGAGGGAAGAGAGACAGAGAGAGACAGAGACAGAGAGACAGAGAGATGGAGAAAGGAGAGATGGAGAGAGAGAGAGAGAGAGAGAGAGAGAGAGATATCAGCATTTGTAAATCACATATGGGATGCAGATAAAAAATCAGTGGAGGCAGTTTACACACAGAGAGACAGAGAGAAGGAGGGAGAGAATACAGAGGGAGGAGAGAGAGGGGCCAAGGACAGGACCATGAGGAACATCTAGAATGGGGGCATGATGGTGGGTCAGCAAGGGAGACTGTGAAGGAATGGTCATACAAGTAGGAGGTAAAACAGGTGAGAGCAGAGTTACATAAACTCTAAGAGGAGAGAGCTTCCAGGAGGGAGGGAATAAGCATTTATATGGTACTTACCATGTACTGGGCTCTGTTCTAAGTGATTTTTACAATTATTATCTCATTTGATGCTTACAGCACCCCTGCAAGGTAGGTGCATTTTATACTTGAAGAAAGTAGGGCAAACAGAGGTTAAGTGACTTGCCCAGGCTCACACAGCTAGTAAATGTCTCAGGTCAAATTTGTCCTCAGGTTTTTCTGAGTCTAGGCCCAGCATTGTAGCCATCACACCACCAGCTCCCTCTAAGGGGGTGGACAGCAGCAGCAGCAAATGCTGGAGAGAGCTTGGGAAGGCCACTGGAGAAAAGACCACCAGATTTGGCAATTTAGAGATCATTTAGACTAGTCATGTCCCCAATGGAGTCTCTCTTCTGGGAGGTAGCTCTTCCAAGATTTCTTCTTCCTTCTCAATATTTATTTGCCATCCCTGGCCCCTCGATCTGGGCAGAGGCCCTCACCTCCTACTTGCTAGAGAAAATTGAGGCCATCCATCACACATTCCCTTGCTCCATTCTGCCAAACCACTTTGTATTGTGGCCCATAACCTCTTCCTTTACTCTAGTCTCTGAGGAAGAGCTGGCCCTCTACTTGGACACTCTATCCCACCCTGGCCTGTTTCCTACAGAAGGTTACCCTTGTGATCATTTTTTCTCTCTTTTTCATCTTGTCTCTTTTTTCCTCTCCTACAAACCCACAGGGGACTCCAAGCAGACCCTAATTCATCCTGAAAAGCTTCACCTGCCTCTGCCTTTTCCTGCCTGTTGTCCAACATCTTGTCTTTCTTTCATAGCCAAGCTCTTAGAAAAAGTTGTGTCTAGCTATCGCCCTCCTGGACTTCTTGTGTGTCCTGTTCAACCTTTTGTCCTCTGACTTCCTCCCCGCTTGCTGACAGAGGCCACTCTCTCCAAGGTCACCTGCTGAATCCAGTGACCTTTTCTTGGACCTGCACTTGATCTTGGGGGCAGTTGACACTATTGTACATGGAGTCTTTCTCCCCCATGGCTTGTGTGATGCTGTGCTGTCTCTTCTCTGATCATGCCTCTCTGTCTCCTTGCTTGCATCATGGTCTCTCTCCTGGGACTCTAGAAATGTTGCTGGCTCTGTCCAGGAGCCTGTGCAAGATTTTGTGTGTGTGTGTGTGTGTGTGTGTGTGTGTGTGTGTGTGTGTCTGGGGACAGGGGAGCAGTTTGCCTTTATTAGAAGTTTCAAGGGCGCAGCCACATGTCAGGGAGCCCACTGTCTGCTCCCTCTCCCCGGCTAGAAGGGAGACTTCAGGAAAATGCCTTTCCTGGCAGAGGCCAAGCAAGCACCATTTCTCATACTTCTCCAAGAAGACCTTTCTACCTTGCCCTGAACTGTAACTGGCTGCCCACAGTCCTGGGGCAGCTCCTCTGCCTGTGCCTGTACCCATCCCACCTCTTCTCCACTTTCCTCTCTTAGTTTCTTTTGTCCGGCCTTCAGACCTGCAATGAAGGGCCAGAGAACTAGCTTGCTTAGGGAAGCAGGCTGACAGTGTTTTCTTTTCTGGGTGTTGCCTTTTTTCTCTCCATATTCTTGTTGGACATTCCCTGCCAACTGGAGTGATTAATAGTGATAGGGGTGGCTAGAAGTAGCAGCCTAGGAAATCTCAAGTTAATTTTTCAAATGGACGCAACCAGGAAAACTGGGCAAAGAGAGACATGAATCTGAGGATCTTTGGGAAGGGCGTCATATTAGAAATAGAAATATTTAGAATCTCAGAGAATGAAGAGAACTTAGAACCCGTACCTGGTGTGGGGTGGTAGAATGAACACTGACTTTACTCTGACACTTACTGTCTGTATGGCCTTAGATTGGGCAGTTTGAGCTCTCTGGATTCAGTTTCTTTCTCTGTAAAACGGAGTTGGATTAGATGACCACTAAGATCTCTTCCAGTTCTAAATCTGTTAGCTAGTCTGATCCTCTTGTTTCACAGGGAAGGAAGCTGAGGCCCAGGGAGGAGAAGTAACTTAACTAAGGTTACCCCGGCCATTAGTGGCAATGCTTGACTCTCCCAGCTTAAGTCTATTGCTCTTTCCTCTGCCCTTTCTGCATTTCAATCTATCTGGACTATGTTGTGATTCTGAAACCTTCCAGTGTCCTCACTGCCCTAGAGGGGGAAGGCCAGTGCCAGCCAGGATCAGGCAAAGAAGAAGAGACAGGGCAGGCAGTCTGGAAAGCGGCCCAGCAATGATCAGGAGCTTTCAATGCTCCTGAAGCTTTAGTGAGAATAGAGAGTAGACCATTAGGGTTGGAGCATAGAGTATGTGGAGGGCAGTAATAGCAGAGCTATATGGGAAGGCGTAGCACCAGCTTGTCCAAGGCCTCAATCATCAGACAAATGAGTGCCAACTACAAAGACCCTGAATGATTCACTCTCCTATCCTTGGGACCGTCCACTTGTGTCCCCATATATCATCAAATTCTTAAACCCCACATTCATTGTATTTGACTTGGAATAAAACTGTACATGATCTCATGCAGAGCTTTGAGAAGGAAGGGATAGGATTATAGATTTAGAGCTTGAAGGGACCTTTGAGGCCATCAAGTCGAACCACCTTATTCTAAATGTGAGAAAACTGAGGCCCAGAGAGTTCAAGTGAATTCCTATTATGAAACAAAAATTACTCTTTCTCTCAAGGATCATAACATACTGTGGCCTATAGTATAGGGTCTCCAAGTCCAGTATCCTATGGAATATCAAGTAACAGACTAATTGGTGATAGCATGTATAGCCCTTCAAAAGTCTGGGATCCCTGTTATCTGCGTGGAATTATTCAGAACAATAATTGGGCATATGGTCCAGGTTCAATTTCACAAAATGTAGTGTATCAGAATGAGTAACTCTCCTGCTCAAGAAACTCCAGTGACCCCCTATTGCCTCCAAGATAAAATGCAAAGTTTAGCTTTGGAAGTTTTTCCTACTCTGGCTCTAGTCTATCATTTCAACCTTAGTGACCTCTGCTGTCTAACCAAAGCATCCTGCTCACTGTTCTCCATGCAGGAAGTGCCATCAGCTTTGGCATTTTTTTCCATTTTTCTATTTCATAGAATCCTCAGGTTTTTTAAAAGCTCAGCTCAGGTGCCCTCTCCTTTAGGAAGCCTATCCTGATTCCCCAAATTGCTAGTGCCCTTACCTTAGAAATTGATCTGGTATATTTTATAGAGCGCTAAACCAAGAGTCAGGAAGACCTGTGTTCCTGTGTGACCCTGGGCAGTTGTGTGACCTTGGGAAATTCATTTAACCCAATTGCCCCGCCACAAAAGACCTGAGTTTGAAGATGGCCTTAGTTATTAGCAGTGTTACCTTGGTCAAGCCATTTCACTTCCTGTCTTACTCAGCTTCCACAACTCTAAAATGGGGATAATAATAGGTTGTCGTGATGATCAAACGAGACAATATTACACTAGGTTCTTTGCAGATCTTGAGGCTAGCTGTTATGATTACTATTATGTTGTTGTTGTTGTTCATCTTCCAGAAGAATGTTGAGTGAAAGTGCCCTGGACAAGCTCATTGCCAATGGACTAGGGTACTGAGAGCAGACTGCTTGAAGCCATGCGCCACACCGTGGTGCCAAAATTAATGACTATAAGCCAACTGTTACCGTGATGATTCATCAGCAGTGGGCCAGTGTTCAACATTTAGGACTGGCCAATGTTCAGTGAAAACCAAGCACCCATTTGAAGGAGGGCACTTGATTTTGTGATTGTGTCTTTCCTGATTGCCATGGAAAATGCAGTGGTTCCCCTCTCTAGGAGGCAGGGTTGTAAGGAACGTGGGGTAGGGAGGTAGGGGGAGAGGAAGTGGCAATTTTTGTATATTTGGTTTTCTTTGAACATTAAAACAACATCTCTGGATAATGTTGATCATCAGCTTGCTAAAAATCGACTGTAACATATATCATACAGGAGTACTACCTCGTAGTTGTAGGTGTCAATTTGTTGTTCAGTGGTTTAGTCATGTCTGATTCTTTGTGACCCCATTTAGAGTTTTCTTGACAAAGATCCTAGAATGGTTTACTTCCTTCTCCAGCTCATCTTGCAGATGAGAAACTGAGGCGAATGGGGTGAAGTGACTTGCCCAGGGTCACACAACTAGCAAGTGTTTGAGACCAGATTTGAACTCAAGGGAGATGAGTCTTTCTGACTCTAGGCCTGGCACTCCACTGCAGTGCCACCTAGTGCTCAGTAAAGTTAGGGGGATGGATTTGATAGTCTCTAAGATTCCTTCAGTTCTGGAGCTATGTTTTCATGACCCCCTGACTAAATGATCTCCAAACTTCCCTCCAGCCCCCAAACTCTAAGGTTCAACTGTTTACCTGTTTGGGACTACTTAACCAGGGCATGGTTCATTACTGATTCTTCATCCCACCTTGGCACCTGTGCCTCTTGAGATCACTTGACCATTGTACCAGCTAAGAAGCAGCCTAGCTGGCTAGCACCATCCGCTAAGTTTATGCTGCTGCTATAGCTTGCCCTGCCTTTCCCTGGCCTCCCTCTCCTTGTTCCTCATGAACAGAACACCAACCTTGCAAATCTTCAGTGGAAAGAGCATTAGATCCCAAATCAGAGGACACAAATACTACTTTAATGCCTACTGCCTGTGTGACCTTGGACAGGTCATTTGACCTCCTTGGGTCTCAGTTTTCTCCTGTGCAAGAAGAAGGGGCTAGTTAGGCTAGATGGACTCTGAGGTCTTTTCTGGCTCTAGAGCTTTAAGCCTGTGGACCAGTTATTTAGTATAAAGCCCTGAAGAAGATAATACGCAGAGTGAAGTGGGAGGCCCCAGAGCTCATAAAAGGGAGACAGTGTCACAAATTCCCAAGGTTTCTTTGAACCAGCCTTAGGCAGACCCTGCATAGGCTTCCTCCTCCCTGAGTTTGGCCTGGTTATTCACTCTCTTGCCATCCATCCCAGTTTCTTTACTTTTCTTCCTATTGCCCCTCCTCATTGCCACCCCACATGCCAGGATGGGGTCAGGTACACAGGAAGCACCTACTAAGTACATGGCCTCACTCATGCTCATAGCCTTATCCTCTCCAGCTTTAGGGCCCAAGGAGAGAAGAGTCTTTCTCCCTTCTGCCCTTTGCTGGAGATCCATTTGAGGACCTTGAGAAAACGGAAATGATGATTGAAATATGAAGTCAAAGCATTAGAGATTTATTGGTAGTATGTTTCTGGTTTGACTAGAGTCAGATCCACCCTTTTGTCTTCTCTCTCTGAAGGGCCATGTCTGTATTAGATCAGTAATTCATTTCTGAATTTCTGAAATTGCTTTACTGGCCCTTCTTTCTCTCGGTGCCATAGGGAATATTCATTAGCAAGTTAGTAAACCAAATCCATCCATAAACAAGGATTTCTTGAATCCATTAACAAATATTGGAGCGCCCATGGTGACCAACATATTATGCTGTGTATTAGGGTCAGGGAGGAAGATGGGCCCAAAGGAATCACAGCCCTGTTCCTTTAGAGCAGTGGTTCTCAACCTTCCTAATGCCGTGACCCTTTAATACTTGTATGCGGGTGTGTCTGCATGTGGGCGGACCCACCTGGGCACAGAGAGAGGAGCAGTGTCTCGGTTCCTAAGACCATTGGAAATATGTGTTTTCCAATGGCCTTAGGCGACCCCTGTGACCCCTGTGAAAGGTCGCTTGACCCCCAAAGGGGTTGTGACCCACAGGTTGAGAACTGCTGCTCTAGAAGCTTATGGTCTAGTGGGGAAGAGGAGGCAAGCGCAGCAAACACTACAAGATCAAACTGAAGAAGGGTTGGATGAGCTGGTACAGATGGGACTTGGCAAAAAGCTTTGTTTCCCTAGAGTCAAGGCACTTTGTGGGTCCATAGCCATTCAGAATGAGAGCAGATGAGTCTCTCTCCCATTTGTTTCTAGTCAACCAGAGGACACAGTCCAAAGCAAAGGAATTTAATGATACAATAGCATATTCCTCCAGTACCCCTCGGGCACACTCCTCTACAAAGATACCCACATGGGTGGAAAATATGTGTGTGGGGTGGCTGGAGGATCCCTGATGTCCTTTGGTGCATCATCGCACTGCCCTCATGGTGACACTGCCCTTTGGGCTCATCTCCCCAGGGCCACCTGAGCTAGCAAAGCTTTACTCTGCCAGGAGGAAGGTTCTTGTAGCTAGAACACCCACTGATGAGGGCATTAGTCTCAGTCACCATGCTGGCCTACCTGAAGCCAAGCTGAAAATATTCCCAGGCCAAGATTAGACATTTTCTTTCCAATCCCTTTACCTGGAAGGGCTCATTCCATTAATAAGCATTCATTAAGTGACTTTGATGTGCTAGCCAGGGGATAAGTAGACAAAAATGAAACCAGCTTTTACTATTGAGGAGCTCCGAATACAGCCATGTTTATGTGTAAGAGCGGCAGCAATAGCTGCTGGAGACCTCAGGAAAGACCCAATCTAGAAGGAAACTAGGTATTCTGAGAGATGGAGATGAGGAAGGTTCCAGGCATGGAGAACAGGCATCAAAAAGCAGGGAGGATGGGGATGGAGTACCCTGTAGAAAGGACAGCACCAAGGTCTTTTTGTCTGGCCTACCATGTGCATGGAGGGGAATGCCACACAGTATAATGAGGCTTGAAAGACAGATTAGGTCCACATTGTGAAGAGCTCTGAAAACCACATAAAGAAGCTGCCATTTAATTATGGAAGTAATCAGGATCCACTAGAATTTACTGAGGAGAGGAGTGCCATAGTCACATTAGCACTTTGGGAAAATCAGTTTTGTAGTTCTGCAAAAGATGGATTAGAGTTAACAGGGAGGTGAGCCAGGAAGACAAATGAGAAGATTCTGGCAATAAGCTGAGCAAGAAGTCGGGAGGATCTGCCTGAGGGTAGTGCCTGTATGTGTAGTGAAGAGGGGACAAATGCGAGAGAGGTCATCCAGATGGAAATGCCCTGATGGGACAATTTGCTTAGCGTCAGCTGATCAAGAACAAGGAGGCAGAGATGAAGCAAAAATGTGATGATTAGAAAGCTGGAACTACCCTTTAAATAAATCGAAAAGTAAGAAGATGGGTTGTTTTGTAGGAAAAAGAAAGAATTCTGTTTTGGGCATGCTGAGTTTGCGATGTCTACTGGATGCCAAGTTCAAAATGTCCAGGAAGCAGTAGGTGATGTGGACCTGGGGCTCAGGAGAGAGAACAGAGTTTGCAATGTAGATCTGAAGTCAGCAGCCTGTAGATACTAATTAAACCTATGTAAGCTGATAAAGTCACAAATAAAGAGGGGAGACAGAGGAAAGTAGAGGGCTGAAAACAGAACCTTGGAGTATGCCCATATTTTGGTGTGGGAGTTGAGGATGATGATACAGCAAAGGAGACTGAGAAGAACAATTAGGCAAGAGAAGAATTTCAGCCCATCAAGGTCATGAAAACCCAGAAAGATAAGTGTATCTATGGAGAAAGGATGGCCATTAGTGGCTAGTGATACCCAGAGAAGTCAAGAAGGAAGAGGACTGAGAAAAGGCAATTAGATTTGACAATTGATAGTTGGCCAGTCATTTTCCCCAACTGCCCCTCACAGGGCAAGCAAACCAGATTGACTATAAAGCAGCCAGGCATTCTGGGGGAGGGACAGAAAACATGTCAGACAGCCACTACCACCTAGACTACCACCTTCCCTCAAAAACTGATGGGGACAATCCAAGATGCTGAGTTCTAGAACCTCTGGAATATCAATGTGTCCAACCCACCTTCCATAGCCATTATCCTTGTGGAGATGTGGTCTGGCAGTTTCTCACAAATAGTAAGTTCTAAGCCAAGTAACAGGGATTTGGGGGCCATGTTTGTTTTTGTATATTGTGTGCCTAATCAGGTGACAACATGGTACCGGAAGGAACACTGAATTTGAAGGCCAAGGATCTGGGACTGAGATTTGGTGCTTATTCCTCGTATGACTTTTAGCAGACCAGCTAGCCTCTCTAGGCCTCAGTTTTTGAATTTGTAAAAGAAGGGGGTAAAATAAAGGATACTCCAAGGACCATTTCTAACTCTAGGTCTATGATCTCATGTGTTGGAAAACTTGATTCAGGATTGAAAAACAAAAGTCAGAAACTTGTAGTAGCCTCACATCTATATATTATGAATAATTTCTTTGAGAAGAGTTGGGAGGACTGGGAAAATTGAGAACCAAGGAACATCACAAAAACTGAAAATTGAATGTGACATGCAATTGAGGCAACTCCATACTGATTTATTTAGGCTGTTGGTTAAAATCTCAAAAATGGATAAGAGAACAGATATCAACACAGAATATTACCATTTCTTACAGAAGTTGAGCTGACAAAAATTTACCACAATGAGGAATACAAAAAAGCTTAGAATAATCTATGAATCTATACAAAAATATTTGAATAGTCTATATGTGTATTGAGGGCATTTTAGTGAAGATATCAGAAGAGAATTAATAGGCTTTTGCAAATGATATTCTATAATAGGCTACATGTTGATAACCTCACCCTAAGTGACTACTTGAAAAGACCTTAGCCTGAAAGGGCCAGGGTCTCCCATTGCATCCTGAGTCATTGCTAGTCAGCCTGATAAATATCTGGTCACTGGACCCAGATGGCTCTGGAGGAGAAAGTGAGGCTGGTGACCTTGCACAGCCCTGCCTTACTCAAATTAAAGTCAATTGCAAGTCAGATCATCATTTCCCTGATGCCATGGTCCTCTTCGGAAATGAAGGACAAACACAACAACATGTTGATAAATCACATAGTTGCTGAAAGGAAATGATTTGAGATCTCACTGTGCATAGAAAAGCATTTGATTCAATAGAATAAAATACCACTTTAAAAACTCTTTTCCAGGAAAATGTCCTCCATGCATATTAGCATCATCTAAGGTTCCTTGAAAGATGAGACAACACAGCTAACTTTGCTCATTAATATCAAGTGAAGTGTAAGACAGGAAGATTTACATTCCCCAAAGGTGTTTTCCACTGTCATGAGCAATTGTTGTGCAAAATCCAAATTAAAGGGGGATTCCTTAGATATAGTGATCTCCAACCAGATGTTCCTGTTTGGGGACATGAGGGTAGACTCTGTGTTTGTAATCAAGCCTCTCCCCACCTCAAGCTCCTAGGTCTCCTAAACGACGTCCATAATTACCCTAAATAGTTTGGCTGCATTGTCCACACAATTTAAACCATATGGGTAAAGAATACCTTTTGTGCTGACTAGGGCCTATATTTGATTAGACAATGAACTAGATCCAGGTATGAAATGGATGATAATATCAGGCTAGATTGCCTTCAGAAAATTGTGCCAGCTTGTCATTGACACAAAGACTCATCGTTGGAATACCAGTATTCTTTTTGGTGATGATGCATGGTTACGAATCATAGAATGCTGGCATCCAGTGAATTGAAGTTTAGGGTTGTACCTTGTGAATGTGGGTAGATTACATCACGACCACCCAAGAGTTGCTTGAGACAAGTGATGTAAAGGCTATCATCGGAGAGACATAGGGATAAGAGAAGAAGATGGACCAGTCATGTGAGGAAAAGTAAGGGATAAGGAATGAGTAACTTGCATGATACACTGGAATCTACAAAATGCCAAGAGGTTTAGAGCAGTGCCAATGTTGGGTGAATGGAAAATTTCTCCTGATCCCTGTAGACAACTCAGAAGAAGACATGGACAAAAGTGCGACAGGATGAGAAGGTATGGATGAGTTGCCATTTGAATGATTGGAGTGGATATTGGTGTCCTTTTATATGTCAATCATTTTGCTAACTTTTCCCCTTAGAATTAGGGTTTAAATCCTGACTATGCCACTTACTACCTGTATGATCTTGGTCTAGTCATTTACCTTCTGGGACTCAGTTTCCCCACCTGTAAAATGAGGGAGTGAACTAGATGACCTCTGAGGTCCTTTGCAACACTCAATCTATTTGTCTACGATGCTGTGATTCTGTATGATACAGGAGTTGACTCTGTGGCCACCCTTTACTCCTTCCTATCATCTCTCCTTGGTCTAAACAAGAGTGGGGAGCCTAAATCCTCAAGGCCACATGTGGCCTTCTAGGTCCTTGGATGTGGCCTTTTGACTGAGTTCAAGTTTTATGGAGCAAATCCTTTTATGAAGGGGATTTTTCCTGTGAAGTTTGGATTTAGTCAAAGGGTTGTACTTGAGAACCTGGAGGACCACACATGGCCTTGAGGCTACAGCTTCCCCAGCCCCAATCTACAAGCTTCTAAGAGATGGACACATATCCAAGTAGGGGCTCAGCAGGTGTGAATTTGGCATTTATTTACTTCTTTAATCATAATTATTTTAATTATTCTACCATCTGATCATTTAAGTTGAATTGGACAACAGTGAAGTAAAACAACTTCTCTGGAAAGAATGGATGGGAACTTGTTTTGCACGTGCCTTAGTCTCACCACCCATGCTATCACTGCCTACAAATGTATTTGTTTCATTAATTAGTTTCTCCATTTCCTTTATCGTTCCCTGACTTACTATCATTGTATTTCTTTCTTCTATACAAACCGACAATTCAATAAAACACCTGGACTGGCCAGACTCGAATTCCTTTTGACCACCCCAGAAGTCAGTAATAAGCTTGCATGCCTTGCCGTATAATATGATTTTGATTGAAGCAGTGAAGGAAATTGAAACACATCTTTGGGAAGTCGCTGGGATGTGACACCTCTTTAATTCAACATGCTAATCATGGCTTTTGGAATTTGATAGATATTTTTGCCTTGTTCCATTAAGAAAAGAACAATTGGCTCCCCAAACAGGAGGCATGAGTTTATTAAACTAAAATAAGCTGATATACACTGGCTGGTTTTCTTTAGCAACAAACAAGCATCATTATTTGAACCAAACAAGCCTATGTGTTTGCTGCATTTGAAAATATTTTCTTTATGTTAAATGTCTTTTTACTAAACAAAGATGAAATTGGAACCCAAAATGTTACAGCAAGCTCAATGTTTACCTACGTCTTCCTGTTTAATAATTGTATACTTTAGAAGACAGATGAGCTTTCCTCAGTTTTCAGTTCTCAGATGAGTTGGCATCTGAGAATGGATTGATTCAAAGAAAGGAAACTCTCTGTGCCTGGTTCCTTCTGGAAGGTCTGTCGCTTCACAGTCAGACTTCCTTTAAACCTCGTAAGCTAACATATTTCTTATACTGTTCACCCCTAACCCTGAAATTGATTATCTTTACTGTTACAAAGAGATGATTGCTGGATGGATACATCACAGCCAAGTCTTTTTCAACTAAAGACTGACCCAGAAATTGAGTTATTGAGACTATTGGCAAGAAAATGAGCAGAAGATTGGCTTGTTATAGCCTTGGACTATCAAGAAAACTTTCCTTAAGAGGAGAACATGCCATGGTCCTTATCTTGTGATGTTTTAAATGAAAACTAACAGGATATAGAGAATTTCTCACTCCCTCCTGCCTTTGAATGGCAATCAGAATCAAATTTTAAAATTCACTTTTGGCTTTTACAAAAAGTCGGCACTATTTCTCTCCTTAAAGTAATTGAAACAGCTCGGAAGATTTTTAGAAAGATTGTGACGACCTGTTCAGTGCCTAGGGAATTTGTACTGGTTTGGGGAAAGGATCAATTGGAAAAATTGCTTTTGCCTGCCTAGCCCGGCCTAGGCCAGCTGAAAGGGCATTTTTCTGGGTGGCAGCTCCCATTCTCAGTGATGTTCTTGGTGGTGCTGATGGAACTTTCACAATGGCTGATGGGGAGTGCTGGGCCCATTAAGGCAATTCTTTATTGGTCTATTTCAAAGCTGTCTTTGTTAAAAATGATAGAATAAATAAATCAAATGGTGTGTCCTGATGAATTTGATGAAATCTTTTTAAGTACTTTTGGTTGCTAAGGCAACCTGTTCTCTTGTCTCTGTTGAATGTGGCTTCACTTTCTGCAGTCTGACTTCTGGAGGGTAGATATTTATTCTGGGGAAGAAAAGAAATTCATTGGTGATGGTAGCAGATGAAGGCCCCCTCCTTCTCACGTCTGTCCCAGCTAAACACTGAAATGAGATGCCATGGCTGGCTTGAAGCTCATCCCTTTCTACAGCACCCCCACCTAGTCCTCCCTTTTGGAGTTTTTCCTTGGCAGTTCTTTGCTCTATTTTCACAGGACTCACCCCATAGTAAATGTTTAATAGATACTTTTTCATTAATTAGTCAGAACTTCCCTATCTCATTCCCATTCCTTTGCTTGCTTGGTGAGAATTGTACTGAGCCAACCTGGTAGACTTCTACTCGTTGATGGATCCCTTTGTGCTCATTTCTTAATATGCTCTCCTGTACTGGTTAATGCTACACACATGTTAACAGACTGCGGGGGGTACAGAGGACTTAGATTAGTGCCAAGCGTCTCCCCCCAATACCTAAAGCTCTACCATTAGTGATTCGTTTCTTTGGGTAAAATGGTGCCATCTCTCTGGTCTCTTATAAAGTAGAAAATTCTTAACACATCTAGTAAACGAGTTTGTCAGATCTATTTCTTCCTGGGCAGCAGGATCCATGATGGCATCAAGGCACTGGAGCAGCTGAAGGATGTGAGGTACAGGGGCAGGAGGAAGGAAGGAATGGGGTCAAGATAATCACAGATTTTGAGAATTGGAAGAGGCCTCGACCATCACCCAGTCCAATCTATACTTCTGAAGAATCCTCCAGTGTCTGTTTGAAGAACCAATCAGGGGGAACCATCACATTCTGATGCAGCTTGTTCCAGAGTTTTCCCAACTCGCAGCTTGAACTGCCCTCCTGGCAGCTTCTCCCACCAAACATATGAAATACCCTCTTGGTAATGACTTTCCTTTATACAGTGCCCAGCACATAGTAGGTGCTTAATAAAGGTTTGTTCACTGCTTGGGGGCTCAAAAGTGATACCAGTAGAACACAAGGTTCTACAAAGCTGGCAAGGTTTTGAGAACTGATCTGGCCATGTACAGTGTGCCTGGCATCTGATGGCCAGCTAAGTGATGAAGGCAGATCCCCAGGATGGCATCCAGGTGGTGGTGGTGGCAGGGAGAGTTGCATTTTTCAGACTTGGTGTCTGTCCTTAACAGTCTATAAAGTAAAAAGGACTGTTCTTTGTACCCACACTGAAGAAAATCCTTATTTGTAGGCTTAGCCCTCTGGATTGTCTACTCCCTGCAGGAAGATGCTGTATTAGCATGGGATTTCATTTTCTCTTTCTTTCACAAAGTGTTCATTGTGCATCTGCCTGACCATTGTGCAAGGGAGTGGGGGTGCAGTGTAAGAAGACAGAAAAGACAGGGGCTCTGGTCTGGTCTATAGGAGCTTCTGGTAGCTGTTCCATATGACTGGGGGGCATAATGCCTTCCCCTTTCCCCTCCCCCTCTTAGATAGAGCATTCAGTAAGTGCTTATTGTGCCAGGTGTACAATGACAAGCAGAAAAGACAGGCCCCGTCCTCAAGGAGCTTACATTTGAATGGAAGGAGACAATTGGGAAAGGGAAGCTACAAAAGGCAGGGGCATGGTATGGAGGCCTACTTTTGGTCAAGATTAGGGGAAGGCTCTCATGTATGGAGCGAGGGGGATCAGCTTGCAGTAGGAGGAAGGTGGGGTTGATGGCCCAAGAACAGAAAGCTTGGCATGGAGATGGCAGGAAGTAGCCAGAGCCCCTAGCTTCCCTCATGGCTCCATTCAGTCCTGTCCCAGCATTTCCTGATCTCTTCTTCAAATGCCCTCAAACTTATCTGGGTAAATGTTTTATTTTCCAGTCATCTCTACCCCTAGAATACAAGCTCCTTGAGGGCAGAAACTCTTTCATTTTTTCTTGGCATCCCCAATACCCAGCACAGAGCAGGTACTTAGTAAGTACTTGTTGAATAAATAATGGGGCAGAGAAAAGACGTACACAAGGGAAGCTAATACCAGACTGTGTGGGATAACTTCAAAATGAGGCTGCTGGGTAGGAAAGTGGATAGAACAGCATGTCTGGAGTCAGGAAGCCTTGACCTCAAATCTGGCCTCAGACATTTACTAGCTTTGTGACCCTGAACAAGTCACTAAACCTCTCTGTGCATCTGTTTTTCTATTTATAAAACGAAGATAATAATAGCACGTACCTCATAGGGTTGTTGGGAAAATCATCTGAGATTTCATATACATATCTATACACACACATACATGCATATACATGTGAACGTGTGTGCATGCGTGTGTGTGTGTGTGTGTGTGTATAGAGGGAGACTCCAAGTGCCACAGGCAACCTCTAAACTTGAAGTGACAGGATTGTTGGTGATCTGAGCCTGTGGACAGAATTTCCCTACCTGGAGTTACTCAAACATGTACTAAAAGGTCTGATCTGAAAAAAAAAATCAGGGAATTCTTACCATTTCCTTTCCTGAGGCAGTTCATAATGCATCTCTGGCTTTTTAATGGAATGGCCCTTTGGGAATGGGGAGCACAGGAGCATGACTGTGTCTAATTGGAGGATCATTTCTCCACCTCAGTGAGCTCTCACTTTGAGAAAATGGTGGCACATGCCACCATTGGGCTTGACTGAGGCACAGTCTCAGTTTGAGGTTAATCAGAAGAAACTTCAGTGAATGTTTTCTCTCTCTGGTGGTGCTGAAGTCTGCAATGCATGCTCAATAGGCAACTTAAATCAACCTGACAAGAGAAAATGAAAGAAAAGTGCCTGGACCCAATTACCAATCCAGAAGAGAGTGGTAGAGGACTAATTACTTGAACTTGGCTAAGAATTTCAAACTATCTGTTGTTGTGACTCTTCAATTGCATCTAATAAGGAAGCCAGGAACAACAATGTGTGCCTGGCAAGTGGGGCTTTCTCAGGGAGAGGAAGGAGCTGCCCATCTGGTCTGGGGCACCCCTGGATGCTTTCATCCACCAAGTTATACCTACAAATTTTTCTACCTGGTGTAAGAGGTACCTCCTCTGCTGGAGAATGGGGGAGCAGGAGGTTATTATGGAGTAGCTCACCTCAACTTACCCTCTGGAGGTTCTTGAGACTGACCAAATGATTGAATGAAAACAAGAAAGACATTAATTAAGCTCTTATTGTGTTCAAAGAACTCTGCATGATATTGTAAGAATATGCTTCCAGCTCATGAAAGTTAACTTGGGAAGGAAGGAGGGGTGCTGACAAACAAAATCTGGTGCTGTGGGTCCAACATAGGTGGAGGGCTCAGGGTATCTTCTTGGGTTATCTTCTCCATTAAATAAGGAAACTTCTTTCAGAAGCAATGTTTAAGTAAAATAGACTATTCTTGAGTATGGGATGTGATTTTTCCATAATCGATCCAATATTATTTTGCCTTTGTATCCTTGACTGATTGCAGTCACATTGCAGGCTGCTGCCCCCCTTTTTTTTTACCATGAGTAAGAGGACAAGAACAGCCACCTTTTGTCCATTGTGCTATGCCCTACACCAATCACCATTTCCAGGAACTATTTTGCCTTCCAGGCTTCCTGCTATCTTGACTAAAATTATCAAAAGTCTGTAGGTGGTCATTTTTCTGAGTGCTACACATCACATGGCTCTATCTGTTGCATGCTGCCTGGGAAGATTCATCTCAAGGTTACTATTCGGTTACCTCCCAACTTCTGTGGCTACTGCTCCCACCTCCAGTGAGCTACTGTAGACTCTAAACACTGATGAGACATCACCAGCTCACCTGGGCACTCTTCTCTCAGAATACTCATTCACCTAAGATGAGAGAATGAACACAATGGAACTGTGGTGCAGTGTGCTCATGGCCGCATGGTGGCCAAGTGGGAGGATTTGGCAAGCCATTCCTCTTCCACTTCACAATACAAATTGAGCTTAAGGTCTCCCTCCTAATTTGAGGCTCCCAAGGAAAGAGTCTGAGAAATGACAATAACAGCAACAATCATGATAATGATAATGATAGCATTTATATATGACCTTAAGATTGGCAAAGTGCTTTATGTGTTTTCTTATTTAATTTTTACAACAACCTTGTGAGGGAAGTCCTAGTATTCTTCCCATTTTATATATGAGGGAATTGAGGCACAGGGTGCCTAATGTCCTGCTCAAAGTCACAAAGCTCATAAGGGCTTAGTTTAGTTCATTGGGACTCTTCAAACTCAGGTGCTTTTGGCTCCAAGTTCAGCGCTCCGTCCATTGTGCTGCCTGCTTAGTTCCTAGGGAGGCCCCCTTTTTTGTATGCACACTATTCCAGTACTGAATCTCTTGAATCCTGAATTCTTCCAAACACTTAGAAGACTTTTGGAAAGCAGGTTTACTCAATTTCTAGGAGCTGGGATTGGCAGTAGACAGAGAATATCTTTGTATGCCCTCAGTGCTGGCCCTCATAGACCCGTATGCTACACATGTCCTCCCTGTCTAAAATGTAGAGACTGAACAAAGCTCCAGAGCATTGTTATAGCATTCTTGTTAGACATGGGAGATCAGCATTATGGAGGCATCTGGGAAACAGTGCAAATGGTGAGGGATATTTAGGGGAAAAGGTTCCAAAAGAATTCCCTCCCCATTTGTAAATTACTGTGGAGAGATAAATCACAGATATAACTAGCAATTTTAGCTTTTGCAGAAAGCATCACGAAAGGTGTCTCCAAGTTAAATTTAAAGAAATTAATTAGGGGTAGAGAAAGACCTTGGGACAAAAGATCACTTGGGGGAAGAGACAACAGTGATGCTGAGACCTCTACTAGGGAGGCCACTAGGGGCTCAGGCTAGAGAGAATCTCACCTGACTTGGGGCCATGAGTGAGGGGTAGGGGAAGAAGAATGTGCACCATCTGGGAGCTTATTATTTTAAGTAATTACTTTTTTGTGAACTAGGTGCTAAACCCAGTCTACATTCTTGGAGAAAAAAAGTGCCAATAGCCCTCTTTAAATTTTAACACCTGAGACAAAAGCCTAAGTTGCCCCCACTGTAGTTATAGAAATAGTTCAGAGAAGAAGAGAAGCAGAAAGGAGACAATGGCTTGTAGTAGGCCTCCTTACTTTACCAGGGCTCCTTGGGCAGTAGGTGAAGAGTGTCTTTGAGCTACCAGAGGAGGCCAGAGAGAAAAAGGCAAAACTGTCTGCAGCTGGCATTGGGCTCAGGTTGTGGGCAGGCTCAGGACTCTTTTTTTCCATTGCCCCTCTTGACTTATTCTTGAACTTCACATGCCTTTCTTTATTCACATTCACTTTGTGGATTGAAACTTCCTGTTGTTTTTCTCATTTAGAGGTTTTTATTGAAATCAATGTCCCTTCAAAATGATGAAAGGAAGCGATGAATTTTAACTATAGAAGTAAATAGCCAATCACTGATACATCAGACAACATCCCATCATCCATTCAGGAACCTCTGAAAAGGAAAATTACTTCTGTTACATTGGATGGCTGACTTGATTAAAATATTTAGTAGCACCCCCCCCCATCCAAATACAGTGTCATCATCAAGGATCTAGTGAATATTTACATGCTTATCAAGGTACAGAACAGGCATTTCAGCTTTTCCCTTGGTTTGGGGCTTCAGCTGTACCACAGATGAGTCAGGGTTGGCCCAACTTTTTTCTTTCTTCCATCCTGTGCTCAGTCCTGTTGGTCAGCAAGCCTAATGGGATTTCCATCCCAGACTTGAGGTAGCCGAGCAGGATGAATAGGCTTTTCCTCAGAGGGCTGATGAGCAGTGTCTTTTGGTCACAGTAGCAGAAGGAGCCATCACTGGAAGAAGACCCCTACTGAGAAAATCATGAGCCTTGGAAAATGGGAAGTAGCTTATAAATCTGATGACTCCAAAGCAATGTTGGCTCTTGTTGAAATAGCAGAGTTTGTAAACTGCTGCAGGCTACTGAGTATAATTCAACTGGACCACTATCCATCTGCCTCCTAGCCTGAGTAACCCCCAAAGCACTGTCTGGGATCTTCTCTTCTCTTCTCTTCTCTTCTCTTCTCTTCTCTTCTCTTCTCTTCTCTTCTCTTCTCTTCTCTTCTCTTCTCTTCTCTTCTCTTCTCTTCTCTTCTCTTCTCTTCTCTTCTCTTCTCTCCTTTCCCCTCCCCTCCCCTTCCCTCTCCTCCCCTCCCTTCCCTCCCCTCCTTTCCTCTCTCTTCCCTCTTTTTCTCATTAATCTCATTAACCCTCATGGCTTCAATAATTCTATGCATATGATTCGGAAGTCCATAACTGTCCAGTCGTGCATTGCTAACTGTCTGCTACATGGCTCTACCTGGCAGTTCCATTGGCACTTCCAACTCAACGTATTCAAAACAGGACTTACTATCTTTCTCCCCAAACTTTCCCCTTCTCCATTTTCCTAGCTCTATTCTTCCAGTCATCCAGATTCACAACCTTAGAATCATCTTTAATTCTTCCCTTTCTCAAAATTCCGCCTGTCCCATCAGTTGCTGAGTCTTGCCAATCCTATCTCCACATCTCCCCTGACTGTCCCATTCTCTCCACTCACATAGTCACTGCCTAACTTTAGGCCTCTATCTCTGGACTATCATTACTTCCTCCTAATTGGCCTCCCTGCTGCCAGTCTCTCGTTTCTCTGATTATCTTTCACACAATTACCAGATAAACATGTCCAAGAAAGAAGTCTGACCTTGTCAGTCCCCTGCTCAAAAATTGCCGGTGCCTTCCTATTGTCATTAGGGTAAATTAAAAGCTTCCTCTGGCCTCCAACTACCATGCTAGGCTGTTCCATCTCATGACCCCTCTTGCCCTCTGCATTTCAACCAAGCTAGCTGCCATACTACTTTTCCCCCAGTATCAATGTCTTTTCTTCCATGTTTGTACCTCTGTTCTGCTTAGCTCTCATTCCTAGAATGCTCTCGCTCCTCATCTCAGCCACTCAGGTTCCCTCAATGCTCTGTTCCAGGGCCACCTTCTGTAGGCAGCCTTTCCTGATCCCCCAAGTTAGTGCTTTCACTTCCCTTGTAGATACAAGATCTCTGTGTACGTCAGATCCTCCAGCACAAAGTATGCTGCTTGAGGGCAGATGATTTTTTTTGGCTATTTTTTGTTTTTTGTCTTTTGTAGCCCCAAGATCGAGGAAAGTGTCAGTCCTCGGAGGGGTTTATGTCAGCTCTTATAGAGGTTTGCCAAGCTGGAATCTATTGTCTCTCCATTGGCTAAGAGAGGCAGTGGGATGCTGTAGAGAGAACAGGAGCTCAAAAGTCAGGAGATTTGGGCTTGTGCTTTGGCTCTGCCACATCCCAACTGGGGGACCTTGGGCCATGTCACTTTCCTCATTTGTAAAAGGAGAGTGTTGGACTAGAGGATAACTAAGGTCTCTTCTAATGAGGATTTTATGATTCTATACCATTACTATTCTGTTGACCAGGATGTGGAAATGGCCTCATTAAACAGAACTGCCTATTCTCATGGTATTTGTTAAAACTGGATTTTGTCTGTATCACTTATACATGACATACTGTGCTAGCACCATAGGCTTAATCTGGCAATGTCACTGTCATACTGGACAGTCTTGGAAGGGCCCCTGACTGTCTTCCTGGTCAGCCAAGTCATTAGAATCAACTGCCCCTGAACTTTTTATTCCAGTGAGACCCCTAGGGACCCTTTCATGCTGTACCTAGCAAAATAGCAGTGAAAGTTGGGCAAGAGGTCAGGGAGGATTGGACTGGGGCATGTCTTTTATAGACCACTGAGTAGGCAGTGAAAAAAGTAGCATGCCATGATGTCTGGACTTGTCTAATAAACTTTTCCTGATCTTCCTGCCCCCAGTTTCTCCCTTCCCCCTCCCCATATATACTGTATTCTATGGCCAGACTAATCATCTTTAAGGATTGTTTTCATCATGTCATCCATGGTAAAGCTAAAACAGCCCCCCCCATTTTTATAGAATAAAATGTGAATACATGCCCAGTTTTCTTTTTATCTATTTATTTTTGTTTTTTAAGTTTTATTTATATTTTCTGTTTTTCATCACCATAGTATCCCATGTATCCCTCTCCCTCCCCAAGAGCCATCCCATATGAGAGTATTTTGGGGGAATCAAAAAAGTCAGCATCCTTGATCAATACACTGAAAGAATATAGAAACACATGCAAGGAGCAAAACCTGTGGATTTCCATCCTTCATGAAGGAGTAGTTTGGGAGTGTCTTCTTGTTTCTCTTCATTTGAATTTCATTTTAGTTCGACAATTGTGTTATGTTTACTTTTGATTTGGGGGGTGTGTCTTGTTCTTTTCCCTTACATTATTGTACTTACTGCGTATATCATTTTCTTGGCTCTGCTGATTTCCCTCTGCATCAGTTTATGTAGCTCTTTCCATGCTTCTCAGATTTCTTATAGCACAGACATATTTCATTACATTCACATACCACAGTTTGTTTAACCATAATTGATGTGATCTCCTTTTTTCCCCCAGTTCTCAGCTATTGTAAACAAAAAGTGCTTCTATAAATATTGTGGAGTATATGGGGATTTTTTCCTTATCTCTGTCTTCTTTGGGGGATAAGTGTAGTAATGGAGTCTCTGGTTCAGAGAATATGAATACTTCAATCACTTTATCTACATCCAAAAGAGTTGTACTAGTGCACAGTTCCATCAATAATGTGTCAACCTATCTTCCCACAGCCCCTCCAAGATTTACTCTTGCCATTTTTCACAAATTTGCCAGTTATGAGGTGAAACCTCAGGGTTGTTTTGATTTGCATCTCTCTTATTATTAGTGATTATTATTACTAAATAATCCATAGTTAATATAATTATTAATTATAAAGTATACAAAATAATCAACATATATAAATTTTATGTATTACTATATAATTGCTGTTGTAGAGTTGTTCGGTCACGTCCAACTCTTTGTGACTCATGGATTATTTTTCCCATAGGACTTCTTAGCAAAGATCCTAGACTGATTTGTCATTTCCTTTTCAAGTAGATCACCATTTTTTTTGTTAGACCTCTCCACTATACCTATCCATCTTAAGTAACACTGCATGGCACAACTCATAGTTCCATCAAGCTATGAAAGCCCTTCTGCCAAGACAAGGCAGTGATCCAGGAGGGGCCTTTTAGGCAAACAGGAGTTCAGTGACTTGTTCAGGGTCACACAGCCAGTAAATTTCTGAGGCTAGATTTGAGCTCAGGTCTTCCTGTCTCT
Source organism: Pseudocheirus occidentalis (assembly GCA_028646575.1). Taxonomy (NCBI): domain Eukaryota; kingdom Metazoa; phylum Chordata; class Mammalia; order Diprotodontia; family Pseudocheiridae; genus Pseudocheirus; species Pseudocheirus occidentalis. The sequence goes on along the minus strand of CM053602.1, from coordinate 5,947,342 downwards.
ACAACCAGCTCTCTATACACTTTACCACCCAGATGTTCCTCAAATATATAATTAATATATAGTAATTATTGTTAGCATTTTTTCATGTGGTTCTAAATACTTTGCCGTTCTTCTTTTGAGAACTGTTTGTTCATATCCTTTGACCATTTATCTAGGGGGAATGGCTAGTAGTGCTAGGTACTGTGCAAAGTTCAGGGGACACAAACACAAAGCACCAGGGGCCCACTTTACGATATCCTTTGGGATAAAATACTAAGTTGCCCAATGGATATTTAAAGATCTGACCTATCTTCCCAAGTTTAGTGCATAGTACTCACCTTCACACACCCTGCATTTTAGCCAAGTTGGCTTGTTGCTCTCTGTACATGACATTCCATTTCTCATCTCTGTGCCTTTGCCAAGGCTGTGCCCCATACCTGGAATTCACTCTTCTCCTCCATCTTTTAGAATTTCTATCTTCCTTTAAGGTTCAGCACAGCTGCCATCTCCTACATATGAGACCTTTCCTGACTGTCAGGTCCCACCCTCAGTTGCTAATGTCACACTACTCTAAAATACCCACACTGATCAAATTTTAGATATTTGAAAGACTGAATTATAAGATTAGTTGATTTGTTGTGTTTGTACTTTGTTTCCAAAGAGGCCCATGGCCCATAACATGACTTGTAGTTGACTTTGATTTGTGCGAGGGAGAGCTGTACAAAGTCACCAGCCTCGCTTTTTCTTCCAGAGCCATCAGGACGACTGGAGATGGTCCTGGATGCCATGGGAGTCCCTGGCCCTTTTAGGCTAAGGTCTTTTCAAGTATTCACTAAGAGTGAGGTAACACCCATTCACTGAATAGGCTTCCTTAAGAAGTGAGTCCAAATTTACAGCCGAATACTACGCATGTGGATATTTGAGTGCATTAGAGGAGATCAGACTGGTTTAAGTCTGTTCACTTGGACTTTGTCTATTTGTTTAGTGTTTGTTTAGGGGCTTTTGGTTATGGTTTATTTTCTAGCCACATTTGTTTTCCTTAGGCATGTTTTTAAAAGCTAATTCTTAAACTAAGTGGATTTGGATTCATTTATTATCCAGGGAAAGAAATGCAGTGTGTTTTAGTATATAGATACTTGGAGTTTGGAAGACCTGAGCTTGGATTCGACCTCTGACACATCCTGCTTGTGTGATCCTCTGTGACCTTGTTACTCTTTCTGGGTCAGAGATGACACTCTAAAAACATGTTACTTATAGACTTCGATCTGCACTGGTAGAAGGGACTCTCACATCCCTGAAATCATTGTAGTATTTCCAAAGAAACTTTTCCAGGTTCCATTGCCACTCATCCCTCCCTGCCACCTACCCAAAACATTTCTAACAAAAATAAATACCTTTCAGAAAAGTCAAATGTTTACAATCAGCTCTGATCCAGTGGGAGGTAACTGCTTCCTTTGTGGTAGTATGGTGATGGGAGCCACTTGTGGCCCCCCGGTCTCTCCCTGCCCTTGATGTTCAGCCTTTGAGAAGATTGCCAGCTACCACTATGTGGCCAGAAGGTGACCCTAAAGCCTGAGGGAGGGAAGCGCAGAGCAAAGTTGGGGGCAGGTTGGTGACCATAGTACATGTAGCATCCAAGGCTCCTTTCACCTGGCCAGACTTATTATCCTTATCAAACACCTGTAATGCTGAGCAATCACAATCTTGCCTTGGTCTCTGAGTAAAAGTAATTACTGACTGTACAAGGTAAGGAGGGTTAAATTGGGTTTAACAAGCACCCATGTGCCACGTATGAGCTACCTCATCCCATTTATGGCTGAGTGGTTGCACAGCTGCTTCTTAATATTTTCTGTACAGTAATGTGAAAGAAAACTGCCTAACAGGCATCTTGAGTCCGTGAAGAAGAATGGATTCCTTCCCTAAGGCTCAGGAGGCAGCACAGCATCCTGGACAGAATGAGGCATTGGAGTCTAAAGCCAGCTCTACTACTACATTGCTTATGTGACTTTCTCTTGCTTTCCCTTGCCTCCTTCCCTCCCTCTCTCCTTCCTTCCCTCTTTCCT
>CM053602.1:5926625-5944800 GCA_028646575.1 Pseudocheirus occidentalis | reverse complement strand
GATGTGGTACCTCAAAGTTGTTTTGATTTGCATTTCTTGAATCAATAGTTATTTAGAGCATTTTTTCCATATGCTTAAAGATATCTTTAATTTCTACCTCTGAAAATTGCCTGTTCATATCCTTTGACCATTTATCCATTGGGGAATGACTTGTATTCTTGTAAATTTTACTTCATTTCCTGTATATTTTAGAAATGAGGCCTTTATCAGAGACACTGGTTGTAAATATTCTTTCCCAATTTCCCACTTCCCTCTTAATTTTGGTTATGTTGGCTTTGTTTGTACGGAAGCTTTTCAATTGAATGTAATCAAGATCATCCATTTTGCGTTTTATAATGCTCTCCAATTCTTCTTTTGTTATAAAGTCTTCCCTACTTCATAAGTCTGACAGGTAAACTATTCCTTGCTTCCCCAGATTATTTACAGTATCAGCCTTCCTACCTAGATGGTGCACCCATTTAGACTTGACTTTGGTGTATGGCGTTAGATGATGGTCTATGCCCAGTTTCTGCCATATTATATTATGATGACATTTTTGAAGCCATATTTTTCAATTTCCTAATTATGCTGGGACTACTGACCCAGTGCTACCTCCAGCATCAGGTCCACCTCCTGGCACCACCTCCTGCTTTGTAACTGGCCTCCTAGACTCTCCATTACGTTACCTCTTTCTCAAAGGTCACAACAAAACTCCCTTCTGTGAGGTCAAGAAGGACAATCTTGAGCCATCTAACTCCCTGCATCTTTCAATGGTCCTCTCCCCATCTACTGCTACTGGATTCATTCCTCAATGTCAGGATTCTCCTAGTGATACGAACCCCTCCCCCCCAACTGTCAAAGAACAAATCCCTTCAACCTTGTCCTTTTCCATTTCCCTACATCTTTGGACACTCATGTCCCCTCTATCACCTTAGTCACCTCTCCTGCTTTGAAGTTTACTCTATCCCAATTTATTGCTCAATCCACATCCTGGGGATTCTTCTTTCTCTTGTCTCTGTGGGTTCAGTGCCTGGATCATTATCTTTTTGTCTACCCCAATGATGTGCTGGTAAATTCTTCAACAACCGACTTCCCTCCCCCCAGAATGTATGACATGCCTCTCTTTTAAGTTTAATTTTCATTATTAACATTTTTACCTAGAGGCAGGTAGGTGGCACAGTAGATATGGTGTTGGGTGTAGACTCAGAAAGACTTGAGTTCAAATCCAGCCTCAGACACTCAGTAGCTGGGTGACCCTGGACAAGTCACTTAGCTTCTTTTGCTCTCAGTTTCCTCATCTGTAAAGTGGGAATAATAGCACCAACCTCTCAGGGTTGATGTGGAGGTCAGATGTAATAACTGTGTAGTGCTTAGCATTATGCCTAGCACATTGTAGATGCTTAGTAAATGCTTGTTCCTTTTCTTCTCCATCAGTTTCTGAAGTCTAGACCAGGGGTTGGCAGACTATGGCCTGAGGGAGATATCTGGCCCACTACCTTTTTTGGGTGGGGTATGGCTTGCAAGCTAAGAATGGTTTTTACATTTGGCAGTAGTTTGCCAACTCCTGGTCTAGACAATCAGCAATAAATCAAGCCCCAATTTGTAGTGTTTGCCAATTTGTGAGGTGTAAATGCTCACGTTGAAAACTGAACAATCCTGTCCCGAGCTCGCTGGAGCCTAGAGCCTGCCTTCTTCCTAGGAGTCTTTACCATGCACTTTGATATTCCCTCAAAAATACTCCAGCTCCTAGTTTCTCACTCTGATCTCTTCTGTCTCAGCTACCCATAGAAATGGTGAGATCCTTAATCTTTCCATCACCCACCAATGTTCCACTTCCAAGGTCACAAACTCCCAAATCCTTCTTTCTGATTAAAATCTTCTAGTATCCATCTTTCCCTATGCCTTCTCATGTGTTTCATTCAGAACTTCTTTTTTTGAATTAAAATGCTTCAATGACTTTTCTTCATTTTTGTGAAATGCTATTCCTGACTTCTTCTCTGTTACCCCCTATGGAAAAATAAAATAAAAACCTTTGTAACAATTATACATCATTAACCAAACTATTATAAAATTTGGCCAACCCCATCTAATTCTGTGCCTTGCTTGATCATTTCATTTATAAAATTTCTTGTCTTTTGGGGCAGCTAGCCCTGAAGTCAGGAGGATGTGAGTTCAAATTTGACCTCAGACTCTTGACATTTAACTAGTTGTGTGATCTTGGGCAAGTCACTTAACCCCAATTGCCTTGCCTACTACCCTCCAAAAACAAAGTAGGGCTCTGTTGTACAAATATTTTTGTCCATATGGGTCTTTTCTCTCTTTTTCATGTTCTTGGGGTATGGACCTAGTAGCAGTACCACTGGGTCAAAGGACATGCACGCTGTGCTCTCCAGAAGGGTTGTCCATTCACAGCTTCACCAACAGTGTGTTTACTTTGGTTCTGCCTTGCCAACAGTTACCATTTTCATTTTTTGCCATCTGTGCCAATCTAATGACTATGAGGTAGAACCTCAGAATTGTTTTAATTTGTTCTTCTCGAATTATTAAGTGACTTAGAGCACTTTTCACATAGCTATCGCTAGCTTGAATTTTTCCTTTGCAGATTACTTAAACATATCCTTTAACCATTTATCTAATAAAGAATGTTTTTATTCTTATAAATTTGAATCAGTTCCTTATATAATTTCAAAATATGGTCTTTATTGGAGAAATTTGCTACAAAAGTTCCCACCCCCACTTAACTGTATCTCTTCCAATTTTAACCATACTGGTTTAGTTTGTGTGAAAACTTAAACTTCATGTAACATAATTCTCTATTTTATGTTTTATGATGCTCTGTCTCCTGTTGGGTCATGAATTCTTCCATAATCGAAAGTTACAAAAGGTATTTCCTTCCCTATCCCACTAATTTGTTTATGATAGGACCGTTTAGGTCTTAAATCATGTCTCCATTTGAAATTTATCTTGTCATACAGTGTGAAGTATTGGTCTAATATCCAGTATTGGCCAGTTTGCTTTCTAGTTTCCCAATGTTTTTTGTCAAATAGTAGTTGGGGTCTTCAGGTTTGTGAAATGTGCCATAAGGTTTGTTTAGTTATGTATGTTGGGAGCCTAATGCATTTCATTTACTGATCTATCTTTTTCTTAACCTGTACTGAATTGGTTTGATGATGATTATTTTGTAGTATAATTTTGATATCTGGTGCCACTAGGGGCCCTTTTCTCATTCCTCTTCCCCTTTTTTATTTTTTCTCTTGAGATTCTTGATCTTTTCTTCCTCCATTGGATTGGTTATTATTTATTTTCCAGCCATACAACAATCCTTGTTAGTTTAATATGACAGTAATTGATGAATTAATTTCGATAGTATTATCATTTTATTACATTTTCTCTACCAACCATGCATAATTGCTATTTCTCTACTTCTCTTGGTCTTTCTGCATGTCTGTAAAGAGTATTTTTTAGCTATGTTCATATTGTGTCTGTGTGTGACTTGGCAGGTAGATTCCCACATATTTTATTCTGTAGTTGTTTTAATGGAATTTCTCTTTCCATCTTTTCCTGCTGAGTTTTGTTAATAGTATTCAGTAAAACTAATGAATAATGTGAGTTTATTTTATGATCTGCTACTTTGCCAAAGTCCTTCTTTTGATTCTTTTTAGCTGAATCTTTAGGATTTGCTAAACCAATTATCATATCATCTGTAAAATGGCATCATTTCGTTTCCTCTTTGCTCACGCTCATTTCCTCAGTTTCTTTTTCTTATCTTATTACTGTAACTAACATTCCTAGAATGAATGAGTAAAAAAAAGCATCTAAGCCTGTGTTTTTCTGAAATTGGGTTATTGAAATTCTCTTTATCTTCTGTTAATATAACATTCTATATTTTAGTAAATATGAATATGTTTATTCAAGTTTTCCATTTTATTAGCATATCATTGGGCAAAATAATTTCTGATAATTCCCTTGACTACGTAAGTCATCATTTCTTGTAAATCCTTTTTCGTTTTTTGATGCTGGTAATTTTGGTTTTTCTTTCTCTTTTTCAAAATCAGATTGGATAATCATTTATTTGTTTTGTGGTTTTACATTTTTCTGTTTTGATTTATCAGTCTGATGGTATTTTTGCTTTCAGCTTTATCTCTTATTTGATTTTCCAAACTTCTGTGTGGTGTTCACTTATTTGGTTTTTTAATGAATTGTTTTCTAGCTTTAGGGGTTGAGGGCAGTATTTACCCAGTTCGTTGCTCTATTCTTCCTCCTTTTTTTGTTGTTGTTAGGGGCCCTTAGTGACATTAATTCCCACCTACATCCAAAAAGTTTTGGCATGTTTTCTCAGTCTTCTTCTTCTTCTTCTTCTTCTTCTTCTTCTTCTTCTTCTTCTTCTTCTTCTTCTTTTTGCTTTTTGGAGGGCAATTGGGGTTAAGTGACTTGCCTAAGATCACACAAATAGTTTTTGTGTCAAGTGTCTGAGGCCAGATTTGAGCTCAGGTCCTCCTGACTCCAGGGCTGGTGCTCTATTCGCTGAGCCACCTAGCCGCCCCCATTGTTGTCTTTAATGATATTTATTGGTTCAATGGTTTATTCTTGGATCCACTGCTTTTTCAGCGTCAGATTATTTAGTGTCATGTCCCCCAAAGTGGAGGCTGAGTAGCTACTCCTGCTAGTTCCAGATGGCTCTTGAAGACCTTGCACAATCTGCTTCTAATCCTTTCTCACTCATCTCATTTTCTTCTCCTTCCCATTCTGGTGTAGAAGGCGAAGCATGGTGTGCTAGGTAGAGTACTAGACTTGGAGTCAGGAAGACCGGTCATATAACTATTCTGAGACTTACTTTTGTTATCTGGAAAATGGGCATCATAATAACATTAAACCAAGGGCTGTTGTCAGGCTCAAATAAGGTGATGAACAAAACACGTTTTGCAAAATTCGAAGCTCTATCTAAATGTGAGCTATTCCATGTATAACATGTGATGGGCCATCATCACATTCTGGCCAGATTGACTCTCTTGCTGGTGCGTGTTCCAGCTGTGTGCCTGGAATGCTGTTCTTCTCCTCCCACCCCTTGCCAACTCATCCTCTTCTTTCTTCCTCAGTCGCCTCCTCCAGGAAGCCTGGCCTGATGTTTTCCTTCCTTCTCCCTCCTTAGCGTTCTCTCCTCCCAATACTTTCTGAGTGCTGTGTTTGGTTAGTCAGTCAGTAAGCATTTATTGCATGCCTCCTGTACCAGGCACTGTGTTAATTGCTAGGGATTTAAAGAAAGGCAAAAGACAGTCCCAGCCCTCAAGGAGAGTTCAATCTAATTGTGGAGACAATGAGTGGGAAGTGCCAATGAGTTATAGCCAGGGTGAATTGGAGACAATCCATAGAGGAAAGGCATTAGAATTTCTAGGGGATGGAGAAGGAGCAGAAGAGGCTGGCCACATGGGGCTTCCATTGGAGGCTCCAAGCTCCAGATTCTAGCAGGTAGCTAGGGAACCTGTGCATAGGCCAGGCAAGGCTGAATACATGGAGGCTTTGCCATTCAGGGATCATTGAAGTTAGCAGAAACTCATTTTTCTCTCATTACCACCAAGGAGTGACAGGCCCAGGTGATGGCCTAGCAAGCCTGCATGACAGGAGAGCAGTTAGGCTGTGTTCACCACCCGAAGGGCCTTCTGTTATCACATGAAGTGAGGTCACTTAGCATGAATAATGCACCATGGCTACACGTGAGGGGAAAATCTGGCCACATTCAGCTGTAGTCTTCCATTTTGCCTCATATTAAAACATATTTTCAGTGTCTGGTACACTTTCCTTTCCAGGAGATTGCCACTACAGAGACTCTCTAGCCCCTGGTTTAATCAAGCTTCCTACCTACTCGCTAGAAGGAGTCACGACTCCTCCTTCCTGCCATGGGCAAAGAGGTAGAATGTCATGTATGGGGACAAATTTGGAGGCTGTCTTGGTTGGCCTGCAGAAAGTGAATCACGTGAAATAAACAACGACCAAAGCAAGTTAGAAAGATGACAGAAAAACAAAACCCAACAAAATGGACTGTTTGTGGCACCATTTTCCATTCTCTTACAATCCTAGGGTTCTTTGTAAAGGACAGACATTTACATTCTTGTAAGGGGAATATCTGGGAACCAGAGTGTCAGAATTGCTATGGGCCCTGGAAACCCTCAAATCTTCCCCCTCATTCTTCAGAGGAGAACACTGAGGCCCAGTAAGAAGAAACCTCCAAAGTGCTTTCCCTGCTGCTTCCAGTCTCTCCTCTTTCAAATCTAGTCTCCATGTATCACCAAAATAATCTTAAAACCCAGGTTTTACCTGTGACCACTCTCCTGCTCAAGAAGTGTTAATGGCTCCCCATTGGCTTGATGTTGAACACCCGTACCAATCTAGCACCAGTTTACCTTTCCGAATTGGTTTCTTATTACTCCCCCTTGCTACTCTGAGTTCCACTCAAGCTGACTCACTTGTTCCCTGACCTTGACATACTGTCCCATTGCTCTCTGCCCTTATGAGGGCTATTTGCCATGCCTGGAATGCCCCCCCCCCAGCACAGCCACAGAGCTCAGCCTCCTTCCTTGTGTTTTCCCTTGAAATCACTTTCGTCTTCCTTGGCGTATGTTTCGCATTTCCTTATCAGGGCCCGTGTGACAGGCTTTCCCTGTAAGTCCTACACTCTACTTTACAGGATGGGTGTCCTTTTTGTCTTTGTGTACCCAGCTCCTAGCCCAGAGCCTGGCACACAGTGGCCATTCACAAAATGTTCCTTGAATTTAATTGAGTTGGATGGGCTTGGCTGGGGCCACTCTCCTGTCTAGTGGCAGGCCTGGGATTGCCCTCCCCATGCTCTCCCTCCTATGCCATCCTGCTCCTTTGACTATGCGCTATTGTGATGGTTTGCTCTGCCCCTTTGTTCTCAGGGCCTCATCTCCTTTCAGCCTGCATGGGCTGCCAGCTGCCGGTCCAATGGGTAATGTTTTGCCCCTCCTTTCTATTTACTCTGCCTTTGTTCTCACCCATCTTCTGAATCTCACTGCCCATTTCAGTCGCAGAGTCTCTCTCTGTTTGTTCCGCCTTTGAAAGAAAATTCTTTGTTTCCCCTGTCTCCAGGTAACTGGGACTTCCTCTGGACCTTTATTCGCATCTGATCTCCCTTCTTTTTTCTGTGGTTATATGTTGTGTTTACTCTTCAAAAGGATCAAATCATTTTTCCTCTCATCATCAACAGGAATTACATTTTCTGAGACTTAAAAAGTGCCTCCAAACACCAATGATGAAACCCAATTTTATGTAAAATGGGCTTTGTCAGGAGTTCAGTTCAGTCAAATATTTATGTAGTGCCTGCTATGAGTGCTAGGGAATGCAGGAGGCCCTGGCCTCAGGGAGCTTGCATTCTCCTGTTATGGTGAGTTGGTCAGGGGAGGTAAGTACAAGGAAAACCTTCACCTGAACCATGCTTGGGAGGAAGCTAGCAATTGTAAGAGGCTTCACAGTTCCTCTGTGAAAGGACCAAAGGTACCTTAGCAGCCATTTGGAAACCTTCAAGGTCTCCCTCCCTCAGCCCCACCTCTAATGTTAAGGTGACAACATCATCTCTTATCTCTGGAAACCACGGGTGGCATATTATGCCACTGAGTCATTTCATTCCAGCCAATTGCTAATCAGTGATATTTGCCCAGGATGTCCCGTCAATTTTGTTCTTCCATTTGCAAATACCCATGCCATTTACACAACTTGTCTCTCATTCGTGGGATATACTAACAAAGGGGGTGGCTGTGGACATTTGGATCGGCATAAGGCAAACAGAAGGCTCTGCCTGGACAAACGGGCAGCGGGCAGAATCCTGAACGCTGCTGAGCCAAAGACTCAAATGGCCTGAAAGCCTCCATTTAGGGGATAGAAGAATGAAGGGCCTACAGGCTTTAAGTGCCTCATAATGTACACATTGAAAATCTGCTTATAATAAGTCGCTATTGGCAATACGCTTCTGCTGGGGTTGAGGGGAGTCATGGCAGAGGATTGCATTATATAGAAAATGACTCACAAAGAAGGCAACTGAAAAGTCATCCAAACAAAGGAGTAAGCCTGCTGCCAGGCTGACCTAGATTTACTTGAACGCTATTTGTCGCAAGGCGGTGGAACAGGTGGAAGAGCAGGACCCCTCAATTGAACATTAACTCTCTGGCTTTTTAGGTGGGGAATTAATGAGCCCTAATTATTTGCCACACGAAAGGAAGTGGAGAAAGGCAGAAATTACCCAGGGTAATTCAGGCCCCAAGCCTCTTTGCCATGAACTCTGCAGGTAATTGGGAGAGAGTGGGGTTTTTGCTGGCACTGCCACTAATTGGCTCATTTCTCCCTTTCACCGTGTGCATGTGGACCCAGCCCCCCTTCCATTAGCTCTTCTAAGACAAGAGCTGGCCAGATCCAAAGTGGATTTCGAGAAATGGCAGGCAGGCTGCTGCGTTCTCTTCCTGCTAGTTCGGGGGAGAGAGGAGCTATGTGGTCTAGAGAATATAATGCTCACTTTGGAGCTCAGAAGATTCTCCTCTGATACTCACTCATTGTATGATCCTGGGGGGTAAATAGCTTCCCCCCTGCCTCCAGGAACTCCCTAAAACCTGCCTACTCAGTTGTAGACTGTGTTCTGTGCCAGTAGAAAGACCAATCTCCGTTTTACTCGGGAAGTCCCACTTGTTTCTTGTTTTGCATAAACATGCCACCTGAATTTGTGTGAGTATGAATGTTCCCTTAAAATGCCAGTATGCGAACAGTAGTCCTTTGTGGAACCTGCTCTAATTACATGGATGCTCACTATTCAGAGTTGACAGAAGTGAGGTTTATGGACTAGGATTATTGATATGGCTCAATTCAATTCAATCCAACCAGTTTTGATTGAGTTCTTACTCTGTGCCTAGCACTGTGCCGCATGCTAGGGATGCAGTGGAAGAACTGAAAGAAGCCTGACCTGCCAGGATTGCATTCTCTAGGATGGTTCATGAAACCAAGTGTGGGCCCGAGGGCAAGATGCAGTAAAGCTCAAAATGGGAGCTGTTCTGGAGAATGGGACCTGCCTTGAGAATTAAGAGAGCAAGGAGAGAGATTCCCACAGCCTGAAATTGCCTGGCTCCAAGGGCTGAGGCCATAGATTTGTAGCTGGAAGGAGGATGTAACCCCTCATTTCACTCATGAGGCTGAGGCCAAAAGGATCGATGACTTTAGCACTTCCTCAGGACCTGGACTCCAGAGCCAACCATCTTTCTCCTGCCTTGCCTCCATTGGGAAGATTGAAAAGGGGGCAAATCTGATGGTTGGGGTCCCATTTATAGTCAGTAATAAGCTATGTGGCTGGGAGGGGGGCCATCTTTTATCTGACCCCATAACATAGAATGCAGCCTTTGAGGCAGCCAGGGCAAAGCTGGTTCTCATGGTAACAAACATTCAGCCCCTGGTTTACCCGTTCCCGCTTAATCTGTTCTTCTCTGTACCGTATCGAATTCACTGGGGTTTATTTGCTACCCTTTCATTTCTCTGCAGATTTCAGGTCTCTCCTATTTAGCTTTTGCAGACTGGAGCTGTCAGATTACTGAAAATGAAAACCTCTTTTGATACTTAGGCTGCAAGAACTGAGATGCTGAATGAAATGATAGCTGCAAAATGGTATTTTGGAAATTCATCTCTACGATCTTGGAATCTGCCACTCTACTTTGCATGTAGTAGGTTTCAGAAATGTGAGCTGAACTGCACGGAAATGTATGAGACAAATAGACCAGGACCAACCCTTGGCAAAATTGGGAAATGTGTCAAGCTAGCCTTTGGCCCCAAGAGTGAAATGGCTCATCAAAGACTCGGGACTCCTGGCTCCTAATTCCTTCTCTCTGTGATTCAGAAAGACGGTAAAGCCCTGGTCATTCCATGTAGACTATTCCCAGCAGGGCCATCCATGAATGGATCCAATGGATCTGGCTTTCAGTCAGGAGTCAGCTTCACCTGGGACTCAATGCAAAGGCTGTCTTAATGCATGAAAATCCTCAAAATGAAATACCGAATGAACCCTCCAGCCAAAGGCTTGCCTCTGGTGTGATGGTCAAGATCTAGGGCAGAGAGTGAAGAACTAATGCTGGGAACTGGTGTGGGTCAGAAGGTTCAAAGGGCACCTGAAGCGAATTCAGCAGTTTGAGAAGCTGAGGTCCAGATTGTAGAAACATGTTGGAGGGATAAAGACAATGGAGTGTGCTAGGGAGGCTGGAAGAGCTGGCTTTTGGTCCCATCTGCCTGGAGAGGTCAAGAGTCTTATCCAAGGTCAGCCAGGTTAAAAGAGGAGTCAAGATTTCAACTTGTGGCCTCTGAGTTTGAATCCACTACACATGGATTATTATCAAAATTCAATGGACCCTGAAGTAGTTCACTCAGCACCTCCTCATCCCCTCCCCCCAAAAACCCTGAAGAAAACAAGACATGCACAGAGGGTGCATAATTTCAGTGCTCTTCATGAGACCCTCTGAGAGCCTTGGGAACCTGGGACATTTTGACATGTGGAAACAGGACATCTTGTCACCCTCTGCACAAACACTCATATGCATGCATGCACATTTCTCTGTGCAAATAGGAGTTTGTCAAGCTCACAGAATTAAAACATATATTGACTATTTTGGGGAAATCTGAACTCAAAAACAAATATTATTTGCTAGATAGCTTCCTTTTGTAAAGAAATTCTTTAAAAAAACCTTTCCTGAAATGGAGTAATTCAGTCAAATCAACAACATTTGTTAGGTGCCTTCAATGTGCTGGGCACTGACCTTGGTTCTGAGAGAACCAATACCCCAGTGAAACAATCCCTGCCCTTAAGGAGCTTACATTCTACTTGTGGCTACAACATGTATATAGATGAATGGATATAAAATATATTCAAAGTAAATGCCTGCTGATTTTTTGAGGCAAGGTAGCAGTTCCTGGGGGGATCAGAAAAGTCCTTGTTCATTCATGTAGGAACTTAAGATGTGGTTGTTAGAAACCTGACCATAGCAAGCTATCATTATGGGCCTCCATGATGGGAGGAGGACGTGGGGACACTGCAGCTGGAAGAATTCCACTGACTTTGGAAGGAGAGGAACTGACTTGGAATCTCCACTTTGCCACTTGTGACCTGGGTGACCCTGGGCAAGTCACTTCCCTTCCTATAGACTTGCTCCCTCATCTAGGGTATTATAAGTATAGTAGACTACAAAGAGTGATGGATTTGGGATATGAAGACCTGGGTTAAAAGCTCACTCTTCTCTTTATAACATAGGTGACCTTATAGGGCATCTCCCTCTCTTGGGATCTCAGTTATTTCCCCTTTAAATGAAGAGGCAAGAATAGATGCCCTCTCAGGAAATTTCCTGCTCAGAATCCATGCAGATGTTTTTTATATTCTCTGGTAGGTCTCCTGATTGGTTGCCTCTTGTAGATGAAGGTAATGTTACCTTCCAGTAAGAACAATAGGTGCTTTGCATTGTTTTTTCAGTGGTGAAAATGGGTTTCTTCTGAACCTTCATGTGGTCTCACAGAATCCCAGAATTTGAAGAAAATGGGGAAACCATGTAATCCAAACCCACTGGATCATCAATTTCAGGCTGGGAGAGTCACATCTGCCTGGAGAAGTCAAGAGTCTTGTCCAAGATCACCCAGGTTACAGGATCTGCCAAGATTTGAACCTGTAGCCTTTGAATTTGAATCCACTGCACGTTGCTGCCACTTCCCAGATTTGGTTGGACATCTCCGTTGATGGCAAGCTTTTCTTGAGGCTGCCCAGTCACCTTTTTGCAGGCTGTAATGAATGGTATTCATTCACAGTAGCTATTTGGCACACTGGCTTGGAGCTGGGAAGATCTGAGTTCAAATGTGGCCTCAGACACTTGCTAGCTGTGTGACCCTGGGCAAATCACTTAATTCTGCTTGCCTCAGTTTCCTCATCTGTAAAATGAAATAGAGGAGGAAATGGCAAAGCACTCTAATATCCTGGCCAAGAAAACCCAGAATGGGGTCAGGAAGAGTCTGAAATGACTCAACAACAAAGCCCAGTAGCTATATGGATATTCATGACATTGGCCCCAGTGGCACACGGTCCTAACCAGAGGTGCCACATGCTTGTCACTGAGGATCCTAGAACTTCAGAATGCCCAAACTGGAATTTAACCTAGAACACATCGAGGCAAAGCTCCTCCAATTATAGAGGAAGGGTCTTGACCAAGATCACAAAGTCCACAGTGAACATTATATACAACATTCTGTCTTTATAACCCTCCCTGCTACACATACCCCACCCATGCATATGAACACAAATTCACCCCCCTACATACACACATACCTTGCCACACACACACACATGTCCAAATGCAGGCATGTGCATGCTCCCACATGCACACACACCTGCACATGGAATGCATACCTCTCTTACATACACACGAGTACAATGCACACATGCACACATGCTTCTTTGCTTAGAGGAGTGATCTGTGTTTCATTTTCTCTTCTCTCAGACCACTGGTGGTTTTTTGATTATTCAGTGTTTGGCTTCCTTTTAGTGAGCTTTGCATTCTGTCACATTATTCTTCTGGTCTTGCTTATTTTTCTCCATCAGGTCATACAGTTCTTCCCCTATTTCTCTGAATTCCTTGTATTCATCATTTGTAGTAGCCCATTCCATTGATGGCCCACCTTTTTTCAGTCTTTCTCCAATTGGCAGCCAGCCACTTTATGTCTCCTTGCTCCCACATAAAGAGGCTGCTATGAATGTTTGGGGTGTGTGGAGCTTGCTTTATGTCTTAAACTTCTTTGGGGAATGTTCTCAGTGCCCAAGCAGACTCTTGACCAGGGAGAGGAATATGATGAAGGCAGCATTTAATGGAAATTCTTCTGGCAGCATTGGAGCAGAGAAGAGAACAGAGAGCTGGGGCAGGGGAGTTGATTCCAAGGATAGCCCAGTAATTCAAGGATGAGCCACCCAAGGTCTAGGGCAGCAAAAATGTGGAAGGAGGGAGGGCCAAAGCATAAAGTATCAGGATTATATCTGATCTGCCAGACAATTTTGCTGCATAAAGTTCTTTCCCTTTTGCATCTTAAACCCTGTAAGGAAGGAGAGGAAGCAGTCAGTGGGAGTAAATGACAAGTACAGTCAGGCAAACTCTCCTCCTGTAGTGGCCCTAGGAGCTCACACATGAGTTGTTGGCACTTTGCCTCGGGGGATATGAGTCCCAGTGTCCTTGGTTAGTATCTGCAGAGGACACTGGTGCATACAGAGGTATGGGCCCATGTTGGACAGGTTTGTCTCTAAGTCAATGATATAAAATTCAGGCTTGGGAGAAGGAGTGGCGGGGAGAGACTGGAAATAAAAGCTCTATGCCCAGATCACAACACTTTCCAGCTTGGCTGTCTGCTAGACAAATCATCTGGAAGATCAGTGATTTTGTCCTGGCTTCCCGAAGGATCTCTGCTACCCTGATGTCATCTTGCTCTGAATTATCTGTCACTGCCATGGAAACAGTGTATTTGGCTAAAGAGATTTCCAGGAGTGCAATGGAAAGGTTGGATTTGGAGTCCTGCATGCACTATGATCTCACTCACCCAAAGGCCATTGGCTGCAGGATTGCAGGGGGAGACTCGAGGGTGCAGCAGCCCTCCTGGGTGTTCAACACTGTGCTGGGCACTATGGGGGATTTTCAAAAGTAATCACTCCTGATCCTAAGGAGGTAGCAACATCACTGCAGAGACCAGCAAATTCACAGGACTCAAGGAGGCTTCGAGTACAACACACAACACACATGACTGCAATGAGACTTGGTTTCCACCAAGTACACGAATGCTAACAGGCCACATTGATGGAGTTCTTTAAGGTTTCCCAAGAACTTAGTATTTTTCATTTTAGTTGGACCCACCAACAACCCTGAGAGGTCACTTAGAACTCTGCCCATTTTACAGATGAGGAATTGAGGATCAGAGAGGCTGGATTTGGATCCTAACTCTGCCTGCTGTGTGGGCTCAGGCAGGTCACACACCCTACTCTGGGGAGGATGAACTAGATTTTCCCAACTCAAAATCTCCCACCCTCTGACTTTCCTTGGCTCTTGCTAGTAAGTGTCTGCTGCAGGGTTCCAAGGCAGGGCTTCTGGAGCTCAGCCAATATGCCACACTACTTCTCTAAGGCAAGATAAGAGTTAAATTGGGTTACTTAGGGGCGGCTAGGTGGCGCAGTGAATAGAGCACCGGCCCTGGAGTCAGGAGTACCTGAGTTCAAATCCGGCCTCAGACACTTAACACACACACAAAAAAAACTAGCCGTGTGACCTTGGGCAAGTCACTTAACCCCAACTGCCCTCCAAAAAGCAAAAAAAAAAAATAAATTGGGTTACTTAGAGAAGATCTAAGACCAGAGATTTCAAGGTGGAAGGGAACTCAGAGGCTTTCTAGTCTAATTCCCTATTTTATAGATAAGGACACTGAGACCCAGAGACATGAGGTAATGTGCCAAAGGTTACACTGAGCTAGCTGAGGGGGGCATTTGTACCTGGGTCAGAATCACAGATTTTCAAGGACCCTCAGGGACCATCTAGGCCAATGCAGACCTGAACAAGAATCCTTCTCAAAACATACCTTGCAAGCAGTCATCAAGTCTCAGCTTGAAGGCCCTCAATGAGGGGCTGCTCACTGTCTCTGAGAATGGTCCATTCCACTTTGGGCCACTCTCAGCTTTGAATCAGGTTGTGAAGGGGGTGGTAGACATGGATCCATGGTAGAGGGGCTGGAACATGCCTTACCAAGATGGAGGTTTTCGGGAGTCGTTTTTTTCTCTGAAGTTTATTGCTCTAGTGAAATTCATCCTGTATGGTTTTTGTCCTTCCTGGATGGCAGACTCAGGGTTCTGAAAGTGCACTGGAGAATCTTTCTGTCTGCATCAATGACCAGTTTCTGAGGCCCATCAACAACAGCTTTGGAGCTCTTGCTGAATTTATCATCTTTTCTTGAACTTTCTCTTCTCTTCCCAACTACTATTTTTTTCTTTCTATAAACAATGTTCCACAGAGACTCTAACACTGAGCAGTTTTTCCATTCAGAACATCAAGATTTTTCAAAGGAAGGGGGTTTCTGTGATTCCCTGAGTAGCTAACAAAACAATAGCCTTTGAAGTCAGTTGGAGTTATGTGGGGGATTGAAAGAAGAGAGCTTTTAGCCTCTGCTATTTTCTGATCTGACTAAGCCTTTGAATCCTCATCTGGGCCAGCCAGGTAGGATGCCTTCCTCTCTCATCCCCCCTTCAGCCCTTTCCTCCTTTCTTATTCCAGGCTGCCCAGACCCCATCTGGGCTACTTGACTGCTCACACAGCTTGGATGATAGGAGAGTCACCAACTCTATTCCTTCTGGTGAAATGGAGGACCACCATGTCTTACCATCTGCCCTGGCACTGCCTCCTAAGGTCTTCAGGGACTCATCATCTGCCCTGCCTCTGTATCCTCTAAGGAGCCTTGGGCCTTGCCATCTGCCTTGCTTTGCAACCCTTAGGACTTCTGGGACTTCATAGCTTAGCAAATGCTGATTTTTTGTGTGTTTGTTGACTCTCACAATTAGAGTATAATTGTTGGGGAACAGAGACTGTTCTGCTTTTTAAATTGAGTAGACATTCGGGGTGGCTAGGTGGCGCAGTGAATAAAGCACCGGCCCTGGAGTCAGGAGTACCTGAGTTCAAATCTGGCCTCAGACACTTAACACAAAAAACTAGCCATGTGACCTTGGGCAAGTCTCTTAACCCCAACTGCCCTCCAAAAAGCAAAAAAAAATTGAGTAGACATTCATTAAGCACCTACTATGTGCCAGGCACTGTGCTAAGCGCTAGAGATACAAAGGTGCTTACAGTCTAGTGGGGGGAGGCAATTGGCAACTGAATATATACACAGCAAGCTAGAGGCAGGTTAAATAGGAAATAATGAACAGAGGGAAGGCAGATAAGATTTGAGTTGGGACAGAAAGGAAGTCAGGGAGGTCAGGAGGCAGAGTGGAGGAGGGAGAGTGTTCTAGGCCTGGGAGACAGCCCAAAGAACGACCAGAGCTGAGAGATGAAGTTCCTTGTTTGTGGAGCAGTCAGAAGGCTAGCATCACTGGATCAAAGAGGCAGTGTTGGAGAGACTGGACACATAGGAAGGAGTTAGGTTATAAAGGGCTTTGAATATTAAACAGTGCATTTTATATTTGATTCTAGAGGTGATGGGGAACCTCCGGAGGTTACTGAGCAGGGGAGTGACCTGATTGGACCTGTGTTTTAGGACAATGCCTTTGGGGACTGAAATGGAGAGAGACTTGAGGCAGGCAGAGCCCTGGAAGCCATTGAAATTGTCCAGATGTGAGGTAATAAGGGTCTGAACCAGGGTGGGGACAGGGTCAGAGGAGAGAAGATGAGACATGTTTGAGAGGTGTCACTAAAGTGAGATAGACAGGTGTTGGTAACACTTGGATGTGGGGGAGGGTGGGGTGAGAGGTACTCCAGGAGTCCAGGATGGCTCCTAGCTTGGGATCCTGAGGGACTGGGAATAATAGGGAAGTAGGAAGGGGGATGTTTAGGGGAAAAGATAATGAGTTTAGCTTTGGACATATTGAGTTTAAGATATCTACTGGACATCCAGTTTGAGATGTTTGAAAGGTGGTAAGAGATGTGAAATTGGAGGTCAGCAGAGAAATCAGAGCAGGGAAAGGAGAGTTGAGAATCATCAGCATAAAGATGGTTATTAAATCCACAGGAGCTGAGAAGATACCCAAGTGCAGTTATATGGAAGGAGAAGAGCCGAAGGCCCAGGACAGAGCCCTGAGGGACCCTACAGTTAGAGGGAGTGATCTGGAAGAGGAGCCAGCAAAGGAGCTGGAAGGGAAGTGGTCAGAGGGAGAGGAGGGGAATCTGGAGAGAGAGGGGTGTCCTGAAAACCTATAAAGAAGAGAAAATCAAGGAGGAGAAAATGATCAAAGGCTGTAGAGAAGCCAAGGAGAATGAGGACACTAAGAGGTCATCAGGAACTTTGGAGAGAGTGGTTTTAGCCCAATCATGAGGGGGTAAGAATTAAGTGAGAGGAGAGAGAGTGGAGGCACCTATGGCTACAGAAGAGAAATGGGATGGTAGTGGGGATGAAGCGATTGAGTGAGAGATTTCTCTGGATGGGAGAGGCAAGAGTATGTTTGTAAGCAGTAGGGAATAAACCAGTAGACAAGGAGAGCTTGAAGGTAAATGAGAGAGCAGGGATAACAGAGGGGACTTCACCTTGCTAAGGCTGACTTTTTCTATCCATGTCCCCATTGCTTAGCCTAGTGCTCAGTACTTAAATGCTCATTCATTCATTCATTCATTCATCCAAGGTGGGAAACCAAAGCCCTTGAGTCTTTCCCAGGCTCAGGGTCTTGGTGGGCATTGTGGTGCTGCCATGATGATGATAGCACGAAGGAATGACTCTGGATTGGGGAGGCACAGCTTCTCCTCAAAGCACTGCATTCTCCATTCTTCCTCCTCCTGTGACCCTCAGATACGCTGCCTGAGGCCTGGGGAATTGGCTGCTCATATACTCTTTAGCCAAGGTCACATGGCTAGTAAGTGTTAAGTATCTGAGGTTAGATTTGAACTCAGGTCCTCCTGACTCCAGGGCCTGGTGCTCTATTCACTGTGCCACCTAGCTGCCCCAGCCTCTCTGCATTTTTGCCCTCAGATATTGGGTGAGATTCATTGTGCCAGTCTCACACACTCACCCAAGTATTGAGCTAGAGACCATACAGCTCTTTGTTGGTGTATTAGGGTCATGGTAGATTGTGGAAGGGAATTAAGGATCCAAAAATCAGAGCTGCTCTCTAGGGTCACAGCCAGAGTCAGAGCCAACAGATGGAATGTCTTATTTTGGGAACAGTCAGGAGCCAGTGTCACTGTATAAAAAAATACGGGTCAGGGAATGAGGGGTAAAAAGATTGGAAACTGCAATGGCTTCCTATTGCCTTCCGGACTAAATACGAAATTCATTCAAAGAGCTTCATGCCATAGCTCCCACCCATCTTTCCAATCTTTTTACTCCTCCCTCTGTTGGCTCTGACTCTGGCTGTGACCCTAGAGAGCAGCTCTGATTTTTGGATCCTTAATTCCCTTCCACAATCTACCATAGGAGTGGCAGTGTCAGAGAAGAGAAGGGAATGTATTTGGTA
>CM053602.1:5902545-5926125 GCA_028646575.1 Pseudocheirus occidentalis | reverse complement strand
TTGAAGGACTGGGAGGATGGCATTGATCTTGATAGTAATAGAGAAGGTGGGAGAAGGGAAGGCTTAGGGGAAAAGAGAATGAATTCCATGTTCATATTGAGATAGAATAATAGAAATATTATTCTGAGAAGAGATTCATAGTTTTCAGCAGGCTGCCAGCAGGGTACAAGACAAAAAAAAATCTGTCAAAAATCTCCTTGCTTTAAGAGCACCTTTTCCTGGTAACTGGGAAGGTTTAAGAACTTTTGAACATTATTACTATTGCTGGGATTCCCCAAATGCAGATCTGTCCTGAGAACCAGAGCTTATCCCAATCATATCTGTGCTCCTCCGAATGAGAAGTGGGTCTGACCTGTATCCCTTTCATTCAGCTTTATAGAAATCCCATCTGTTCACCAGTCAGGAAGCTATTGGTCCAAAAGGGTCACTGGCTGGCTGGCTGGAAGACGGACATTTTTCTGTTCCTGGCTAAGCTGAGACTTTCCCCTTTGCCCTCCTCTGATTTGTGGAGTGAAATGCTCCAAAGATTAGCCCAGCATTACCTAGGCGTGAAGTGGGGCACAAGCACCAATTTCCTAGTGCCCAAATGCTACCAATAAAATCCCTCTTTCAAGAGGAATGATGATCAGAGTGATTTTCAAGATCTGTCTCCTCTGGAGTTGGGAATATCCTCCCATTCCTGCCCCATAGCATGCTAAAGGGGGCCCTGAACTCTACTGGCCTCTACTACTTTCTGCCTTGGGAGATCTCCCTGGGGCCCCCTTCCAGGTATACTACAGTGGAAGGGATAAACACAGACCTTTTCAGCATCAGCAAGGCCCTTCTCTTCTGACTTAGCAGAGACTTGAGGGTAGAAATGAGTGGAGGGAAGCTCCTTAATCCTTCTGCTCATGGACCTCCTGCTGAAGCTGGACTATTCTATGCTTTTCTCAGCCAGAGGCACTTCCTGTGGCCAAGGTTATCAGTGACTTGAAGACTGGAAAAATCTGCCACATGCCATCTTCTCACCTATGTGGGCAGTGTCACGGAGTGAGGAGTATAGAAAACATGAGACACGATCACATGTCTTTACTACTTCTGAATTGTGGAGCCAGCCCTGGGGAGGCAGGAAGGAGTAGGCTAGATCTCCCTGCCCCCGACCCCATCTCTCTGATTGACTGAGACCTTTATCTGCTCATTGTACAGATCTGGGCCACTGGCAGTGGTCATGAATCAAACTGACTGACATACTGCTACACATTTATTTCAGTAGTCTCCATCCTGCCTGATGACCATAGCATCCATAGGCAATTGGATTGTTGGGGAAGGGTACCATTAAATAACCACACAAGTGACCAGGGCCCTTTTGTGTGGCCCAAATTTACTGCCCAAGAGGCCAGCCAATTTGCCACGTTTATAAGGATCAATAATCCACTCCAGATACTTGGGGTATTGCAGACAGAATGAAACCTTATTAATTCAAGGCATTCATTTGCACCAAAGGAATAAAAATGTCAAAGTTTTTTGAAAGGCAACATGGATCGAACAGCTTTTCCTTCCCCTTACCAAGCAGCATTTGAGCTATTTTTAATTAGAACCAGCTAAATATAGCCCTTATCTTGATGGAATAGGGATGCAGTTGACATTTTGTTAAACCCTTTTCAAATACAAGCCTTATTAATAAGTTATGTTAATTGCTTGGGAAGAAGAAATTAAATGCTTAGACTTTGAACTGACCTAGTTTGAGTCAAAGCGAAGACTCATCAAATATAACTGGAACAAAGACGCACAGGTTTGGTTATTTTCTTTGGCTTCTCCATAGACCAGAACTTGGTGCGGAACCATCACCGACTCTGGCCCACGGGCCATGCTTTCTCTATGCCCGAGCAAAGCTGGAACTTCCTGATCCCTACACAGGGTGCCAATGCCACACTGGGGATCGTTGTGGCAGCTCCTCCAATTAGAGCCGGAAGTCAGCTTTCCACCACTTCTCACTTTCTGGATGAGGAAACAGGTGCTGTCCCCAAACATCAGAGCCGGACTTCCCATCCAGCTCCGCAGATTCCAGATCCAGTGGACTTTCCTTAGCAACTTGTTTCTGCATTTCCCTGATATGAAGAGCAAACGACGGCCATATATCCCCAGAAGGCCTAGCTCCTGGAAGTCGTGCAATTCGATCCAATCCAGCAGGTCCTGGTGGAGAAGGGGCTACAGAGAAATGCTTACCCTCAGGAGGCCCATGTTTTCTTGTAATCTGAGAAGCTGGTGTACAATTATTTGGGAAGCGAGCAAGTTCTAACAACCAAGGGGAGCAAGAAGCGACCTATGAACTGAGCCTTGAAGGAAGCGAAGGTTTCCTGAAGGCTTAGAGAAGGAAAGAACAGTAACCTTGCCCCACGATGTTGACAATTTGGCAGTTTCATGGATGGTGGCAGGTAGGGCCCATGAGAAGGAACAGGGATGATTTCTTACACCAGTCTCTGAGAATGTTTTATACAGCATTCCTCTTTCATTCCACTTTCCATGCTATATTTTATAAGTGGCTTTTATTCTTTCCTTAGGGAAAAGACTTTTGGTAGCTATTTTATCTTTCATTCCTAGTCAAACTCCTATGGGAGAAACCAGGCATGCATGTATACAGTGGACATTCAGGTATTTGGTTTGTTCAAAAAGGATATCACCCTCCATGTGACATCCAGCATGGAGAACTGGTTAGAGTACTGGATCAGGAGTCAGTAGATACCTGGATTTGAATCTAATTTCTGACACATTAGCTGTGTGACTATGGACAAGTCACTGAACCTTTCTGAACTGAGCCCTTAGTTTCTTTATCTGTATAATGGGAATGATAATAGTTATAGTGTTTGTCTCACAGGGTTGTTGTGGGGCGCCAGTGAGATGATGATGTGTGTTAAGTGTATGACTGTTATCCTTTGTTCTAGAAAAGAACCAGAATGACATGATTATATCAAGTGTATAAATGTTAGCCACCACATAGAATGACCCATGGTCATAGTGTGGACCCTGTTATCCTGGTTCTACTTTTTCCCTTTGCATCTTTTCCAGAAAAGTCTTTCCAGATTTCTTTTTATCCCTTGTACTTACTGGCCTTAATTATATTATGGCATTATATTACAATGGAATTTATTTATGATGGAATACCACAATTTATTTGACTATTCCCCTGCCATTGAACATGTAGGTTACTTTCCAATTTTTCAGATTCCAAATTGTGATACTATGAAAAACTTGCTCCAGATTAACTTTTTTGCTTATTTCTGATAATACTTTCAAGATATATTCCTTATAATGGAATAATGAGGTCAAAGGATATGATGGTCTCTGTAACATTGCTTCAGAGTGCTAGTTTGGTTACCAAGAAAATTTTTTTATCAGCAATGAATGAGCAAGAATAGGCTCTTTTACACTTTCTACGAATCCTAGAATTTGAGATCTAGAAGGCCGTCTGTTTAGTGGAGCCAGATATACTGTTATATTGAATGGGGCTGACCTGAGGTGTTGATTAAGCCAATGACCAGGGCGGTGGCACTGGGAGTGAGGGAAGAGGGGTATTGGAGGCAAAAGAGGAGTTGGAAGCCAAATTTGAAACCCAAAGGCTGACACACCTAGAGTCTCTCCAGAGTGCCCTCTTCAGCCTTCTTTGTCTTCACAGGGGCTGCCTGTCCTTCCTACCCCCTACCCCCACCCCCCACTCCCCCAGCACTGACAGCCTGGAACAATTCCTCCAACAAGTTAACTCCTGTGGGCAACTGGAATGTACCTGAACTCATTCCTCAATGATTAACATGCTTCCACCCCATCACACCCACCCCATGCCAGTGATTCTGAGTCTCTGGTTGCCATTATTCAAACACTGATCTTGGCCTTCCACTGAACA
The DNA here is from genome assembly GCA_028646575.1 of Pseudocheirus occidentalis. NCBI lineage: Eukaryota > Metazoa > Chordata > Mammalia > Diprotodontia > Pseudocheiridae > Pseudocheirus > Pseudocheirus occidentalis. The sequence continues at coordinate 5,922,248 of CM053602.1, read as the reverse complement.
CTTTCTTATTGTCATTCCCCTTAACCCAAAGTTCTCAATTTTCCTGCTTGAAAACTACCCAAGCCTTCCACTGTGTTCTCTGGAATGCCTGTTCCATGAGTAACAAACAGGATTTCATGTAAAACTTTTTTCTTTCTTGCTCTATCCACCTTCTTTTCAAATAACATCTTTGTGCATTCACCAAGACCTAGCTCCTTCCTGATGACACAGCTTAACCAGCCCCTTTTCCCATTACTGGTTGCATGGTCATTCATACTCATTTGTTATCCACCTCACTGGTCATGGCAGAGGAGCTGGGTTACTCCTTGCCCCCATTGCCACTTCTAGGCCCTCCCTCTCTCCCCATCACTCCCTTTTCTTCCCTGCTCCTCTGCTACCCTCTCTTCCTTCACCCCTGTCAGTCATGGAGAGGTACCCATTCTCTTTGTGAAAACAGATCCAAGTGATCCATTCTATCCAGGCTTCTCCAGCACCTTGCCTCCTCTAGAATATCTACACCCTCCCAATTCTTCCATTGCTCCCTGGCTACTGGCTACCTGTTGCTTTCCTGCTATCTAGCAATATGCCTGTGTCTCTCGTATCTTCAGAATACCCACCAGCTAGCCAGTCAGTCAGTTAATAAATATTTATTAAATGTCTAATATGGTCTCAGTGCTGTGCTAAGCTCTGGGGAAGCAGAGAAAGGCACAAGACAGTCCTTGCTCTCAGAGAGGTCACAGCCTAATTTGGTATACAACATACAAACAGCATGCTTACATGTGTGTGCACACACATACACACAAATGTGTATATATGCGCATATATGTTTATAATACATATATATGTGAAAATAGTCAACAAAGGAGGGAAGGCATTAGAATTAATGGGGATTAGGAAAGGCTCCCTGTAGAAGGCAACATTTTAGAAGGGATTTGAAAGAAGTAGGGAAGCCAGGAGGCAGATATGTGGTAGGGGAGCAGTCCAGGCATGGGGGAAGCTAGCAGAAATGCCCAGAGTAGAGAAATGGAGTGTCCTGTTTAAAGAATAGCAAGGTGGCCAGTGTCACTGACTAAAGTCACAAGGTGGCCAGTGTCACTGACTAAAGAGGACATGAGAAGAGTTGGTGTATATAAGACAGCTGGAAAGGTGATAGGGGAAAGATGAATGCTGAATAGATGGCTATGCATTTGATCCTGGAAGTGTTAGGGAGCCACTGGAGTTAACGGAGTTGGGTGAATGACACTAGATTGGATATGAGAGGGGAGAGAGGAAGTGAGGATTCAAGCCTGACAGTGGGGTAGTGACCTGGAGCCCTCAACAGTAATCAGGAGGTTAGGAAGACAGGAGGGGTGGAGTGGGGGAAGATAACAAGTTCACTTTTGGACATGTTGAGTTAGACAGTCTCAGGGATTTCTAGTTTGAGATGTTTAATAGGCAAATTGAGATGTGAGCCTGGACGTCAGCAGAGAGGTTAAGGGCTTGATAAACAGATTTCAAAATCATCACCATTCAATGATCATTGAGTCTACAGGAGCCCTGGGAGCGGCAGCACCTTGTGGAGTCCAGGGTCAGGGAACCTGCAGCCTCGAAGTGACCAGACTCCTTAAGAAGGCCATCCACAACAGGTCATTTCACTTCCTTTCCTCTTACTCTCTTTTAACTTACAAGCACATCATTCAACAGAAACTTCTCTCTTCAACTTACCAATGATCTCTCCCTTCTCAAATCTAATGGCCTTTTCTCAATCCTTATCCTTCTTGACTTTTTCAAAGCCTTTAACACCAAGGATGGCCACTGCTTTCTCCTTGACACTCTCTTTTCTCTAGAGCAAGGGAGGGGAACTTGAAGCCTCGAGGCCACATGTGGCCTTCTAGGTCTTCAGGTGCAGCCTTTTGATTGAGTCCAAGTGTTACAGAACAAATCCTTTTATTAAGGGGATTTGTTCTGTGCAATTTGGATTCAGTCAAAGGGCTGCATGTGAGGACCTAGAGGGCCACATGTGGCCTCAAGGCCCCAGGTTTTCCACTCCTGTTCTCTCCTGGTTCTCCTACTTGTCTGATCTTTCAGTCTCCTTTGTCAGATTTTTATCCCCCTGCCAGCATCTGACTGTAGGGGTCCCCCAGGGTTCTGTCCTGGGTTCTCTTTTGGCCCTCTTTTCTTCTATTTCAGTGCATGATCTCCTCAGCTCTGGGAGTTTCATTGCACAACTCTGTTCAGATGATTTACTGATCTGTTTGTCCAGCCCTAAGCTCTTTGCTGACCTCTAGACTCACATCTCAAACCAGATGACCCATCAATATCTTAAACTCAATATGTCCCGAACTGAAATCATCATCTTTCCCTCCCCCACCCCCCCAACCCAACCCTCTTCCTAGTTTCCCTATGATTGTCTCGGATGCCATCACCCTCCCAGTCTCTCAGGTTCACATCCTTGATGTCCTCCTTCATTCTTCACTCTTTCTCACTCCCTGTTGTCAAATCCTGGCATTTTGACATTTTTACCATCTCTTGGATACACTCCCTTCCTCCTTCCTTCCACCACTGCCTTGGTGCAGACCCTCCTCACCTGCCCTCTGGATTACTGCAGTAGTCTACTGCTTGGGCCCCCTGCCTCCCTTGCTGCTCCAATCTGTCTTTCACTCAACTCTTAAACTGATCTTCCTGCTACATGTAGGTCTGACCATATCACTCCCCTATTCTAACACACTCCAGCAGCTCCTTGTTACACTCAGGATCAAATCTAAAGCCTCTGATCCTCTGATTGGTGTTCAAAGCTTTGAAATTTGCCCGTCTTCTCACTGTCCACATACTCTGCCATCCAGTGACACGGACAAGACACTCAGACTCTTGGGTCCTACACACTTGTACTGACCATCCCCCATGCCTGGAACTGTTTCTTTCATCAACTAGATGGTGCAGTGGGGAGAACACTGAACCTGGAGTCAGAAAACCTCCAATTTGCATGCAGCCTTACACACGCATTAGTTGTGTGACCCTGGGCAAGTCACTTTGATTCTACCTGCCTCACTTTCCACATATGTAGAATGGGGAAAATAATAAAACCTGCCTCTCAGGGTCATTTGCGAGGATAAGATCAGATAAGTTTACAGAACTTTGCCAACCTGAAAGCTCCATACATAAGTTGTTGTTGTTGTTGTTGTTGTTGTTGTTGTTATTATTATTAGCTTTTTTGGAGGGGGGAGGGCAGGGCAGTTGGGGTTAAGTGACTTGCCCAAGGTCACACGGCTAGTTTTTGTGTTAAGTGTCTGAGGCTGGATTTGAACTCAGGTCCTCCTGACTCCAGGGCCGGTGCTCTATTCACTGCCCCACCTAGCAACCCCTAAGCTATTATTATTAATATGATCATCTCTGAATCCTAGTTTCACTGGCTTCCTTCAAATCTCAGCTAAAGTGTCACCTTCTGCAAGATGCTTTTCCTAGTGCTTTATTTTAGAGCCTTCCCTCTGAGGCTGCCTCCAATTTATCATGGAGATATAGATATATATGCATATATATGCACACACACATATGTATATATGACATATACATACAATACATACACACATATGTATGTGTGTGTATATATATGTATGTATGTATATATATATATGTAGTTGTACATAGGTGTTTGAATGTTGTTTCCCCTATTAGACTGTGAGCTTCTGTATCTCTGGTGCTTATTATACTTCCTGGCATGCAGCAGGTGCTCAGTGTTTGTTGACTTCCTGATTGGCCACAATCCAAGATTTTGAGAACAAGAAATCATGTTCAGAGGTCAAGACCAAAGCCAGGCCTTATGGGGCCGACCTCTGATGTCCCGTTTACTGCTAAATCTCTGGGCTTTTCTATTACTTGAGCAGCAGTACAAAAACCTGAATCCTTTTCTCAGATAGCAGCTTCCTCCTCAGCTGTTCCATCCACAACTCTTCCTCCTTGTTCTGAAGACCCATCTTCGATAGGAAGCTACCATGAAAGCCCAACATGGCCTTTGAATAACTTCATTTTCTTGTCCAAGGTTTCTCTCAAACCATCTTCAGGCAGGATCCTGCATCACAGGCTCGCAGTTGGAAGGGAGCATGGAGGCCGTCTGGTTCAACCTCCTTATTTTTCAGATGAAAAACCTGAGTCCAGGAAGGTAACAATACTTGTCTAAGGTCACCCAGATAGTAACATCAGAGGAAGGATTGGAACCCAGGTCCTTTGCCTCCAACACTAATGCTCTTTTCACCTTATTAAACATGTAAATCTTCTTCACCCATGTAAATCAGAAGGTGTGTAGCAGTCATCGGATTTGACCAAGTCTTAGGAAATTCTCTGTGTTGTCCTGTATACCTTCCCAGAGAGCAAATCACCAGACACCTTTCCTTGTCTCTTTGTCCTCTGAGCATTCCTGGGGATGTGGCTCAACCTCTCTCCCAAAGCTTTTGCTTTAGGAGGCAGTGTGGGGTAGTGAATTGGACCTTGGTTCCCATCATACTGCTGTCATTTGATAACTGTTATTAGGTGTATGGGGTGTTTGGGGAGGACTAGCATGTCAGGGCCGCTGTAGCCAAATGCATACAGGGCCATCGCCAGTTGTCTTGACTTTCATCCTGCCACTGGACTTTGATGACTCTGGAAGAGAATGTGAGGCTGACGACTGTTGCAGCTTGACCTCACTTCAGCCCAATTCCCATGCAAGTCAGAACATCACCCTGTGATGTCATTGGTCCTCTTCAAAAAAACAAAGGACAAACAACATGCTTTGACTTCTTCATGCCTCACTTTCTTTCTTTGTTAAATAAGAAGGTTAGAGTCTAAAGTCCCTTCCCAACTCTCAGTCTTTGATCCATTTATGATGGTGCCACACGTTCTCTGGCCTACCTCACTTTCCCCAATGAAGCTACACTCTCAGACAAGCAATAACATCCTCTGGAACCAAAGTGAGGAGAGAGTTGGTATGTATGCATTTCATCTGTAAATTCAAAGAGCAAGAGGCCAATCCATCCCTCGGGATTGTGCTGGGGAAACCTTTTTCCTGTTTGGCTCTGCTTTCTGGATATCACACAGAAGGCAGGGCAGAAGTGAGGTCAATTTAATGACTAGAAGTGCCTCCATCTTCCTTGGGTCCTGACTTGAAGATGTCTACTATATGTATGGCCACAAGTAAATAGGTAACATATTAACACAGAAGCATCATGGAAATAATTTAGGAATATCTTAAACATATAAACCCCAAACACTTGGACAGTTGCATACTAAAAGGTAAAAGGCTGATCTCATGACCTTGATGTTAGAGGTCATGAAATGCCAAGGCCCAAAGCTCTGATTCTGCCATTCCAGACTTTGATACCAGGATGCTGCAGAAGCTATCTCACCCTAGCCCCTCCCTCAGCTCCTGGGCCTTTTAACAATTGTATTGCTATCCCCAGCACTTAGCAGAGGGCCTGCTGCATAGAAAGTGGTTCTTAAATGCTTTGTTGCTTTGCTTTACAATTTATTCTGGTCCCCAATAACTAAGGTGTAGATACACAATGATAACTGTGAGGCAGGTGTGTATGTGTGTGTGTGAGTGAAATATAGGAGAGAAGACTAAATCCCACCTACCTCTGCTCCTGTAGCCTGGTGCAAACCAATAAATCAGTCCACAAGCACTGACTAAATGCCTACTGTGTGCCAGGCTCTGAGATACAAAGACAAAAGTGAATGATGACCTACATTCAAGGAGCATACGTCCATTTGAGGAAGATAACATGTACACCTGTAAGGTTTTACACAATACATCCCAGATAGTTTGTGGAAGGAGTGCACTAGTAGTTGGGAATATTAGGAATAACTTCATATAGCAGCTGGTGCTTAAGCTGGGGGATTCAGCAAGGTATAGGTATGGGCCCAGTGCATTTCTGGCATTGAGGATGGCCAATGAGAAGGCACAGCTAGGTGGCACTGCAGTAGATAGAGCACCAGGTCTGGAGTCAGGAAGACCTGAGTTCAGATCTAACCCCAGACACTTCCTAGCTGTGTAACCCTGGGCAAGTCACTGTACCCTGTTTGCCTCAGCTTTCCCTTCTGTAAAATGGGCTGGAGAAGGAAATGGCAAAGTACCCCAGTATCTTTGCCAAGAAAACCCCAAACAGGGCCGTGAAGAGTCAGACACAACTGAATGAATGAAGTATGGAGATGAGAAATGAAGTGTCATAAGGAATACTGAGAAGGCAGCACACAGGCAGGAGCTTGGGAAACTGATCTATGTTGGGAAGGCCTGGATTGGAGAGGATGATACTTGAAGCCGATGCCACTTGGGAGGCTGTTGCAATAATCTAGATGAGAGGCAATGAGGGCCTTGTGAATAGGGAGAAAGGGATAGAAATGAGAATATTGTGGAGGAAGAAATAGCATTGAGTTATGAAGCTTCTCAGATGGAAACCTGGATACCATGTCAGATGACAGGCTTGTCTCATTCTCTAAAGCCCAGGGGTCAGATTAGATGTCCCTGGCATTCTGCTGGGTGGAAGATGCCCAAGTAAGGTAAGAACCAGATTACAATGTAATAGAGAAATAATAAGGAAAATAAATAGCAATACAACAGAACCCAGATAATGTCAATTTGTGGTTTTCTGAGTCAGCATGGGGTTGTAAGTGACCCATTTTTATGTGAGTTTGACACTACTGTTCTAAAGTATCACTTTTTAATAGTGGCTTTACAGAATTGGAAGAGATTCCTTAAATTCTCAAAGCAACACATTTTTGTTCACTTTTCCTTCCTCTTCCCACTTCCTTGAAATGTCATGGTTCAGTGGGTTGAGTGGGTGCTTGGATGAAGGGGGGAGGGGGGCAGAGAAGAGGTTTGTGAGCTCATTCCTTTCACCTAAGAGCTTCAGTGGGAGGGGGAAGAAGAGGAGGGCATCTGCTCCTTGGCTATAGGCCCTGCCTCTTAGTTCTCCTTAGAAATCTTTCTTTCCGGTGAGTCATCTGGAGCCTCACACTGAGCCTTTAAACAACCCTTTGGGATGCAAACAAAACCAAACCTGACCCATTAGTTAACTACATTGTGAGAAATCTTGGGACGGATCTTTACAGGCAGACAAATTCTAGGTCCATAGCATAGCTTAATGAGTTCTGCTTCGTTGAACTGAAGAGATGCTTTACTTGTATCCTTGCTTCTGGATCTCTGTGGTCCTTCCCTCACACCACATATTCATCACGGTGATTTATGCTTTGTTTCTCTCTCTATTTCATCCCTGATTTAAGTATCAGAACCTTATTTGCTTCCATTCTTCCACTTACATTTCATACTATAGTTATTCTCTCATGGTTCCCCTGCAAGCCCCAAAAGGGCTTGCTTTAGACATCCCATGTGGTTTCTCCAGGCAGTGTGGTGGAAACCTTCCTGACCTGGTCTCCTGAGTCACATAGCCTCTAAGGTCCCAGCTTTCCTCCTCATTCCTTGTGATCTGAACTCACTTCTAGGCTTCTTCTCTTCCCCTTCCTCCTCTGGTCTTCTAGGCTCATTCCTCTACTGCCTTCCTTGTGTTAATGTGACCCCTCCCTCTCTCCCTGTGGTCTCCTCTTTACACATCCCTTCCCTCAGCTAGGAAGCACCAATTTGCTCATGCCCATTGTTTTGTTTCCTCCCGAGATAGTTCATCACTTAGCCAATTTAGAATTCTCAGACACAAAAAGGGGGATACTGAAGTTTGGAAAGACAGACTGTCCACTTTACAATTTTGCCACTTGCTGGCCCCAAGCAGCTCATCTTGTCTCTCTCAGCCAGGTATGTAACCCTTTTGCCTTGGGACTAGCCCAGAGGGGCCATGGAGCATATAGAGCCCCTGCCTGCACACCTCCTGATAGCAGAAAGAGCCCAGGTAAACTTTGGGAGATCTCACTTTTAGTCTCAATCTAGGTCATCTGGCCCAATGTCTGGGAGGCACTCCTTACTGGAGCTGCGACTTCTCACTTGTAAGCATGGAGCTCAGGATGATACAGGAGAAGGAAACAAAGTAGTTGCTGGAATATATGATCATCAGTCCTAAAGGTGCTGGCTCATTTCCTCACTTTTCAGCACGTTTGCTTGTTAATCCATTTTAGCTTATCATCTGCCTCCCAGTAACACCAGAATTGTTTTTGACCTTACTGAAATTTAGCCATTCTTGTTCCTTATTAGCTGGGCAATGAAAGGCATCACATTGCTTTGTTGAGGTCTTGGATAGGTGCGTATTTCATTCTGCGCATAAAACATGGTGGTGATACTGTCATCAGCGACTACCTAGTAAATATTCTCTTGATGTTGCTTGATGAGTAGAGCCATAACAAAGACTTTTTGTCCCTGGAGCAAGGTAAGGAGAACAGGGGGGATCATGATTGGTCGTGGAACTCAGCTAGGATGCAACCATCAGAGGGAGGGAGAAAATCGAGGCCAAGATGCTGCTGGAGAGCTAGGGAGAAGGGAGAGGCTGGCGAGGGCTGGCACGATGGTGAATGATGCTGGCTGGTCCCTTTCAAATCTGGCTTGGTTGTTCCATCCCGGTTATGGAATTCTTGATGAGTGCTGTGTTTGCTGATCGATGATTCATTATTTGAATAGTAATTTTCTGTTAATAATTTAAAAACACATTTGCCATTAACAGCATTCTATTTATATGTAAGCATGTATATGTGTCTTTATTTCTTCATACCTTCTATTAAAGACTTTAAGAAAACTGTGTGTGGCAAGTATCAAAGTGGTAGCCCTCAGGGGGAAAAAGGGCCTGGAACCAGTTAAAGCCACTACTATTTAAGCCAAACTCGTATCTGCTATTCCCTTTGGAACTTTGCAGGAGAGCAATGCAGCGGCCCTCATGGGGAGATAATGAGAAGAGGGTCTCTTAACCCCAACTGATTAAGTCAGTTCCCCCGAGTCTCTCTTTGACATCATACTGGACAACTAACTATTCATGGGAGAGTTTTGCCAGAGGGCTGAGGGATTATTAGACCCCCATGCAACCCACTTGCACCCAGCAACCAGTCTCCGAAAGGAATAAAAATGCCATTAAGTGAGGTGGAGATTTTAGGAGGTGGGGACTTATTGTGTCTTCTCACCCATAGTGTTCTCTATTCCAGGTCGATAATGGAGGAAACAATGGATAATTCTGTAGCCTTCAAGGTTTGCGCACATTATTGACTTCATTTGATTTCCCGCAGAGCCCTTTGAAACAGGTGCTACAGAGAGATAGATACAGACCTACACATACATATATATTAAGCTATATATAGACATAGATTTGTTCAGGGATGTGATTTTATTGATGTATGGGGCTCCCAGTGAGTCTACCCCGATTCTCCGGACGGTTACTTTGAAGTACCTTTCCCTTCCCCCTCAGTCCTTTTTTCTCCTAGTTACCACCTCTGTCCCCATAGCCCCTTCTTTAATCTTTCCCTAGTAGCTGGTTCCACCCATCATCTTACACAAGTCCCAGTAGGCAGAAATATTTTGTTTCCTGCAACAACTTAGAGGTAAGAAGAAGAGGTAATTACCTCAACTCTAGGTACACAGATAATAGGAATGCAAAATTGTGCCCAATCAGTGCATCTGAGAGATCCAGGACAAACTATTTTATGAGGCTGGAAGAGGAAAGGGGTCACTCTCAACTGGTGAAAGGAAAGCTTCATGGATGATGTGACATTTGAGATGAGTTTTAAAGGATGAGTAGAAATTCCCCACGAAAAGCAGGGAAGACTGGACACCCAAAGTCCAAGGGACTATGTGAACGAAGGTCATGTTTGTAAATACTTCTAAATCATATTAAAGAAGAAAATGCCTGCACAGTTCCTGGCACCTATTAAGCACTTAATCAATGCTTGTTGATTGGCTGAAAGATCTTTGCATTCCTGTGGCTTGTGGTTTTTAACATAAATGAGCACCCTGTTTTGTTCTGCATCAATAATATGATTATGCAATTTTTATTATTGTTGTTGGTGAGATGATTAATTATACCGACATTTTTCCTAATGTTGAACCATCTTTTCATTTCTAGTATAAGTTCACCTTAATCAAAATGAATCTTTGTTGTATGTGTTGGTATAGGCTCTTTGCTAATATTAGAGGCAGCTAGAAGACACGGTGGGTTGACTACTGGACCTGAACTGAGTTGTATGACTCCGGGCAGGTCACTTAATCTCTGTCTCCCTTAGTTTCCTCTTCTGTGAAATAGGGATAATAAGAATACCTGCCTCACAGGGTTGTTATAAGGTTTGAATGAGATAATATTTGTAAAGAATTTTACAGCCTTAAGTTCTGCATAAGAGCTAGCTATTGTTATTTTAAAAATATTTCACCATCTATAAACTTTATTGGTATTGTTCCATAGTTCATTTTCTTTCCTTCATCTCACCTTCATAGAAGGAGTGTGACAAGGTGCATTCTTGCTCAATTTGTGAGAAAAAACTCTAAGAAGTGAGGGCAGATTGGGGATAGGGTAGTTAGAAGCAAACACTTTTGAAAAGAGAAAAAAAATTCTATAGCATAAGGATTATTGGTTTAAAACAATTTACTTGTAAAAACTTCTGGACCAGGAATTTGTTTATGGCTTGCTCAATATCTTTTTCTGAAATTTAGTTGCTTAATGCTTCCATACGCTTTTTTTTTGCTTCTTTTGGAGGGCAGTTGGGGTTAAGTGACTTGCCCAAGGTCACATGGCTAGTTTTTGTGTGTGTGTGTGTGTGTGTGTGTGTGTGTGTGTTAAGTGTCTGAGGCCGGATTTGAACTCAGGTACTCCTGGCTCCAGGGCCGGTGCTCCACCTAGCCACCCCTCCATACACTTTTTATTTCTATTTTGTTAATCTGTTATAATTTAAAAATAAATCTTCATGAATTTCACTTAATTTCTCAGTATTTTTGACATATAATTGTGTATGGTAATTCCTGATAATTTCCCCTATTTTCTCTCCATTCATTTTTAATTCCTTTCATTTTTTATTTTGGTAATTTGATTTTCTTCTGTCTTTAAAAAAATTGAAATAGGAAACAATCAGTTTTGTTAGTTTTAAAAAATATAGTCAGATCCTTGCTGTATTCATTAGGTCAGTAGTCTCTTTGTTTTTTAACTTTGTTTATCTCTCCTTTGAATTTAAACATTTCTTCCCTGGTGCTTGTTTAGGGATTATTAATTTGTTGGTTTTCTCCTTATTTTAATTATGTGCTCAATTGGCCACTTTTCTCTTTTTTCATTTGTTATGTAATTGTTTGGGGGTATTAAAGAGAATGGTAATATTGAGACAGTATGCAAAAACTGATGAGCTGTAGCTAAAGCATCATAGTATCATAGATCATGGATCATAAGATCCTTTGATAAATTTTCTACATAAGTGCAATTCCTGCTTTTTTGGATTGAGCCGAAGCACAAGAAATTTTATTCCTGGCATTCACTTTAATTCCTGTGATCCTATGATAAATTTTCCTCTATGGATTGTGTTGGTTGAAGCCCATAATTTTTTGTACATTGCAACCAAGGAGGAACTTTCTTTTTCAGTTTAACTTCTCTAAAACCTGTAGTTTCTTAGACACTGGGGACACTGGGAGGTTGAACGACTTTTTTGAGATCACATGGTGTTTTTCAGAGGCAGGATTTTAATTAAGGTCTTTTTGACTTTGAGGCTAGTTCTCTATTAACTATACCCCATTATCTTGCATCTCTCACCAAATAATCCTAGACAGTTGTGGTTGTTGGGTTTTTTTTTTTACCTCCTTGAAATTTATAATTGAGTTGTGTTAAATTATGTTAAAAGATATAATTGATATTTCTGACTTTCTACATTTATATATGAGTTCTTTATGATATGATCGCTTTTGTAAAGGCATCTTATTATTATAAAAATACATGTTATTTTTAAATTTTTCATTCAGAAATCATAATAGGCATACCAAATGTAGCTCTTCCAATATTCTCTCATGAGCTCTATTTTCCTTAATTTCTTAGATTTGTCAAATCCTGAAAAAGGCTCGTTTAACTGAACTATCATTATTGTCTAACTTCATACATCTTTTAGCATTTTAGTTGTTTTTTTCCTTTAAACATATATATGTATATATACATAATAGTGTTATCATTTCACTATCTGTGTCGTCTTTAAGCACAGTTTAATTTCCCTGTCTCTCTTGCTAGCAATTCTGATCTGATCTTATCTGAAATCATAATTGCAGTTCTTCCTTTTTTGTACTCATCCGAAACATTAGGCATTTTATTCTAGATTCTCATTTTAACTCCATATGTGTAGCGAATTTTGGAGTTCTTTTTCCCCTGATCATTTCTTGTAGCTCTCATTTGATGATTGGGCTTAGTCCATTAACATACAATCATAATTTTAAAGTTTGTTTTTCTCTCTATCAAATCCTGCTTTATTATATATTTTTTAAAAATCAGTACTGGATACCTGAAACTTTTGTTTTTGCTTGAAACAATCTGAAAGCTGTCTCCACTAGCAACCATAGATGTCCCATCCCCCATCTTCTACTAAGCCAAGACTCGGATCCTTGGATATTACCTTTAGCACATGACACTCATTTTGTTGGAAATACTCTGATCCCAGTCTCTAGTCTTTCATAACAACACTCCCTGTCTTCTGCCTTTCCTGTACCCAGGTACCTTGATTCTACTTTTATTTAGATAAGCCTTTTTATATTTCCCACACCAATTCAGGATCAAAGTATGGTTCACTAACCCTCCTCGCCTCAACGTCTTACCTTTTTGTTTCAAAGACATTCACCTAATGTCCCAATTTAAAGAAATAATCATTCACTTCTTCACTCTCCCTTTTTCTTCTTCTTCCTTCCTCTAGGACAGCAGTTCTCAACCTGTGGGTTATGTTCAGTTTGTAACAATGAAAATACATCCTGCATATCAGATAGATTCATAACAGTAGCAAAATTACAGTTATGAAGCAGCAACAAAAATAATTTTATGGTTGGGGGTCACCACAACATGAAGAACTGTATTAAAGGGTCACGGCATTAGGAAGGTTGAGAACCACTGCTCTAGGCTTTCATTCCCCTTTATGGGATTAGACCACAAATATTCTCTCTTGACCTTCAGACAAAATTGTACTTCTAAGAGACAACAGCCTTTCCTCTTCCGTGAAGTATATAAACAGTGAGTCATAAGTTAAAATTTTAAAGCCTTGGGGACTTATTTACCTTTATTAAATTTCTTTTGAAATAGTACTGGAGGAATAGAGTCCTATCAATCTTGACATTCTTGCTATAAATGAAAACAGAAGGAAAAAGAAAGTTTCACTGAAATAGAAGGATGCCTTACAGATTTTCCTTGGAGAGGAAAACCAAGATATTGGTGCAGGTGATTTTATAATATGTCCAAAGGTCAAAATTATGAATAGTATAAAATTCAATAAATTCAATTAAAATTATGATAACAAACACTTGGGGGAAAAGAACACAGATATTATTACTACCAAAAAGACAATTGAGAAAATAGCACCGAGTGCATCAATAGACCTACTTTTCCTTCTCTACAACATCTTTGAGAACAAACTATGTTCATGTTGAAGACATACTTTTGAAGGTATGAGAAGGAAAGATGTTCATAAGTGATTATTTTATAGTAGATCACATTTCAAATCACTGAGAGAATACAAGATCCCACTGTGCTGATTTGTTTGCCGACCATAAAAAACCATTCAGTAGATGAAAATGCAGCCCTAAAGGCTCTCTTCCAAGAAAGTGTCTCCTGTATCTATGGTAGAGTCATATGAGATTCCTTGAAAGACACAATGATAGGACTTTGATGACTTTCGGTGTTAGGTGAGGATGTTTGTGTTGTCATGGAGGGTGTCCCACACAGAGCCCGAATGGAAGAAGTATTCCCTATAGTTTATGAGGTCCTCTAAATAGTCCTACTTAGAGATAATATTGAACTGATAGTATTGGGTCCTGAGACATTGTACAGTCTCTAAAAGTAGTTCCATAATCATGAAAACAGGGTCAGCTTAACTACTCCCACAAGAAAAACCAACTGGATGAAGGATGCCTATTGCCCAGATTACAATGTGCAATTGGATGAATAGTCCATTTCACTAATTCATCAGAATATGTATATTCTGGACTAGACATGGGGAACCTGCAGCCTCAAGGCCACGTGCTCCCCTCTAGATCCTCAAGTGCATCCCTTTGTCTAAATCCAAACTCAGAATCTGTGAGGTTTGGATTCAGTCAAAGGGCCACACTTGAACTGCTAGAGGGCCACACGTGGCCTTGAGGCTGCAGGTTCCCCACTGCTGTTCTAGACAGATACTGCAGAACTGAATGAATTGAGCCTAGAATGGAATAGGAGGAAGAGCTTAGACTGGGTTGGGCGGCTAACTGGCACAGTGTCAGGGTGTCACATTTGGAGTCAGGAAGATGACTTGAAGTCCTGCATCAGACATACTCCCTGACTGTGTGAGCCTGGGTAAATCACTTACCATCTTTCAGCTTCAATGATAGGGGCTAACAAAGGCACCTACCCCCTAGGCTGCTGTGAGGGCCACATGAGCTAACAAATGGAAACCACTTTGCAAACCTTCAAGTGTTATAGCAATGCCAGACGGCTCACTGCAGATCTGTGAGTAGGAGAGTGACATTGACTCATTTGGCATAGTGAGATGAATCCTGGATTTGTAGTCAGGGGACCTTGAGTCAGCCTTTTTTCTCTGGGCCTCCACGTCCTCATTTGTAAAGTGAGGAGGATAGACTGATATCCAAGGTCCCTTTCAGCTCTCAGTCTCTGACCCTGTGCCTAGCTGGGTACACAAAGACAATTAATTCCTAGAAGTGGCAGGATGCAGGGGTGGGGAGAATGCTTAGGAAGCTATTATAATAGAGTAGGTGGGTAGGTGGGTAGGTGGTAGGAAGGGCCTGTACTAAGATGGTGGCAGTAGGAATGGAGAGGAGGGGTCACAGTGCCAACGTTAGTACCTTGTGCCCTCAAAGAAAAACAAAAGATACATCCTTTTGAGTTTCAATTGGGAATGTCTAGAGGCATTCCTCCTAAAATAGAAACTCTTTCTATCTTGTGGAAGCTTTGGATCATAGCCTTTCAGCTCCTGACCCATCCAAAGTAGCTTTTATAAAAGTTTGCTAGATGACAAATGTTTTCCCCCAACTCTGTTAATGTAGCTTTGCTCTGAGACACTGGCCTGATATTTGATTTGGGGCATGTCCTGTCTCCCCAGCTAGTTTGAGAAGGATGGGGCATTTGTCTGCTACCTCGCTGTATTCAAGGCCCTTAGACCCAGGCCATGCTGTAGGCCATGCACTGAATTGGTGCTCAATAAACATTTGTTGACAAGATGAGAGTTTCCTTCCAAGAAAATACTTCAACAGGGCTAAAAATCATGGTATGTTGTGCCCCATTCTTTTTGGCACAGATAAGGAGGAATAATGAATTATCTGCATCGACTCCAATACTGCAGAGCTAATCTGTGAACTGATTTGGCCATTTAATGTTATTTTCAACAAACCATTCATAAAACTCATGGCTGCAGCTGGTCCACATTATGATGTTCTCCCTTGCAAATTTTCTTAACCAAAGGCCATTTCTCATTTTTATGATGCTATGTATGAGAGTAATGAATGAATGATTAAAAGGCCCAGAAAGAGCATCAAGGTAGGGGAAAGACACGCGCATTCTTCCCCTCGTTGTTGAAAAGCATTACTAAAGCAGTATGGTGCAGACTGCTATCAGAATGTTGAAGACATTTATATTGTCTAACTAATCCAGTTCCATTTTGGGGAAAAAAATAAGTCTGTTTTATTCAGAATGGCAGAGCTGCCAAGGCTCTTAGACCTGTCCCCATAAAACTCCTTAACTTTATTTCATTTTTAAAAATAATAGTTTAACAATCCATTTACATTAAAGAGCAGGAAACAGGCCTTACAGAGGGGAAGTGACGTGACTAGGATCACTTAACCTGAAGAGCTGACATATCATTCCATTATATCACCTTAACCCTGTGTCAGATGCCTGTTTTTTGATTTCGAGATGGGAGGGAACTTAGAGGTCACCTCTCCATTTTCCATCAGTGGTTATGACTCCATGGAACATCATGGCTCCTTCAGGATGAACTGATAATGTGAAATCTCCTCACCTTCTCAACTCCATCAGTCGCCTCTGCCCTCTGACTGGAGGACTGGAGGGTGGAGCTTTCAACTCCTCCCAAAGTCTTCCTTTATAGAAGACTTCCAACCTTCCGTGTAAGTCTACATTTTCCATCAGTGATCCCATTTGGTTTTGACTCCATAGAACATGATGTCCCTGTACCAAGTCCCCTGTGGTAATCCTTGTTCTTTTCAACTTCCTTTTGTGTATTGACTTTCTTCATTAGATTCAAAGCTCCTCGAAGGCAGGGGCTTTCTTTCTTTTTCTCATTTGTATCCCCAGCACCTAGCACAGTGACTAGTATACAGAAGGTGCTTAATATATGCTTATAGAATTGAATCATCTAAATGGAGTCTCAGTAAGGGGAAGTGACTTGCCTCATGTCACAGGGAATAACCAACACTGTTTGATCCAACTGGACTCTAAATGCAGCACTTCTTCCACTACAGTTTGACCATAATTTTTCTTGTTGGAAAAGTTTTTTCTTGGTGAAAGCTGAATATCTGTCCTATAAATATTTGTTCAACAATGCAATGAGATGGAGACCCATCTAACTTTACCGTATGTCCCACTACTGTATCCAAAGTTCATCTAGGCCTTACCTTTTGCCCTTTGTCTGTCATTCAGCCCCCCTGTAATTATCATCTTACGTAGGTAATGTAAGGTCGCCTGGGTCTTGCTATCCACCTACTATAGTAACTCCTTTAGGACTTTCAGGCCTTTCCTTCTGCCCTGGTATTTGATCCTAGAGACAACAGGAAGCCATTGGAGCTTATTTGTCAAGGATGGACTAAAGAGGAGAGACTTTGTGGTTTCCCACCTGGGTATCTGGAAGAATTGTAGTGCTGTTAGCAGAAATAAAGAGATTAGGAGAAAACAGATTTAGGGAAAAGGATAATAAGTTCTATTTTAGGCATGCTAAGTTTGAGATACATATATGACATCCACTTGAAAACATCCAACAGGACTAGAGCTCAGGAGAAAGACCAGGGCTGCATTTATAGACCTGAGACTCCTCTGCATAGAGATTATAAGTGAACCTCTAGACACTGATGAAAGAGGGGTAGGAAGGGAGAGAAACAGACAGAGAGAGACAGATACAGAGACAGACAGACTTGGGGAAGGGGAGGAGAGGAAGAGGGATAATGTAAGATAAATAGGGACAGAAAGAGGTACATATATAAGGTCCAGAGGGGGTGGGATGTGGATGGTGATCTAGCAAGTCCTTGAAAGCCATTGGATGAAGTGCAATGACGTTGTGCAGGAAGCATAATAAGATTGGTTGAAGAGATTTTGTTACAGCTTATGGAGCTTGTATAAATCCCTTAAGGTTGTTCACATTTGAGCATCTGGAAGCTTAGTGGTAGAAGCCTTCCTAACCAGACACCTGAGAAAGAGTTGTGTGTTGGTAGTTGTGGGGTAGTGGGGGAAATGGAATCCTTTGGCTTTTCTTCATCTTTGATAAGAGATGGACATTGTGACCCACAAAAGGCTGGACATTTTTTATTTTTTCATCAGCATCTTAGCTGTGTCCCTGGAACAGCAGTGATTGGTGACAGTGTCTGGATTGAGAGTTGAAGACAAATTAGAGACCCTTAGAAAAGGCAGCTTCCATACTATTCATGGACCCCAGAAGGAAAGTTACATCATGCCCAAAGATAACTTCATGAGTATGCCATTAAGGAGAGAAAAAGAGTTCCAGAAACCCCAATCTGTGAGTTACCCTCTGGCCACATATGCTTTCTAAGTTTGGATTCTCTTTTCCCAGATTCTATATGTAGCCAGTCAATTAATTGGTTGGTTTTTTAGCTCTGTGAAACTCTGCTTCCAGGGGGGAAAGCTCTGTTCCAAATTGCTGGGGTTTTCCCGGCTGCCGGAGGTATTAGGGGGGTGTTGAAAGTCCCCTCAGCTTTAGCTTGCTGAAAGCGTACCCCAGGATCACCACCCAAGACCATGATCTGGATCCAGGCCACTTAATGCAAGAGCACTTGGCCCTGATCAATCGATTCAGCTCCCCTGTGGAGTCTGCAGGCCAGGGGCTCTGAAGCAGCCCAGTGGGGGCCACTGCTGGTTACAGCAGTTCCTGCCCTTCCCCTACTGCTTCCTTGCCCCAGGGGCAGATTGGCTGAACTGCTTTTCCTCCCCCAAATTAAATTTCAAAGTTTCACTTTCACTGATCGTCTCTGATCGTGGTTTGCTGGATGTGAAGATCCTCTCAGGTGTAGTAGATCTTCTCTGAAGTAGACCCACGCTGCGGCTTGGGTGGCTCGGCTCCTCCTGACCACCCCGGGGGCTGGCCTGGCTGCGTTTCAGTTTTGGGCTGGGCTGGGCTGGTCTCGGCTCCCGGCCTGCTGGCCTGCTGGATGAGCCCCTCCTGCCAAGCTGCCCGAGCCCCTCCTGCCAAGCTGCCCCTTTCCAGTCCCTGTTTTTCACGCCTTGGTAGATGTGGAGTTGCTGGAGGCTGTAGATCCTCTCTCCTGAAGACTGGCTGTGGCATGGCTCAGCTCAGCTCAGCTCGGCTCTTTCCCACCACCCCAGGCCTGGCCGCGGTCTCGGCTTCAGGCTGGGCCAGCCTCGGCTCCCAGCCCGCCGTGATGAGCCCCTGCTGCCGAGTTGCCTTCAGCACAAAATGTGTTTTCTGTATTTTTGTGAGTCTGAGAGTCTTAGACTTTGTCTGGGGTCATATTTTATGGGTGTTTAGGGTGGTTGTGTGGGAGCTGCGGAACCTTGCTGCTTCTATGCCGCCATCTTGGCTCCGACCCCCAATTTTACCTAAATTAAATTACATATTTCGTGCCATACCAATCAATCTACCAAAAAATTACTTTATGGAACTAGAAAAAAGAGTGACAAAATTCATTTGGAAGAACAAAAAGTCCAGAATATCAAGGAAATTAATGAAAAGAAATGCTAGGGAAAGTGGCCTATCCATACCAGATTTTAATCTTTATTATAAAGCAGAAGTCATCAAAACTGCTTGGTACTGGCTAAGGAATAGAGTTGTGGATCAATGGAATAGATTGGGTACAAAAGACTCAGTAGACAGTGATTATAGTAATCTACTGTTTGATAAGCCCAAAGACCCCAGTTTCTGGGATAAGAACTCACTATTTGACAAAAACTGCTGGGAAAATTAGAATATAGTATGGCAGAAACTGGGCATAGACCATCATCTAATGCTGTACACCAAAGTCAAGTCTAAATGTGTGCACCATCCAGGTGTAAAGGCTGATACCATAAATAATCTGGGGAAGAAAGGAATAGTTTACTTGTCAGATTTTATGGAGTAGGGAAGACTTTATGACCAAAGAAGAGTTGGAGAGCATTATAAAATGCAAAATGGATAATCTTGATTACATTAAATTGAAAAGTTTCTGTAACAAAGCCAATGTAACCAAGATTAAGAGGGAAGTGGGAAATTGGGAAAGAATATTTACAACCAGTGTCTCTGATAAAGGCCTCATTTCTAAAAAGTACAGGGAATTAAGTAAAATCTATAAGAATACAAGTCATTCCCCAATTGATAAATGGTCAAAGGATATGAACAGGCAATTTTCAGAGGTAGAAATTAAAGATATCTTTAAGCATATGGAAAAATGCTCTAAATCAGTATTG
>CM053602.1:5878274-5902045 GCA_028646575.1 Pseudocheirus occidentalis | reverse complement strand
AAGAATAGTGATTTCATTTTTTTCATCCTGACAAGAAAGAAGACTGTAATACAACCAAACCAAAGTGGATTTCTCCCAGAGATGCAAGGGTGGTTCAACAGTCCCCACAAACATATTAAAGACAAAATGATAGAAAGGCAGATGATTATTTCAGTAGATGCAGAAAGAGCCTCTGACAAAGCATAAAGCTCATTTATCAGTTAACAAGCTCTCAGGTACCTACCATAGGCCAGGCACTGTACAAAACACTAGGGATATAAAGAAAAGCAAAAACACAGTCCTTGCCCTCAAGGAGCTCACTTTCTAAAGGGGCAGGAGACAAGATGTAAACAACAATGTACACACAAGATATAGGCAGTGTAAACAAAAGGTCATTCCAGAGGGAAAGGGCAGGAGGAAGAGGGGAAAAGGTGAACTGGGAAAGGCTTCTTGCAGAAGATGATATTTGAACTGAATTTTAAAAGAAGCCAGGAGACAGAAGTGGGAAAGAAAAGGGTTCCCAGGCATCAGTGACAGTGAGTTAAAAGGCCCAAGAGTCAGGATGACATGGATTTATGTTACAAATATTACAAAACACAAGGTAAGAAGGAAAATTTTTAATATGATGAAAAGTGCATCTCTAAAACTAAGAGCTAGCAATCATATTCAATGGAAAAACACTAGAAACTTTTCCAAAGTAAAAGCAAAGCAGGGATTCCCACATTTAAATTTTATTTTGTATTCTTTTACTGAAATTACAGTCTGAATTTCTTTGCCGATTCTCTAGGATTTTCTAAGTAAATCATCATGTCATCAGCAAATAGATAGCTTTGTCTCTGCTTTGTCCAAGTTCATGATTTTAGCTTTATTTTATCTAAAAATGTATGCAGTGACCAGTGAACTCAATAAATCCAAGGCTTACTTGGATTACTTGGTTACCAAACAACTCCTTGAGAAACAACTCCGTATTTGACCTAAACTGATAGAAGAATTGAATAGCAATATAGCAGAAATTAGGCTTAGGTGATTATCTTATACCACATAGCATAAAAAGCTTAAAATGGATAAAGGACCTGTTTCACTTCCTTCTTCATATCCCTAGTGCTTAGCACAGCATCTGTCACATAGTAGGTGCTTAGCACTCCATTAAAAACATTAGAGGAAAACTATATCAAGTGCCTTTCACAGGGATGGTTATGGGGAGAATTCTTAACCAAATGAGTAATAGAGGCGAAAAGGTAAAATATATCATTTCAATTATATGAAATTGAAAAGTTCTTGTACAAACAAAATCTATCTAAGATTAAAAAGTAAATCACAGGGGCAGCTAGGTGGCACAGTGAATAGAGCACCGGCCCTAGAGTCAGGAGTACCTGAGTTCAAATCCGGCCTCAGACACTTAACACAAAAAAACTAGCCGTGTGACCTTGGTCAAGTCACTTAACCCCAACTGCCCTCCAAAAAGCAAAAAAAAAAAAATGTAAATCACAGAATTTTAAAAAAAAACTTTCTTATCCAATATCTTTGGCAAGGGTCTGATATGCAAGATATATTAAAAAACTAATACAAATATCTCAGACCAAGAGTCAGTCTTGAATGGATAAGTGATCCGAGGATATGATCAAATGGTTCTCAAAAGAAGTGCAAACCACCACCAGCCAAATGATAGGTTTCTCCATATCGCTAACCATAAAAGAAATTATCTTTTTTTTAAACCTCTGAAGTTCATGTCACATTCAGCAAATTGCTAATGATGACAAAAGGTGTAAATAGTTAATATCCACCTTGGTTTCTCTTTCCAAATTTATTCATGGAAAGTTTGCAAACAAAAGTCATTTAAATAACAATAGTAGCTAGCATTTAAGGCCTACAAGCACTTTGATTCTCACAGCAACCCTGGGAGATAGGTGCTATTGTCATCCTCATTTATAGATGAGGAAATTGAGATAAGTAACAGTTAGGTGATTTGCACAGGGTCACAAAGTCATGATTGTCTGTGGCTCAGGTTCTCATATTGATAATCCCCTCCACACTAGGTAAGACATCAGTCATTTAATCCAATTGTCTCATTTTATAGAGGAGGAACCTGGAGGGACAGTAGGCCACTCATGCGGCAGTGTTCTACAGGGTAGGTTACAGGATGGGTGTAGAATACAGGGGACTGATTTGACTACATGAGGAATGGGAAACATAGTACCAATGTCGTGGAGAAAGACAGAAAATTCTAGGATCCAGAGTAAAGATTCACAATTAGTAGGAGGGGCACATTTTTTCCTTTTTTGTGTGAGACTGGCTTTCTTCCCTCCCTCTCTGTGTCTCTGTCTCTCATCAGAAATTCAGTAGCCATTCACAAGCCTGAACCCAGTGCTGATCAATATGGAAACTTTAACCTGTTCTGTTTCCCTGACGTAGACTGGTTCACTTCTCCTTGGACACCCTGGTAGCCCTCTGCTCCCAGTGGCTCACAGTATCAGTGACAGACTTCATTCAGACACCTGATCAACTTCAGCATGATTGCAATACAGACCCTCTGAACCCAAGTGATCCAGCGGTCTCAGCTTCTCCTAATCGCACAGACTAGAAGCATGCACAGGGGAACTTTTTCTGCTGTCCAAAGCAGTGGGTGATGATAAAGGTTAGGTCTGAGGGAATCTCCTACCAAATGGACTTAAAAGTCTCTGTAGGCAAAGAGTGAATAAAGTTGAACACCAACAAAGGTGCCGTCTCTTCCTTGTTCAGCTGGGCAGTTACATCCAGTGACTCTTATGTTTATGTCCATGGCCTCTATCCTTTCAGAAAATCAGCATATCTAGACTGAATCAGACACCTGGACCTGATGATGAACCAAGATCCCCCAGTTCCTCAGAAGACCCTGAAATCAACACCAACTATAGAATTCTCAAATTGAGAATTCTCATCCAAAGTGATTCTGCTGGCAGAAGCCAAGGAACTCAAGGAGTTTGGAAGACAGAAACAGATCAGATGAATGAATGAATGAAAACAAAAAATAAATGAATGAAAACAAAACAAAATACACAGGATTACAAAGAAAATCAATTATAATGAAATTAGGTCATCAAAGTATTTGTAAAAATAAACAACACTGACCCCAGGTTAAGAACTATTGCTGGCTGGGGGCCCTGAAAGGTAATATAGTGACTTGCCAAGGGTCAAACAGTCAATATATCAGTGGCAAAACTTGAACCCAGGACATCTTGACTCCGAGGGTGTTTTTTTTTATCAAATACACTATGCTGACTCAAGATCCTGTGATTTTATGAAACAATATACCAAGTAGTTGAAAATATTTTTGAACCAAAACAACTGCTGGATTACATATTCTTCCTGTGAAAATGGTAGTTTTCAAGTCCCGTAGCCATGGCTACAGGGGCTGCCTCGTGACTGCTTTCTCTTGGCAGTCACCACACTGCCCACCCACCCAACTTTCCCCCTACCCGTGCCTTGATCTTCTCTCAGTTTGGGATTTAATTAAGGGATACAGCCAATGAAAAAGAGTGTGACAGCTGCACCCGGTGACAGCTTGTGACTTGGAGATGAATACAGAAGCTTGGTGCTCCCAAATTTTCCAAAGTAATTGATTTTTTTTCTATTCCTTCCAACACTAGATCATTGAGGGTAGACAGTCACTCCTCTAATGATGTTTCCAACTTTGGATTGACCCCAAATAACACTAATGATGTGACAAGTCAGGGTTTGGAATTATATGGCCCCTCAAAGTGAGGAAGTGTGGCATAATGGATAGACACCTAAGCTTGGAGTTAGGATGGATCTAGGTTGAAGTCTTACTTCTGATTACTTATTAGTCATGCGACCCAGGGCAAATCACTTTATTTCTATATAAGGCAAATAGCAGGGTAGGACTTAAAACCTCCTTCCCCTCATTCTACCTCTCAGTAAAACAGAAAAACAACTGGATTTAGAGTCACAAAAACCAAATTCAAATGTAAATTGCCCTTCACTATCTGTATGACCTTGCTTTGATCATTTCGCTTCTCTGAGTTTCAGTTTCCTCATCTGTAAAATCAAAGGGTTGCACCATCTCTGTTGGGGTGCAATAGAAAAGATCCATTGAAAGGAAAAGGACTCAAGTTCAAATTTTAACTGTGCCACGTATTCCCTTGGTAACCTTGGGCAAATCACTTTGCCTCTCAGAGTCCCAATTTTCTCATCCGTAGAACAATTAAATTAGCCAAGATGAACTCTCATTTCCCTCCTAGCTTAAACTAAATGATGTACTAAGTGCTGGTGGAAGGAATCCTTATACCAGAAGCATAGCTCCTGAGCATATCCATCATAGCTCCTGAGCATACCCATCTATGCTCCTGAGCATATCCATCATAGCTCCTGAGCATATCCATCATAGCTCCTGAGCATATCCAGCATAGCTCCTGAGCATATCCATCATAGCTCCTTTAAAAGGGCATTGGCCCATTTGTCAGCTGAGAATGACCCAAATAATTTTGTTTTATCACCATACCCAAACATCTTTTATCCAGATTTTAAAGATCTAAGTTGAAATAGTGGATTCCTTAAGTTTAAAACAGTGTTTTCCCAAAACCGATAGATAAATGTTCAATTGTTTCAGTCGTGTCTGACTCTCTGTGACCCCATTTGGGATTTTCTTGGCAGAGATCTTGGAGTGGTTTGCTGTTTCCTTCTCCAGCTCATTTTACAGATGAGGAAACTGAGGCAAACAGGGTGAAGTGACTTGTCCTGGGTCACACAGCTAGTAAGAGTCTGAGGCTGAATTTGAATTCAAGAAAAAGAATCTTCATGACTCTAGGTCCAATGCTCTACCCACTGCAGCACCACCTAGCTAGCCTTATAGATTGCCTTATTGATAGAGAAACATTAGGTTTCAAAGTTGATTGTCTCCTTAGAAATAGTCTCCAAGGTATAACTGGAAAAAAGCATCTATGCTTAGCACAAAACTGAGCTCCCACCAGCTTCTGAGGGAGGCTAGGCTTGCAGTGACTACTCTGGGCCACTATGGAGATAACTCTAAGGAAAAGGGATAGAAGGGTAGGGAATAAGAGACATAGACATATGTATCTGGCTGCTGCTGCCTTAACCTCTCCATCAAGAAATGAAAACTGCAAAAGCAAAAGTATGCATGGGAGTCAAGCAATCTTAACCTTCCCTAATAGGCAGACCATTCAGTAAGAAGAAGGGGATAGTCCTCTGGCCTCTGCCCTGGTTAGAATGCATCTGGAGTACTGGTTTCACTGTGGGCACCATGTTTCTAGAAGAAAGGGCAACCAGGAGGGTGAAGAGCTTCACATCCGTGCCACACAAGGATCAGCTGGAGGAGCTTGAACTATTTAAGTTAGAGAGGAGAAGACTCAGGGGGAACATCCCAGTAGAGGTCAAGTATTTGAAGGGCTGTCATGTGGAGAAGGAATTAGGCCTGTTTTGTTTGGCCCCAGAATACAAAGCAAGGAGTGAAAGTCTCCCAGTTTTGTGATTGCACCACAATGTTAGCACATCTACAAGTGCCCATCAGCTTCTGAGGGAGGCCAGGCCCATAGTGCCTTCAAGGAAGAGCTACAAGAGTTGTCACCAGGAATAGGGACTAGGCTTCTTCAGCTTGGACCCAGATGGCAGAACTGGGCACAGTGGATTAAACTAATGGGAATCCTGATTTACACTTGACATCAGGAAAGATGCTTGCTCAGATGTAAGCTTGACTACCTGGTCACTGAGGTCCCTTCCAAGTGAGATAATCCAAGATCTCAGGATTTCCCTTGAGATATTTGGTTAATCATGAGGAATTGTATTCAGTCAGCCCAACTTTACATAAAGGGAAACTGAGACATTCATTGCCAAACCTAGTCATTTCTCCCTCCATAACATCTCTCTGCTTCATCATCTTTTGTCCCCTCAGAGCCACTGTCCTACTTCACACTCTCTTCCCTCTCACAGGAAATATAGCCTCCAAATCTGTCTCCTTGCCTCAGTCTCCCCAGGGCTGCCAAAGTGATTTTCCTTTAGGAAAATCCTTTTAGGGTCAGCTAGGTGGCACAGTGAATAGCACACTGGCCCTGGAGTCAGGAGTACCTGAGTTCAAATGCAGCTTCAGACACTTAACACAAAAACTAGCCGTGTGACCTTGGGCAAGTCACTTAACCCCAACTGCCCTCCAAAAGGCAAAAAAAAAAAAGAAAAAAAAGGAAAATGCTTTTAGCACATGCTTTAGCAAAGGTCTGGCCATGTTGCTCTCTGTTCAATAACCATGAACAACTCCCAATCAGCTCAAATATCAGCTAGAAATTCATCTGTCTGGTATTCAATGCTCTTTCAGACCTAAGCCCAGTGAGCCTTTGCAGCCCTCTGACATAACATGACTCCATTTACCATTCTTTCCAGGCCAGTGGGACCTGCCATCTTACTGACCCTCCTGTCCTCCATTTTGGGCCCTTTGCACTGGCTGCCCCCCCCCATTCTTGGAATGTCTTAGAACCCCTTGGTTCCTTCAAAGCTTAGCTCAAGTACCACTTTCTGTAAGAAGCCTTTCCTAGTCATCCCTAACTAGTAGTGCCTTCCCCTTAAATCACCCTATGTTGATCTTGTATAGTATAGACCTGTGTGTATATATCTACACACACACAGGCATATGTTTACTTATACACACATACAGACATACGTCTACCCTCACAGAATGTCAGGTCATGAAAGGGATAGGGCCTGTGTCCCTTTTTTTCTGTATCCCTAGTATACAGCACCGAGCTCTGCTAACAGAAGTCACTTAACAAACGCTTGTTGAATTAATGGATTGGCAGATGGGGAATTCAACAACCCAATGCACACAGTGAACAAGCTGGGGAACATGAATTTGAATGTCAGGAGCCTTCATCAAAGTCCACTTCCCCACCAATCACACCTTTATGTGACCTTTGAGATGTCACAATTACAGAGCTTTCTTGAAGTCCAAATCATACTTCCATGCCAAGAAGGGGAGTGACTGGGGCTACCAGGCAGCAGCCCCAGTGTTTCTTTTCAGTTCCCCTGAAAATCTCTGAGGGCTGTCCCTGAGAAGTTGGTTGGGTTTTCAAAGAAAGATTAGTGATAAAGAGCAAGGAAAGAAGTCAAGAGAAGTGATGAGAAGCTCCGAGTGCCCTCACCCTAGGGCAAAGCGATCTGTGATTTTTCAACGAAGCACAGACTTCAGAGAGCTGCCATAGATCATCTTATCCAACACTCTCAATTTATGGAGGAAGAGATGAGCCCAGGGAGAGGACGTGACATGTTCAAGGTGGTGGAGACAAGACAAGCTCCCTGGCTGTCCAAGGCTCTTTTCGTTACACCATGATTCTTTTAAAGAAATTTTACCAAGAAAGCAGCTGGGAACGAGATGGGTGAAATAGGGAGAAAAAGGGTTACTTTTCCAAAAAGTAAGAGCTAACTTTAGGTATATTAAAGTCATGAACATATTCATTTAAACCACTGACTTCTGGAATTGATCTCACTCCATCTCTATCCATCATAATGCCACCAGATACATGGTCTATCAAGGTGGGCAATCACCCTCACAGTACAGACTATTATACAGCCATTCCTTCTTATCTGGACCATTTTTGTTCACGGCCACCCATCAATCTTCTTAGAGGCCTGTGAAATGCACTGAGAGCCCTCTTTAAGCTCTTTTTATTGTTCCATGGATACCAAGGCAACATTTGAGTTCTTCCCTTACCGCATGACCACCCAGCCTCTTTCGCTGATCATACATTGCCTGGATGATAGCTTCTCAGGCCATTTCCTGTACACATTTAATTCTCATGACTTTCCTTGAGAGGGAAGCAGAAGTATTATTATCAGCTCCATGTTGCAAGTAAGGCAACTGAGAGCAATATACAGAGGCACTTGGTAGATCCGAGTCTAAATTTGCCCTCAGACATTTCCTAGCTTCCTGACCCTAGAAAATTCATTTTATGACCTCTGTCTGCCTTTCCTCAACTGTAGAATAGGGATCATAAGACTACCTACCTCCCAGGAATATGAGAATCAAAGGACACAATATTTGGAAAGCAGCACTTAGCACACAGTAGGTGCGAAATAAATGCTTGAATTTGGATTCTGACCCTTGAGTCTTCTGACTCCACCTCTCAACCCATTTCCAGTCATCTCCCTGGCCTTATTTTTCACTCTCTCTGTAACAGTGTGGTTTGGCCTATGCAGCAAAGGATGATGAAGGATCAAATCATGGGAGATTTGGAGCCTGGGTAACTTTGCTACTCATCACTGTGTAAATCTGGGCTTTTTTCCAGAAAATAATAAGACTGTCTTTCCCAAAGTACCTAACACAGGGCCTTACACAAAGCGGATGCTCAAACGATTTTCATTGAATGAATGAATGAAGCTTATGAGAAATAGAGGCAGGTTTAAATGATCTCTTCCTCCATAGGTAGGACACAAATAAGGGGAGTAGGATACAAATTATAGGAAAAAAAACAATAAAAAGAAGCATAAGGGAGCTGATTTGAAAGGGATGTTACAAAGGTCACATGAAATAACATGTGGTGTGGAAGCCCTTTGCCAACTCTGGGACACTATCCTCACAGAAGGTGTTAGGATCTAGGATCTCCTTTCTTTACATGTTTCAGATTGAAAGCTTAAGTGTCCAGTGTTAGGGTGGAAGGACCAGAAAGTCACTGTAGCTCCAACTCCTCTTGCCCCCTGATGGTGGAAGTAAGAGCAAAAAGAATGACCCTGAAGACTGTGGATGTGTAGGACTGGGGGAAGGGAAGCAATTATGCAGGGAAGACATTTTTCTCTCTCTCATTTTCCCCAGAAAGGAAGAGGAGAAATGTGAGACGAGGCAAAAGCACAAATGGAACACAGCTTTCATCCAAGTGACATTTTACCAAATAATTTCTTGAATTTTTGCTTCATTATTTTGAAGAGCTTCCAAATGTCAGATCAAGGGGTCTTCTCCTTGATAAAAAAAAAGTCATCTGCTTGTCAGTTTGTAAAACCTTCTTTTGGGGAAGCTTTGTCCAGTTTTTTCCAATGGTTTTAGCACCAAGAGGTTTTCAGAAACAGTCATGTTAGCCAACATTATTAGTTAGCAAAGAACAGGAACAAGAAGTAATTTTAAAATGCCCACAGGGAGTTCTAGATAGAAAGCACTCAATGAATCTAGAGGGCTGGAACCATCCCATCGTAGGAAAAGTCCCACTGCTGGCATAAAATCAAGGGGGCTTCAGCCCCTGTGCGCACAGTGGGTTTGCAGAGAAAAGCATGTCAAGCAAGGCAAAAAGCTAAAGAGGACCATCCTCTCTTAATTTTAGGGCTTATCTAGACAAAGTCAGAGAATCATAGATTTAGAACTGGAAAGGGCCTTGGAGGTCAACTTCTTTGTTTTATAAGTGAGGAAAAGAGGTTCAGTGACTTTCTAGGATCACTCTGCCAGGAAGTGTCTGAGTCTGGGTCAGAATTCAGGTCTTCTCTACTAGAAATGGACCATAAAATCACAGGGAGAGAAGGCAACTGATAAAATACAGTCAAAGGTCAGGGGTTGGAGTAAGGGGAGGAGGAGTATTAGAATTTCCAATATCAGAGACTTTCACACCTGAAGATGGCTGCTTATGATAATAATTAAGTACAGAGTAGTGAAGAGGGCATATGTTAGGTGGAGGGTTGGGAACTGGATCTCCGAGGAAAGGATGCAGGGGTGATCTGCACATGTTTGGGGGCTGTTTAATATTATTTAGTGGAAAGGTCCAACCAGCCCTGGACTCCTGTGGACTTAGGTTCAAAATGTGGGGATGCTCAATTGGAATGTACCTACCTGGACCATTTTATCCCCACCCAGTTAGAAAACAGGAACTTTTCAATAATAATATCAGTCTAGATAATCCATATTCACCACATGTAACAGACCCAGATAAGAAATAACACTGCAAAGGCAAATGATTTTTATCAAGATGGGAATAAAAGATAAAACAGAAATAAATAGAAAAGTCATAGAGCCATAGAGTTGGAGAGTTGAACCCATACTCCCAAGGAATCTGCTTTATAACAAACCTGCCAAGTGATCACACAATCTCTGCTTGAAGACCTCCAACAAAGGGGAATGAAAGGGAGTGAAAGCCAATGTGGTAGAGGGGAAAGATGGAGTCCAAGGGCCTGGCCCACATCCCACCTTTGTTCCTTCCTCCCTCTGCAAGTAATTTAACCTTTCTTTTTCTTAGTTTCCTCCCTTGTAAAATGAGACTGTTGGAGCAGATGGCCTCAGAGGTACCTCTCAGGTGGAAATCTATGAGCCTTGAACCTCTTAAGATCATCCATTTAATTTCTGGACAGCCCAGATTCTGAAGAAATGTGCCTCTTTGTAACTTCTACACGTTGCTTCTGCTTCTGTCTTCTGAGGCTGGACAGAACAAGGCTAATTTATCTTCCACCTACCAGCCCTTTGAATACATACCCAGAGGGGCCATATCCATGCCCCAACCCCTTGATGTTCTAAAGATGCCCACTTCCTTCACTCTTAGGAAATGGCCTCAAAGCTTCTTCCCTGTTCTAGGTGCTCTCTAGCTTATCCAAATCTTTTATAAACAGTGGTCCAGATCTGAGCTGACCAGGGTAAGGTATAAAGGGCCTATCACCTCCTGATTACTGGAAGCTCAACTTCTCCAGTGGACAATAACATGGCAAAGCACTCCAGTATCTTTGCATAGAGAAACCCCAAATGGCATCATGACGAGTCAGATGTGACTGAAAAATGACAGAACAAAAAGTTTCTCTTAATGCAGTTAATGATCACATCACATGGCTGACTCAAATTAAAACTGTGGTCCACTAAAACCTCTGGCTCTTTCTCGGACCAGCTGCTATCTAACCATGCTTCCCTTCATCCTCTACTTGGGAAACTGAATTTTTGAACCAAATCACAACTTGACATTTTTCCATACCGAATTTCATTCTAAAATAATCAGCCCACAGGCCTAGCTGTCAAGCTCATTCTGGATCTTATTTGGACCCTGTCATCCAAAGTGTTAGCTACCCTATCCAATTTAGTGTCATCTTCAAATTTGCAAAGCATAGCAATTAGGCCTCTATCCAAGTCATTACTATAAATATTAAGCAGAATAGAGCCAAGTGTAGATCCCAAGCTAACCCCCTTTCCTTCAAAGTAGTTTGGGAAATAAGGGTCACGAGATCAAATAGAAAGCATGAGCAAAGTCTCTCTCTGCAACCAAAATGATGGAAGTGCAGCTTTCCTTCCTTACCCAAGGCCTTGGCCTCTCTGTGTGACGACTACTCCTGTTGCTATCTTGCTATTTGCTGCTCACTCAGTGACTCCCATTTTCCATGTAGTTCCTGGCTTGGCTTCAGGGAAAACGGATTTGTAATCTCCTCAGTGAGGGTACTCCCTCCAGTAATGTAGATTGCGACTCATACATGCCTTTCTATCCAGTGTGAACCCCATCCAGACCTCTGCCAAATCATCTTCCACAGAGTAACCATGTGACATGCTGGAAGCCCCAGGCATAGCACTCAAGTTTAGAACAGATTTAGTTCCCTAATGTCAGTGACCAAGTTTCCATTTGTTCAGGACCCTTTAAAGGCCATCTCCTTAGAAAATGCCAGACATTCTGAGTATATTTTAGCCTTTTCTAGGAGATTTGGGTCTCCAATTATCTCCATGGTTCATCAGGTCTTCTCCAGGATGCTATAACTCCCCGGGGCTGGGTTCTGGAATCTGGGAAGGGAAACCCCTGGCCTAGGGCTTAAAAGGTACCAGGGTCAGCCTAGGTAAATGAGTCAGGGAGCTAAAACGAAGCTAGCTAAATACAGGGATAGAGATCCCTGCTTGAAGGGCAATGTTGTGCATGGGAAGCAGTTACAGAAGGTGGAGCTTGCTAGGAAAGAGCTGACCAGTATTCAGAAATGTGGAAAGGGCCAATGCCCTAAGGATTTTCCTAAAGTCTTTATAAGTACTGAAAGGACAAGATGTGCACAGTGGGAATTAGAAACTTCATCACTCTTCAGAACTTTGCCTAGAAGCCTAGACCATTGTTTAAGCTGTAATTATTCACAGGGATTTTCTTCCTTTGCAGAAACAGAATCGATCTCGTGGGAATCAGCAATAAAACTTTCCATGTGGATGGTAGTATTATGTTTACTGTCACCTTCTCCATTTAGGCTTGGAAGTCTAGCACTTAGGAGGCCCTCTCCGCTTCAGGCCTCTATCTACAAGTACTGGTATATTTTATCCCCCTGCAATTAGGCAAAAATGGGATACTTGATTTAAATAGTTAACCATAAATATTGACAATACTATGGACCATCTTTTTAATAAAGATTTTTATGATTAGAACAAAACTTAAAGAAATACAAATATCCTGCAATTCTCAATTTTTATGATTCATTTCTTGTTTGTTTGGGGTTTTTTTGCTTTTTTTGGAAGGGGAAGGGAAGGGCAATTGGGGTTAAGTGACTTGCCCAAGGTCACACAGCTATTAAGTGTTAAGTGTCTGAGGTCAGATTTAAATTCAGTTCCTCCCGAGTCCAGGGTCAGTGCTCTATTCACTGCGCCACCTAGCTGCCCCTTATGATTCATTTCTTAATCCATTCTCATTTTATCCCTAAATTTGTGTAAGAGAGTTCTTCCAATTCAATTTGAATCTTTTCACTGAGGATCAAAAGTATATAGTCTGGAAAATTATTTATATGCACATAGACACACATACATACATACACGCACATATACACAGTCCAATGCTTCTACACCTTGTCAAAGCCATTACAGGACCTGTTCATCTCTCTCTGCAGAGGTAAACACTCCCTTACCCTTTAAAGTCTGTTGTTCCTTATTTTTACTGCTGCCCCTCTGTTCTAAGAGTGCCTAAAACAGCCAGTTTGATGTCTCTAGCTCTGTCTCTTCTTCCTTTGAAACTGGGGAACCCTCCAGGAACCAAGCAGTCTCTCCGTCAGTATCACCCACCCAACCCAGGGAGTGAGACCAACTTGCTTCTGCTACAGCTTGTAGTCACACAAATCTCAATTAGAATAGAATAGGCATTTTGAAAACACTTTTAAACTAAATCTAATAAGGTTCTTGAACTTAGCTATGGAGTAAAAAGTGTCTGTGGTGAAAGCATCCTTGAAAGCCCTCTAAATCTGCATTCTCACATTTGATACTGGCAATAGCCCTGTTGGTGGAGGAGGGCCTAAGGCCCCGACTGCCAGATACATGCCTTTTCCATCCCATCTTCACTGCCTCCCATTCACCACTGGGCCACTCAACTTAATTCAGATGAATCAAAGATTCATTGTTTACAGACCTCAGAACAATCTGAGTGGTACCAGACCACATATTCCTAACTCTTCTTGTAGTCCAAATGCTATTCCCTCCAAATGGACACATTTTGATGTTAATAGGTCCAAGAGAGCCATAATGAGAAGAGACATCTAGCAATAGTCCAGGGCTAGTACATCTTGCCTCAAAAGATCTTATTCAACTACTGAACACGCTAGAAACAGTTCATAATGGAGGATGGCTGAGAAAATGGATGCTTTTAATTCCAAATTCAGCTGGCAATTTGCAAATAAGAAATAAATCGACAATTCATCAACTTGCAACACAGATAGCTTTTGTTGAGATAGCGCTGCTGGGCAGGCGGAGCCAGCGTTGAAGCTGAACATTTTTTCTAAAGGGATTTTTAATTGAATGTGCTCCTGGAGATGCGTCCGACATCATAAAACGAACACTCTGTTACTGTTGTCATTTGCTGCATTTGCCTCAGGATGCACCTATAATATGCTAATCATTTTTCTTGGCCAGCCAAGAACACCCATGCAGATTATCTCCCACCCCCACATACTTACCGTTGCTCCTGGCTACTGAAATTAGTCCAGTGAACTTCACAAAGGCTCTGCCTCTGTCAGCGTCCCTCATCAGACTCCTCCAGAACATTCAAACTTGACTCCCCGCAACTCTCCCGATCACACTCAGCTCCCGACCTACTGGTTTTCTGATGAAACTGCCGTCAGTGCCTGCTGCCCTACTTGGTTTTGTTCAACTAATCTGTAAGTCTTTTTATTCCATTCTGGAACCAAATTGGAATGAAAAGGCAAATTCAGTAGGGCGATTTCAATGATTGATTCATCAGGTTTCGAAAATTGGAGAAACAGTTTCTCACAATTCTTTAAACAGGTACAAGTACATTTTCAGCCTTTTCTAAAATAAGCAGAATAGAAAATGCCTTTTGTATGCAAGAGTCCCAACTGAGAAATGTACAAGCATGGCAAAGCCAGTGGGATGGAGTCAAGCTTGCACTGACTGTGCTGGGAGCCAGAAGACCCAGGTTGGAGTCAGCTCTGCTGATTACTATCTGTGTGACCTTGAGCAAGTAATTTCATCATTCTGAGTCTTTCTTCTCTAATCTCTAAAATGCTAGGCTAGGACTTGATCATCTCAGGGCTATCTCAATTCTAGTATTCTAAACCTGCTTCAATAGGCAAGTTTTTAACTCCCAGTTCCTATCACAAAGAATCATTTCTTCTAGGTCCTAACCTTTGTTTTCTCTATGGAGAGAAAAGCACAGAGACAGGAAGAGTAAGCTGTAAAGACTCTGGCCCTTGAATATTAAACACTGAGACTATTTTCCTCACTGATCACTCATCACCTACTCCCTGTCCTTCATTTTGGCCTGATACTTGATAACATTTCACTTCAGGATACAAGGGAACAAGAAAGTGCATGAGTCATGAAGCTTTCCCTAGAAATTCATTATGGATTATCATATTGTGGTTCGTCACCATTATAACTTTGCTTGATCTCAAGGTTTCTCAGTCTTACCAAACACATCTCTGAGGAGGTGGTTTTCACAGCCCACCCTTTGTATATAGATTGGTATCATGGGAAACTTGAAAATGCTTCCCAGCCAGAATTATTTTCTGCAAAATGAATCCTATTCTGTCAATCAGACCTAGGGGCCTCAGCGGCACCCTAAAATCAGATTTTGAGGTTGTTATGTTATCTCTTACTTTGTGGAGCTGGGCTCTATTAACACAGCTCCATCCATCCAAGTGCTTTCATGGCTGAATTAGTTGCTGCAGCCATCATTGCAGTCAAACCATCTAGTCAACTGTTCAATAGTTCAGCAATCTTTCCCCCAAATGTCCAGCCCAATCAGTTGAGTCAACCCAGTCTCAGGCCCCCAGAAGAACAATCCCCAGGTACCATGCATCTCTAATATACAGATAACTCTGCATGCTCCATCAGACTACACAGGATACCATTTTTTCAGACTCCCATGGTAAAGGCATCTTTAATAAATAATGACAGTTCAAGGCTGATATTGGTTGAGTTCCAGGTTTTTAAAAATTAAAGTCCACAAAACACCTATGCAAATGATGTGTCAGTTTTGTACATTATAGAGATTAGTTTTCTTTGGTCATCCATAAAATCCAGTGTACATTTCATTCTGTGACTAGAATCTTAAGAAGAAATGAGCCAAGCAATGAAAGCAGCAAGATATGAATCATGCTGAATTCTATAAAGGCTGTTATTGGAATATAGAACACAAAAGAAAAAAAAGCAGCCCAAACACTTTCATTGTGAAAAATTAATTATTTGTGCACATAAACTTTTTGGACCATAAGATAAGGAATTTTCGAGACAGAATAGACATTCTGGAAGACACAAACAAATCAGAAAACACTGATTGAAATCTTCTGAAAACTCAAGGAAATTATACTGTGCAAAAATGTGGATGAAAACCACACTAAAAGGCGACCAAACTCATCTTCATTCCAATGACCAATTTCAGCCGAGAGAAGAAAAGAAGAAAAAGTAGAAAGGTGTGGAAGCATGGGAGCATGATGGTCCACACACAGTAACATACGTTTTACTGTGTTGGGCAGGTTTGCTTAAATGGTGGTCTTAGGTACCTGGGAAGGCTCCGTGGGGGAGAGTTGGGAGCTTGGTAAATGGCTGGGATACAAAAAAACAAAAGGCATCAATTACACTTAGCAAAAATCAAAAAGAATTCCATTATACCAAGCTAGAAACCATAGTCCTTTTTAACCAGGAAGCTCTTTGTTGTGAAAACAACACTTGTATTCTTTGCCAAGGAGATAAGGGGGATAGAAGCCTCATGCCGCCCTCCTGCGACCTTATGTATTGGGCACTCTGCATGCTTTTATGTTTCATATTTCTTGTGAGAGAGTTGGGTGAGCAACATTATTTCCATATAAATTTGGAACATCCTATTTCACATCTTAAAACTGGGTCATTGCAGCCAGAAAATTCACCCCAAATTGCAGTTCCTGGACACACATAGGCAGACTTGTCAAAATATTCTCATCAGCTGAGTAAATTTTTGCTCAGAGCAAAAACAACAGACTGGAAAACACAAGTGCTCTGTAAGCTATCAATTAGGCCACACATCAAGATGGACTCATGTCACAGAGAAATTGTGGCAATGGCATATTCTGAGACCTGGAGTTTGGGGTTGACTCTGAGAAACAGAGCATTTTTAAAGGGAATGAATAATCTTTGGCAGAAATCCTTCCAAATGGTTAGGAAAAGGGCAAGACCAGCCTTAGTTCACTTCAGTCACAAGCCCAAGCACGAGTTGCCTTTGAGAAAAGAAAACGTGAAGCAGGGCCTCCAAGACTAAGACAGCAGTTAGAATCACACCTCCTTGTATCTCCCAAAGAGCAGAGTGAATTACTATAGGTATTTGAGCTGGAAGAGGGAGAGAGGATGGATAGAAGGGGGGAACTTGAGACAGGGAGATTGGTTAGAAACCTAGTGTAGTAATCTGGGTGGAGAGTGATGAAGGACTGAAGCAGAGACTCTGGCAGGAAGAAAGGATAGGAAAGGTCTTTCTGAGAGATTATTATGAAAGAAAAATTGACAAGATTCAGTGAAAAGAAGGGATAAATGAAAGGGAGGAGCCAAAGGCAATTTCAAGGTTTCAGACCCAGAAGGCTGGGAGAATGTATAAGAGTACTTTGTCTCTTTCTTGGATTTCTTTACAGGAAAGACCTAATTGTGGTACAGCCTGGTCAAAAGGGTGTTTGCAGTTTAGTAATATTTGGAGCTTAGCTCTCAATTGCTTTCCAGGAAGATTGGACCAGTTCGCAGCTGAGCCAACAGTGTCCTAATGGGCCTGTTTTCCCATAATGCTCCATTCTTCTTCTGTTATCTTTGCTATTCGGATGGGTATGAGGTAGAACCTCAGAGGTGCTTTCATTTGTATTTGACTATTAACCGATTTTGAAACATTTGTCATGTGACTGTCGAGAGCTTGGATTTCTTCCTTTGAAAAGTATCTGTTCATATCGTTTGCCCATTTATGTATCATGGAGTGGTGGCTAGTGCTACACGTTTGAATCTGATCTTTATATATCTTGAAAATGAGACTTGCTGCCACAAAGATGTTTTCCCAGTGACCTGTTTCCCTTCTCATGTTAACTATACTAAATTTGTTTGTGGAAATACTTAACATAACTCTTAAGTCATATAAACATTTAGAGCTTAACTTGGGAAGATGGCATAAGATACTGGTCTAGACCTAATTTCCACCCAAATGTTTTCCAACTTTCCTAGCATCTTCTGTTGAAGGTACAGACTAGCTGCCTCCTAAGGCCCCTTTCAGCCCTAAATCCTAGGACTGGGATAAATTTTGGTCACTGTAGAATAATAACAATAATGCTTTAAGGTGTCATAAACTGTTTACTTCATTTCTTTTAGTCTTTATAGGTTGGGGGGGGGGTTTCTACTATACAAATTTTCAGTTCTTTCTCATTATCAAACTAACCAACCATATTTCAAAAGCAAATCCAGGTAACATTTGGTAAACACTTCCCTTGGACCGCTAGGTGGAGCCATATTGCACAGAGTGCTGGGCCTGGAGTCAAGCTGACTGACTCGTCTCAAGTTCAAATCTAACCTCAGACACTTACTAGCTGTGTGACCCTTAACCTGTCTGCCTCACTTTCCTCATCTGTACAATGGGAATAATAACATCTTCATCTTTCAGTTCTCTGGACCAGAAGTGTCAAATGTGCGGCTAACAACCATTCCTAAGTATAGCTACAACCAGATCAAAATGAAACTGTTAAAATGTCATTTTAAACTACATTGTAAATTAATTACATTGTAAATGTAAATTACACTGTAAAATGTAATTGTAAAATTAAATGTAATTCCTGCAGTCGGGAAGACCTGAATTCAAATTCACCCTCAGACACTAGTTGTATGACCCTGGTCAAGTCACTTAGCCTCAGTTTCCTCAACGGTAAAATAAGTATAATAAAAGCACCTACCTCCTAATTCTTGTGAGGATCAAATAAGATATTTGTAAAGTGCTTTCCACATAGTAGGTGCTTCCCTTCACTAATTGGGAAATTTTTAGCAAAATAAACAAAAATATAATAGAACACAGATAATGTTAACATGTGGCTTTCCAATCAATCTGCAACCACAGAGATCTTTACACGCTGTTTAGGAGCCTGGTTACATTTAAGTTTGACACTCTGCTCTAGACAACTCTTTAAGACGTTAGTTGGTGTTGTAGTGAATAGAGCACCGGCCCTGAAGTCAGGAGGACTTGAGTTCAAATCCAGCCTCACACACTTGACACAAAACTAGCCGTGTGACTTTGGACAAGTCACTTAACCCCAATTGCCCTCCAAAAAGCAAAAAAAAAAAAGACATTAGTTGCAGCGAAGGTGCCAATTTTGCACATGGCAGAGAGAGTTTCCTTACCTGGGAGGTGCCTAGACCAGTAAAATCACAGAGCCAGTATCTTGAGGCCAGGAGAACAACTAGAAGGTTATTGCCATAGTCCAGGTGAGAAGTAACAGATGACTGAACTTGGACAGTAACAAAGGGAAGGAGTCAGATGAAAGAGGCACTGCAGAAGCAGACTCCAAAGGCTGCACCAACCTCTCCACTATCATGAGAACAAAATGAGATCCTGTTTGTACCACACTTTGCAAACCCTAAAGCACTCACTACATGCTTCTTGTTGTTCTCTCATGTTCAACTCTTAAATTATATTGTATTTCTTCTTGTTCAGGCATTTTCAGTCATGTCTGACCCTTTTGTGGCCCCATTTGGGATTTTCTTGGCAAAGGTACTGGACTGGTTTGCCATTTCCTTCTCCAGCTCATTTTACAGAGGTGGAAACTGAAGCAGACAGGGTGAAGTGACTTGCCCAGGGTCACACAACTACTAAGTGTCTGAGGCTGGATTGGAATTCAGGTCTTCCTGAGTGTAGGCCCTGCACTCTATCCACAGCAGTGCCACCTACCTGCTTCCATAGAGATGCTAACTATAATCATCATCATCATCATCATCATTAGCAGTTTGGCAAACAGCACCCCTGAGAGGGGTCCCCAAGTCAGCCTCTAGCAGACCTGGCACCCAAATGAGGCAGCCACATGCTCTACATGCTGCATTGGTCTTGGCAAATTCCCAGCTAAAGGTTTCACTGAAGAGAGGTGAGATCAGTGAATGGGCCTGGAGACTGGATATTTACCGTATGCAGATACCAAGGACAAGTCTAGTTCTCCAAGTACCATATTAGCAGCAGGACATACCTGCATGCTGGGAGAGGTGACCTCACCTGCTCCCCTAGTACCTCCTCTGCTCTCCCAACCCCCTACCTGAAATGAGACTCTCCCCATTCCATGACAACAGAACTGGGTCAGAAGTCTTGTGGAGAGAGACCACTGCTCAGAGGCAGCGGATGTGGGAGGGCAGCTCTCTCCTATTGTCACAGATCAGAATCACAGGCCATGTTAGAGGGATGGGGTTGAGGAGGGTTAGCCCTCAGAGGCCACCCATCATCCAGGTCATTTACATAAAGGGCACTGGGCCTGAGCATCAAACCCTTCCAGGTCAGTAACTGCTTTTTTCTAAGACTCCCCTTACCTTTCTTTCTCACACAGTTTTAAGCTGCCCAAGCTCTTTTCCCAGCCCTGGCTCAGTGTTGACATTGAACAATTGACTGGCAACAACCCCAGAACTTGTGACCTAGGCATGCCTTTACACATTCTCTGTGCCCAATATCTGAGCAGCCAGCTCACTGCTTCTTTGTTAGAGCAATAAGTCATCATCCAGGGGACGAGAAGGTAACAAAGAGACTCATGGGGACAACAAATTCCTGATACCATGCTGATTTGCCTTATTGGCAAATCTAGGCCTCTTTTCTCTACCACTCCCTCCTTTCCCATGACTCTCTTGGTTTGTGCCTCAGTTTCTCTGTTTGTACCTCAATCAATCAACAAGCATTCATTAGGTACCTACTATATGCTTGCCACTTTGCTAGGCACTGGGGATGCAAAGATAAGTTAATCTCCATGATAAGAATACACAATTTGTACCTAGAACTTTGCTTTTAACTCTTGCTCTGATTGGAAGGTTAAATTATTTTAAAATAAGAATTTGTCCATGCATGTGCTATTTATTGAGTTATAAAAGAACATTTTGACTTAAAAGAAATGAAGTATCGGTAAGTAGACCATGTGACATATATATATATACACACACACATATACACACATGTATGTAAGGAAAGTTCGTTTACCTCTGTGGAACCTTATACCACTTATTCTTTTCCAAATTCAGTGATTGAAACCAATTCTAAGATTTCCACATTTTACTTAAAGATCCTTCTCTCCTCCCATGAATTTAATGTTATTGATTATACATGGCTCCCAGATTATTTTATTGTGAACTCTGCCTGTCTCTCAGCTTTAAATATCATTGTAACATA
Organism: Pseudocheirus occidentalis; assembly: GCA_028646575.1. NCBI lineage: Eukaryota > Metazoa > Chordata > Mammalia > Diprotodontia > Pseudocheiridae > Pseudocheirus > Pseudocheirus occidentalis. The sequence continues at coordinate 5,881,307 of CM053602.1, read as the reverse complement.
GCTCCAGTTAAATGTCATGAGGACACTCGTTTTGAAATACAAGGCTTAATGAAGGGTAAAATATCACTTTAGAAACACATGATGGTTTTAAGGCTATTAAATGGAGTAAACTCAGGCTGAAATTGGAGAACAGCTAGTTGAAAGGACATTTTCTATACAAAAATGCGGCCAATCCATCCTGCTCCCTCCTTTCATTAGTACAGCATCTACTGGGAGTCAGAGCAGCACAACTGTACCATCTTACTGAAATAACAGCATATGTTGAGACCAAACTCCATTTACCTGGTTTCAGATTGAGAAGTGTCCCCTAATTTCATCACTTTCAACATCTGATATTTGCAATGCTTTGCATCTTGACTGAGGGTCCCTTCTGCCTCTTTCTCCCTTGTTAGGGAACTGTTTAAGAGAGGTAAATAGTATTAGCCTGCAAAACAAATGACTCCTCCAAAAGGTCAAAGAACCATCATTTTTGTTCAATTTCAAAGAATGAGTAGTTAGCATTCTATTATGTTGGGAAGATAGAAATCCTAAATTGTTTTCCTCTCCATCCCACTTCTGTAAAGATCTAGGGAAAGTTGATTTGAATGCTTTAAGCTCATTAAAGCACATCAGATTGCACTTGTTCAGGTTATAAATTACTCTCTCTAGTGTTCAGAGAAGACTTAACTCCTTGAGAGCCCTGATGGTTGAAATAATGCATCACGATAGTAATTTATAAATCAACCTAATGGCCTGAAAGCATTACCCAGAGGCCTCAGAGAGGGGAAAGTCATGGGAAAGCTCTGTCTGGCTTCATCATGACCCCATTCTTTGAAATCCTTTGCAAAAATGGGAGCCAAGCATGCTTTTTGATTGACGCAAACATTTTTATAGTAGCATGCTTCGGATACAGTGTTACACTGAAAATCCTCAAATTAAGTATTTGTCTAAAGCTCAGAATGGATCTTATTCCAAAGGTCCCATGTTTATAATGGGTTTATATGCCCACACCCATCACTGGTTAAAAAAATAGAGATATATAGACAGATATAGATATTCAATAAAGGAATGATAAAAAACCTAAACCTTTCTCTAAAACTGGATTCCCCAGACTCTCAATCAGCAGGAACCTTTGAGGCCATCTAGTCTAACATGAACTTCACCAAGAATCACTTTCACAACAATCCGTCTACCTAAGAGATTGGGAGTTCCTTATAGGCAAGGGATTACTTCATGTTATTTTTATCCCTAGCATCAAGCACAGTGCCCAGAACATAGCAGGTGCTTAATAAATGAATGTCAAACATTTTCAATAAGAAAAATGCCCTAAAGGACTTTCCATTCTTCTAAAGCAGCTACCTGCTTGTCAATGAGACCCACAATACTCTCAACTTCATCTAACCAGGTCAGAAGGTAACTGAAAATATTTAACAGAAATTCGTTTATTTCACTTATACCTCAGAAAACTAAAAAAAATATATTAGAACAAGAATCTTAAAAAAATATACCAAGTATAGTTGAAACCATGTAACTTAACCACTCTCAAGATAGTGGCTTGTTTATCTACTATCCACCTACAAGTTAGCTCCAGATATTTTGTATACCAATTCCAATAACACAAGTGTTTATTAGCTCTTAAGAATCTCTTCTGCTACTCACTGGGAGTACTAAATGCCTTCAAGAAGCTCTTATTATATTTATTTAGAGTTTACACAACAGGTACTTAACAAAGTAGATTAAAGATAGCTTTCAAAATTAAATATTATATAAAACAAGATAAATGAAAAATAAAAACACCTTCCCCTCCCAACCTTCATCCCCAAAGTCACAGAATCTTAGAGTCCAAAAGGACCTTAGAGGCTACTTAGTCCAACAAAACCTGAAAACACATACCCAATAAAATTGAACTCAAGCAGTCCTCATCCAGCTCTCACATAAAAATCTCCTGTAAGTGGGGGCCCTTACCTCCCAAGGCAGTCTATTCCACTTTGGGATAGCACCAATATTTTAGATCCACCCCCCCAACATCCAGCTGAAATATATCTTTTTGTAATTTACAAGGACATATCAGGCACCTGATATGAGTTTATTAATTACTGCATTTGGGCACTGATATTAGCTTGATATTTCACAGCAGCTAAAGCAAAAGAGAAAGCTCAGTAAGATAGGTAAATCGTAGTGCCTAAAAAAGAATCAGAGGATGAGAGATTTAGAAGTGGAAGGCATCTAGTCAAGGGCCAATCCCTTTATTAAAAAAATCCTCTTTGTTATTAAGAATGTGACAAACATTAAAAGGAGCATTTCCAAAACAAAAAAGAACAGAAAAAGAGGACTACATATGAAACTATGAATCTGTTCTCCATATGCAACTCGTTAGATTATTTATTTGTTTGTTTATTTTTTTCATTGACTTGTTTATTTACTTTTAGTTTACAAGATTCAGTGCCAAAATCCCTTGAGTTTCAATTTTTCTCCCCACCCCTCCCCCCCATGGCAGCATGCAATCAAGTATAGGATCTGCAAATAGTTTCACATTGTACAATAGTCTGGTTGCATAGAAGGATTGTAACCAATGGAGTGAACAATGGGAAAAAAGAAAGAAAACCAAACGTGAAAAAGAACAATAGCATGTAGTTTGCTTCAGTCTGCATTTAAACTCTGGTCTTTCTGGATCTTTCTCTGAATGTAGACATCCCCTTTCATCCTGAGACTGGTAGAGTTGTCTTATACCTGTGCGTTGTTGAGAAGAGTACAGTTTATCAAGGTTGGTCATCACACATACATTGTGTCTGTGACTGTGTACAAATTTTTCCTGGTTCTGCTCTTCTCACTTAGCATCAGTTTGTATAAGCCTTTCCAGGTGATTATGAAGATTGTTTTCTCCCCATTTCTTATAGCACAATAGTATTCCATTACATTCATATACCACAACTTGTTCAGCCATTCCCCAATGGATGGGCATCCCCTTAATTTCCAGTTTTTTGCCACCACAGAAAGAGCTGCAATAAATATTTTTGTACATATGGGTCTTCCTCCCACTTCTATGATCTCTTT
>CM053602.1:5854120-5877774 GCA_028646575.1 Pseudocheirus occidentalis | reverse complement strand
ATACACACACACATACATATATAATTATTATTATTAATTACATGCAACCAGGAATTAAGATATACAGGCACTGGGGTAGGGAGATCCATCTTGCCCTACTGGAAAGTCAGAGGGACGATGGGGGAGGACATAGGAGAGAGCAGATTGGGGGAGGGGTTATACAGTGGTATGGCTGTTTTGAGGTGGTGGTTGGGAGAAAGATGGGGAGAAAATTTGTAACTCAAAATCTCATGGAAATGAATGATGTAAACAAGAAAATAAATGAAAAAAGTTTTAAAAAACAATGTTTGCACCATAGTCACCTCTTTGGGCTCAAGCCCATCTCATGTTTTGTAGCTCTATTAAACTTGTCCTAAGAAAACAAAACAAAAAAAAAGAAATTATCAAGGAAAAAGGATAGGAGAGCTTGGAATATGCTATTCTAAAAGGTAAAGGATCTAGGTTTACAACCAAGAATCACCTACCCAGCAAAATAGAGTATAATCCTTCAGGGGAAAATTCAATGAAATAGAGGACTTTCAAGCATTCCTAATGAAAAGACCAGAGGTAAATAGAAAATGTGGTTTTCAAATAAAAGACTCAAGAGAAGCATAAAAAGGTAAACAGGAAACCATATGAGTGTAAGGTTAAATAATGTCAAATTGTTTATATTCCTACTATTAGGACAGTAAGAAGGAAGATACATAAGCAGAGGGCATGGATGTGAGCTGACTGTGATGAGATGATATCTGAAAAAAAAATAAAAAGCAATTTGGAACTATGTGCAAAAGGCTATAAAATTGTCCCTACCCACTGACCCAGCAATACCACTACAAGGTATCACAAAGAGATTTTTTTAAAAGAAAAGAAAAAGGACCTATATGTACAAAAAAATTTATAGCAGCTTTTTGTGGTGGCAAAGAACTGGAAATTTAGGGTAAGCTCATCTATTGGGGAATGATTGAACAAGATGTGGTACATGATTGTGATGGAATACTATTGTGCTATAAGAAATGATGAGCAGGATCCTTTCAGAAAAGCCTGGAAAGACTTGCATTAACCAAGGCAAATTAAGTAAGCAGAACCAGGAGAACATTATACATAGTAACAGCAATACTGTACAATGATAAATTGTGAATCACTTAGCTATCCTCAGTAATGCAATCATTCAAGACAATTCCAAAGGATTTATGATGAAAAATGCTATCACCTCTAGAGAAAGAACTGATGGAGTTTGAATGCAGATCAAAGCAAACATTTTTAACTTTCATTTTTTCTTGTTTTTTTTCAGTCTGTATTTTCTTTCACAACATGACTAATATGGAAATATGCTTTGCAAGACTGCACATGTATAACCTATATCAAATTGCTTGTCTTCTCAATGAGGGGGAGGGCAGTGAAGGTGGGAGGAAGAGAATTTGGAACTCAAAATTTTAAAAATGAATGTTAAAAATTGTTTTTACATAAAATTGAGGAAAAAATAAGTTATTTTACAAGAGGTTTTTTCCCCCAGTCATAAAGGGAAGGTGAGAGGAAGGGAAAATAAAATATGTGCTAATTGGAAAATAAAATGAAATCATGATTTTAAAAGAATCAACAAATGAACACCCACTACATAGCCAGGAAGGTGTCATAATGAACACAAATAGAGTATAAGAAACAGCCTGTCTTCCCACAGTTTATTCAATAGTAAGTATTTCCATCTTGCATTTCTACCATTTGGAAATTTCCATAAGTATTTCCATCATCTGGGCCAATTTAATGGGTGTGAAATGATGTCTCAGAGTTAATTAATTTGCATTTCTCTTACTATTTTTGATTTAGAGTGTATTTTCATATGGTTGTTGATAGTTTGCATTTCTTCTTTTGAAAATCATACCTATATTTTGGCTATTTTTCTATTACTACACAATCTCAGATTTGGAAGGGAGCTCAGAGACCATCTAATTCAACCATGGCATGAAAAAGAAAACTCTCAAAACATCCCTGACAAATTACTATACAGTCTTTGCTTGAAGATATTCCAGTGAGAGAAGGAAGAAGAATCATATATGCTACTACCACACTGCAAAGGAAAACAACTCTAAAAAGGGTCTGAACTCAGATGAAGTGTAATGACCACTTATGGTGCCAGAGGAAAGCATTTTGCTTTCCTCTCTTTAGAGAGGTGGGGCACTACAAGAATTAAATGTTACATACTGTGTCAGATGCAATCACTGTAGTCATTCGTTTTTCTTAACTGTCTTCTTTGGGACATAGTTCAGGGTAAGGGGATGTATTGAGAAATGACCATTACATATAAAAGATAAGACATAAATCAAACATTCAAAAAAGATTGAAATAGGCTATTTTTGCACCATAAGCAACAGCCAAAATGAAGAATTCAGAGAAACGTGGGAAGACTCATGATAAACTGATAGAGTAAGCATGGCATTGGACTTGAAGTTAGAATGTCCTGAGATCAAACCCCACCACAGACACTTACTAGCTATGTGACGCTGGGCAAGTCACTTACTTCTCTGTGCCTCAATTTCCTTGTTTGTAAAATGAAGAGGTTGACCTCTATGTCCTATAGTGGTCCTTTCTGGCTCTACATTTTTTGACCCTATTTCCTCTGATAGTAGAAGTAGGGAAACAACATACATAGTAGCTAATGTAAATGAAGAAGACAACATTATGCCAAACAAATACAATTATTAGTCCCAGACAACTGATGATAAATTACATTTTCTTCTTCCTTGTTAAGAAATGAAGGGTGGAATCTTTCTTGTTTTGTGTCTCTTTTAATTTTTTATCTCTAACATCTGGCACAGTACTTGGCACATGGTAGGTGCCTAATGAATTCTCACTGACTGCTTGGGTTGTAATTGTTATGCCATATTGTTTTGCTTATTTTTTAAGGGGAAAGTACCATGGACAGAGAGGCTGTCTATGGGGAAGTGATTATTATGGTCAAAGAAAATCAATAATATATTTTAAAGAAATTCTTTCCTAACAAGAGTACAACACTGAATATGATTACACCATCATCTTAAAATTTCAAGGGTCCAAATTTTTGACCTAGGCTCAAATTCTTCCTATGCCTGGACAATGAAATGCTAACAAAGCATTGAAGTATTCTGATTTTACCTGCAATCCCTTGGTGAGAAGGGTGGCTAAAGAACAAAGAGATCTCATTGCCCTGATGTTAGGTTTACTATGGCATCATTTTTGCCTCATGAGCACAGACATACATATAGAGGCTGGGCAAAGATCACAAATACATAAAGTCTCTTTAGAAACACACAAATAGATAGATTTAAAGGGGAACCTGTTCCAACATTTCTTCTTTTTCAGCTTTGTCTTTTTGCAAGGGTTATTTATGACAAAGGCTCTGGAAAACATCAAGTCAACTCTCCATGTCGATTAAGGCTTTGAAAAACGGCAATTGCAAGAGATCATCAATAGCATCTTGTAAAAGAATTCATTTCTTTCCCATCCTGGTAAGACACAGATCTTTGGCAATGGAATCCCACAAATGAATGACTTCCTCATTGGCTCTTCTGATTGCTAGTCGCCCCAAGGACAAATGGGCTTTTAGACATGGTTGTAAATATCCAATATAAAGCAAAAGTCTGTCGACTTTGGGTGGTAAGACCATCATTACAAAAAGTTGGGAAAGAAATAGAATTGAGTATTTCCTATATCTTTCTTCTCTAGAGGGCTATGCTGGGGTTTTATTTAAAAACACAAGCCCAAATCATCTCTAATTTTCCTCTCCTTATTTGGGAATGTTAATTACTGAGTAGCATCTGTTGATGAGACCACTTTTCTCTGCCTCCCATGATATGAAAAGCTACCACTCCACAGCCCCCTCTCTCCCCTATTTTTGAAATATGTGAAGAATTTGGCAATAACAATCTAACCACTTTTGGTTTTCAATGAAGGAGAAACTTAGGAGAGAAAAATCACTGCTTGGGAAAGAAGCTCTAATTTTGTTGAACCCTGAGGCCAGAGAAAAGCTCTGTGAAACCCCAGAGTGAACAGTGATTCATGCTCCAAATGGTGCCCTTCAATCACCTCACGTCACTTCTATACGGCACTGGAACACCTCCGGTAACTTTGCTCAGGTTTCTGAAAACCACAGCAGAGCCACGGAAATTACTCAGTGGTTTGCTCATAAAAGCCAGAGACAAGTCCACCAAATAGAAAGCACCTCCTTAGGCATTAAAGTCGAGAAGGAAAAGTTTAGCTATAATGATGTCTGGTAGGGAGCCAGTACATTTAGTCAGTGGAGAATTCCCTTGACCCACTTAAAAAGTAAAAGAATGAAAAATGGTGGTGATTCAGAAGCTGGTGAGGCTTTGAACTCCTCTTTTCTTCCAATCCATGCCTGCTTGTGTCCCTCCCTCGAAATCAGAAAGGGCTGGAGTTAGAAGGGCCCTTCAAGATCATCTGCCCCAAGCCCTCCATGCCACCACCAAAGCTAATTCTCCAGACATAGGGCCACATTGGGCACAAATGAAATAGCTGTATTTTTCAACATCCCCAACCCAGTTACATGCCATAAGGTGAAGCATGAGGTGTCTAGCAGCCCTGCATGCATGCCTGTCTTTTCCCTACAACCTGTCGTACTGTTTGAAATTCTACCATTAGAGATGTATTCCCTGGAGATGTGGATTTTTAAAATTTTGTTTTTAGGCTTTGGATCGTCAAAAGTCACCTATTAAATGGGAATGTGCTGCAGCAGGATTATGCCATAAACTTCTAGTACCTGTACCTCATTCCCCCAAAATAGACTTTTTGATAGATCCATGGTCTGTAATTTTGTCAAATTGAGTACTCCTATCTCCTCCAGGGATTGTGACCCATCTATGACTCAGTAGACTTATTAAACGGTCTTAAAGAGCTGCTGTGGATGAAAAATTTTATTACTCTGTGGCTAACCTAGTGATGAGCCTCTGAGTCACCTAGGACAGCACTGGCCTCATATATACATTTCCAACATGGTAGGTTTTATCAGAGCTTTTGTTCTCCTGACATAATTATCTTTTCTAATATCAACATTCTTCCAGTGATGCTATTTGGCAAACAATTACCAATTGTCCAGAGAATCAGCAATGAGGATCACCCAAAGGACAATGGGATTGTGCATGGTGGGTATTAAGCCAGCTTAAATACATTACAAATGAGAATCTGAGCAACAGAATCAACACAAAGGATGTCTTCAAAGAAACATTGGATTAGAAAAAAACACATGAGCTGATAATACAGCCATGATTGGGAATAACTGATAGCAACCAGATAGTATAGACAAATGCAAGGAAGACCCCAACAGGCCTAGTATAAACCCTATAGGTGCAGCTAGGTCGTTTAGTGGTATAGAGGACTGGGCTTAGAGTCAGGAAGACCCATCTTTCTGAGTTCAAATCTGGTCTCAGACACTTTCTAGCTGTGTGACCCTGGGTAAGTCACTTCACCCTGTTTACCTCAGTTTCCTCATATGTAAAGTGAGCTGGAAAAGGAAATGGCAAACCACTCTGCCGAGAAAACCCCAAATGGGGTCACAGAGAGTTGGACATGACTGAAAATGACTGAACAACAACAGACAGATCCTATACTGAATGCAGGGAAGGCCATGGGCAAAAGTTGGAGAGAATGGGTTGAAATCTTCATCCTTGGAGGGACTGCCCACATTGGTGATACTACAAATGCCTTAGGGTATTTGAGTTCTGCTTATCAGTATAGTATTTTTGAATACCATACTTGTCCGCAAATACAATTTCCTTGAAAATAGGCTGTACCCCTAAAATGAGGTCCCTGTGAAAGGAGCGAGAGGCATACATTGAGAAATAATTACACAAAATTACTGTATAAGAACATTAGACCTAGTCAAAAGAAACCTGCCATTGTTTTTGAAAGTAAAGAAAGAAGCTTCTGCCCTACTGAAACAGAAGGCAGATAAAAGGGATAGACCCACCCCAGGAAAGTGAAGAAAATGTGCTTTTGGAAGTTGAGGAGGCTGACCTCCCACTACTGCTCTTTGTCTCATGTCCTTGTCAGATAGGACTCTACCCCACCCCCACATCAAGGGCTAGTGATAAGCATTGTGCCCACCCAAAACAAGCTGGCAAGATGATCAAATACGCAAATATTCAACAGGACATGTGACTTTAAAGCCAGTAGGGAGGCTAAGTTGTTAGGCAAGAGTAAGAACTTGGGAGGAAGGTCAGGGGCCAGGTGGCCCTGCTGGAGGAGAGCAGGAGGCAGCTAGGCAGCCCAGTAGATAGAGTCAAGAAGATGTGGCTTCTGATCCTGTTGCAGACACTCGCTATTTATGTGTTCCCTAGCCTCTCGGTCTCAGTTTCCTCAGTTATAAGACAGGAATAATAATGACACCTATTTCTTAGGACTGTTGTTCTTTGCACAATGCATGGCACGTAGTAGGACCTTAATAAATGCTTGTTTTCTCCTTGGTTTTCTTATTTGTAAAATGGGGATATGATAGTATTGACCTCCCAGGGAGGTTCTGAGGATAAAATGGGATGGTATTAATTAGTATTAATGAATATTCTGAAGGTCTTAAAGCCAGGTATAAATGCTATAATAATGATTATTAAAATGAGGGTCCTGCCAGGGGACATTGTAAGGCACTGAAGACCAAGTCTGCAAATTTCACAACTTAGTCTATGGGACCCAACAAGAATGCCAGATTTGGAGTCAGGAAAGGTCTCATGTAGAAATTTCATCTCCAACACTCACTAGCTGTGGGACCCTGGACAGCGCATGGAACATCATCCCTGAGCCTTAGCTTCCTCAGGTGTCAAACAGGGATGAAAACACCTTACAGTACCTCCCTCCTAGGGTTGTTAAAAGACTCCAAAGAGATAATTAACATATTATAAAGTGCTTTTCCAAATTAAAAATTATACAGAAAAGCAAGCTATTATTCTTACAGCAATTAGCTCTAAGACATTTACATTTCAATAGCATTGTAAGGCTGGTGAGGGCCTTACATACACTGCTTAGGTCACATGGCTTATAACAGCCAGAGGCAAGAATGGAACTGTGGGCATCCTTACTTCAGGTCTAGCTCTCTGGTCATCGTGCCAACCCTCCAAACACACACACGCACACACACCTACACACACACCTTACACCCACACCTACACACACATGCACACACACACCTACACACACACCCCTACACACACATACCTACACACATAAACATGTACACACCTATACACCCACACACCTACCCCCCCCAGTACTTATGAATCACGTGTTGCTGATGCCACAGCTCACAGACCATCTTTCCTGGATCTCTCCTCCTTTCAGTTTGAAAGCTGCCCAGCTGATTCCCAAACCAGTGGCTTCCCGAGCCCAAGAGCCAAAGCCTATGACCTTCATCTGTCCCCAAGAAGCAGCCTTCCACAAGGCTTTGGAGAAGGGGCTAAGTCCACATCTTTAAAGGCATTGGGTAAAAATGACTCAAAACTATTGAATCTGAAAGGGTGCAGGAGCTCCGCACACCCAGAGCACTGGGGTGATGGACTTACTCAGCAATACTAATCAGTGCTTGAAGGCAGATTGGCCAGAGGTGGCCTCACCCACACTGTGCTGCCACAAGGATAGGCTGGAGAATAAGCCAGGAAACCTCTGGGCCAGAGAGCGCAGTCTTCCTATAGCCAGGAAGATCCTCTGCACCCTGGTGATCAAGGGCTAGAGCTGGGCCTGGGAAGAGTGGGGCATGCTTAGGGGGGAGACCAAGAGGGCTGAGTGGGACTTTTTCACTTCTTGTTGTTGCTGTCCCCCAACCTCCACTTATTCTAGGAAAGGAAAGCAAGGCAAGAGTGTCTTCCTCTAGTATTTTTCAAATGAAAGTTACATGGAAGGAATGATCCCATAAAGGAGGAAAAGTCCAGCTACCCCAAACTGACAAACATCAAAGAATCCAAGAGCAAGGCAGGATGGTTTTACCACCATGGAAAGAGAGAGGGAGAGACAGACAGACAGACAGACAAGCAGATAGACAGAGAGACAGAGACAGAGAGAGACAGAGAGAGAGAGACAGAGAGACAGAGAGAGAGATAGGGAGAGAGACAGAGACAGAGAGAGAGACAGGGAGAGAGACAGAGACAGAGAGAGAGACAGGGAGAGACAGAGACAGAGAGAGACAGAAACACAGAGAGACAGAGACAAAGACAGAGACAGAGAGAGATATTGAGAGAGAGGAAGAGACAGAGAAGAGAGACAGAGGAGAGGGAGAAGGAGAGGGAGAGAGAGAGACAGAGAGACAGAGACAAAGACAGACAGAGAGACAGAGACAGAGAGAGAAAGAGAGAGAGAGAGAGAGAGAGAGAGAGAGAGAGAGAGAGAGAGAGAGAGAGAGAGAGAGAGAGAGAGAGAGAGAAAGAGAGAGAGAAAGAGAAAGAAAGAGAATGAGAGAGAATATATATCCCCATCCTGAAAGTCTTCCTAATGTCTCCCATGTTATCAGTAGCTCTGGTGCTAACATTTCAGACAAAGAAGTAAATGTGATGATGGAAGCTATCCCCTTCCTTAATGGAGAGGTGAAATGAAACCCTTTAAATGATTCTTCCAAATAAGTGCACTCTCCAAATCAGTTATAGGAAGGGGAGCAAAAAGTACAGGGCAACTTTGAACTCCAAATATACCCACTGATAGCAAATGGAGTTGATTTCCTAAAAGCCTCAAAGAAAGCAGGCTGGATGACTCATGGGCAGACAGAGCTGTGCTATTAAGCCTCCAAAAAGGGGCACGGGGTGTTCTAGAAGCCCCATGGGTTGGAGGGCCAGGAAAATAAGCATTAAACTTGTTTATCACTGTCCCATGTAAAATTCAGCAGATAGAGTCAGACGTTGGGCAGGGGAGGGGAGCAGGGAGAGAAGGGCAGTCGGGGAAGAGAGCATTCTTCTTAATAAGGTTCTTTCTTTCTTTATTCCTCTCACGATGGTGACAAGAGTAAGTATGGGAAGGCTAGGGAAGAAAGGGCATCGTTATCAAGGGTCTATATACTGTTCGCCAGAAAGACATTCCAGTATTTGGACTAATAGATGAAAATATGTCACGTTAATAAGGAGCTGATTCTCCAGTCCAAGGTATCTAAATTTAAATCTAAACCCTTGCCTGTTAAGGATGTCTAGAAGAAAATCCCATTCAGTTGTAGAAAGGAGGAAAAAAAACAACCTTTCAGGATTAAAATGAATGCTAGCAATTTAGCATCATTCGATTTCCATAGCAGTTAACCTCTGGGAACCCACCTGATCATCATTGGGAAGAATAATGGCTTCGGGCCTGTTTGTTTGGCTTGGTTTAATTTGCTTTGCTTTGAGTTGTGTGAAGAGCACAGCTGAACAATTGGACCTGAGACTGAAGCTGCACAATTTGTTCTGGGCCCTTAGAATGTGGTCTCCCACATTCTAGAGAGAAAAATACTGGACTTTAGCCTTATGTTTGCATCTGCAGCCACCCCAGCACAGAGACGGGACTGTCCCAGGGAGACCCTTTTATGCTTTCTCCCCATTCCATAAACATGTATAAAGGTGGCAAGGCAGAGAGTGCAGAATTCTGAGTTCAATGTCAGCAAGACTCGGGGTCAAATTCTCTCAGAGCTGTGAGACCCTGGGCAAGTCACTTAACAGACTCCCTAGGATCCACCTACTAAGGCAGAGATGGGTTGCAATCTGTGTTGGTGAAAACAACTTCCACATAAGGAGTTCTTCACATCTCCTCAGACTCCCAATGAAACCACAGCTCCTTTGCATATTCACTAGGTGCTGTCAGGAGAGAAATCACAAGTAAGGGGCAGAGGAAGAAGATATGAGTAACGGTTGTTGGTGACTACCTCCTGAGGGGTACTAAGGCAGCTAGCACTAATCACTCTCTCCTCTTTTCCCCCATCTTGACCCCTTGGTGAACCAATTCAATTCCATACTGACCTCTTCTTGCAGATCTCTTGACCCCTTATATTACTGATTATGCCCAGCCAAGCATCAGCCTTGGATCCCTCCCACCATTTGCTTCCTTAATTCCTATACAAGTGTTGCTGAACAAAGGTGGAAAAATTCATGCAACACTTCTGTCTGGGTCCACTATACATTTGTGTTACCCAGTATCAACCCGGCCCTCACAGCTGTAAGGCAATCCTTCTATACCTCCCTTATCAACTCCCTATCCCAGTCTCCAAAGTAGCACTTCCAAACCTCATCATCCCTCCTCAAACCTCCCATGACTCATCTCATCCCTTTTCAGGTGAGAATCTTGCATCATATTTTACAGAAAATATTGAGGTGATTTTTTATGAAGTCCTTCTTCCTCATCCCCCAAACCTCAGGTGCCCTTCTACCACTCTCCTCCTCCACCCTGTCTCATATGATGAAACGACTTTACTTCTGACCAAGGCCAAGCCCTCTACTTCTTCAAGAGATCCCCTTCCATCCTGTCTCCTCCAGCAGAATGCCCCCTCCCTCATCCCCGCTCACTCACTTACTTTCAATCTCTCCCTGTCTACTGGCTCATTCCCTACTGCCTACAAATATAGTCTTGTCTCTCCCATCCTGAAAAACAACCCTCACTTGATCCTTTCATCCCTACTATCGTCCTAAATCTCTTCTGCTTTCTAAAGTCCTTGAAAAAGCTCTCTACGTGAGATACCTACACTTTCTCTCCTCTTACTCTGTAATTAACCCCTTATTATTATTCGACTGAAATTGCTCTCTCCAAAGTTACCAATGATCTCTTAGTTGTCAGCTCCAATGGCTGTTTCTCAATGCTCATTCTCCTTTATATCTCTGCAGCCTTTGATACTGGTGATCACCCTCTCTTCTTTCATACTTTCTTCTCTCTAGATTTTCAGGATATCCCTCTCTCTCCTGGCTCCCCTCCTTTTTCTCTGACCACTCCTTCTTTGTCTCCTTTGCTAGATCCTCCTCTAGATCACACCCTTTAATCCATAGGTGTCTCTCAGGGCTCTGTCCTGAGACCTCTTCTCTTCTCTCTCTATCCTACTTCACTTGGTGATCTCATAGCACCCAAATTTTTAATTACCATCTCTATGCTGATGATTCTCAAATCTACCTTTCCTGATCCAATTTCCCTGCTCACCTCCAATCTCACATTTCCAACTTCCTTGAAGACATCTCAAACTGGATGTCCAGTGGATGTCTTGAACTCAATAAATTCCCAAACCAGAATTCATTATTACCCATAAAACCCTCCCCACTCCCATGCCCCCCCACTGTAGAGGGCAACATCCTCCCAATCCATCAGCCTTGTAACCTAGGAATTAACATGGACTCCCCACTATCTCTCACCCCACATATGTGAACTGTTGCCAAAGCGTGTCGATTTCACCTTTGCACCATGTCCCAAATATGCCCCTTTGCCTCCTCTGATGCTGCCACCTCAATCTGGATTACTGCAATAGCTGTTGGTGGATCTGTCTGCTTCAAGTCTACTGTGGGAGGACCTTCTCTCCAGATTATAACTTCCTTTTCTCAAAGCTTCTTTTCCTCCCTTCCAAGAGACTGAAGGGAGAGAGAACTCTGTAGGGCAAAGGTGTCAAATACAACAGGCCCAAGGGCTGCATAGGGTCTACAACACTCCTGAGGACTACCTGAACCAGATTAAAATGTAATTGGGAAGTATTTAACAAAATAAATGCAAATACAATAAAACATAGATAATTATATATTTTAAAACTAAGCCAATATGTGGCCAACAAGATCCTTATGTACAGATTAGCAGATCTATTTATGTTCGAGGCTGACACCATTGATGGAAGCTATTCTGACATCACTCTAATGAGGCCTCTGCCTTTATCACTGGTTTCTTTCTTTTGTTTAAGGGTGGGAGATAACTCTTTTTTGTCCCTAGTTTCTAATGCAGACTTGGGGGACCTTTGTGCAACAGATGAACTCCTTCCCCCCAAAATTCACAGGTTCATAGATTTAGAGCTAGAAGGAACCTGGGGTCCATCTGGTCCAACTCCTTCATTTTCTGGAAAAGGAAAACAAAATAGTGGCTTAAACTCACAGCAGTAGCAAGTGACAAAGTCTAGATTTTTAACTAGGGTCCCCTGACTCTTAAGTCCAGTGTTATTTCCAATTCATTGAGCTGTCTGGCAATGAAATGCTTCTAAGCCAGGCTCTATTTCTTTGGGCTTTACATTATAACTCCCCAAATGGTTGCTTTTCTTTGATCATCGGTGAACAGTGGCTTGGCATGCATTAGTCCTGAGGGTCTTTGCCTCTCAGCTTCTCCGTCAAATAGTCAATAATTGGTAAATAGCCCTAGAAATGGATTGAGGAGTTCTTTATTACAAGGAACTCTTAGTCATTCCCTCATATCACAAAGCACCCTTTCATCATAGAGATGATGCCCCCCTCGTTTTCAAATGTCTGGTTTTCCAGAAGCAAGGCAGAGCTCCCCAGGATCTTGTGGGTTAATGATCAAGGCTGATGCAGCATTCGCCAGCAGCTTTCTGTCTCCCTCATGTAGGGACCGCAGAATTAGCTCATGATCGCTCCACAATGGAAAGAAAAAATGCCATATAGAGTTTTCTTTTTCTGCAGGTAGCTAATTATATGGGGAATGAAGGGGAAAATGGGCTAAGAAGGTCTTCCCTTTTCTAAAGGGCCCAATCTAATTAGCTCAGGATTCTTAATGATTATAATAGACCAGACAATGTCATTAGAGGCTAATGCAGCCCATTCATCATTATTCTCAAAGAGAAGATCATAAGATCATACACTTGGAGCTGGAAAGGATGTCAGAGATCATTTTGCACATGAGGAAACTGAGGCCCAGAAAGGTCAAATAGAGGCAGAGCTAAGATTCAAAACCAGGCCCTCTGACTTCTGATTTAGGTCTCTGTTCACCATACTATAGTGTACTTATTGTGCACAGGTCACCCTCAAGATAGAGAAAGCCTATTTTCTCAATGCCATGGTTGCTCTATGACTAAAACTGATAGGGTCAATTCAATCAAATAAGCGCTATGCTATGGGGATGCAAAGCAAAATGAAAAAGCCTCCAACTTCAAGGAGTAGAAGAGCAACTTTACTGGGCATCCCTTAGTACTAAGTTCTCTGGATGTGTATGCCCAGTAATAGCCATCGATGGGAACAGAGAAAGTGGAATGTGGTCTCTAAGGTCCCTGCTAGCTGCAGTTTGAGGTCTATGATGCTGTGGCCCCATGATAGGTGTCTGAAGACCTCGCCTGACAATTTATTGTCTTTGGCTAAAGGGCCCTCATCACAGTGGAGCAGCCTTAAGCCTAAGAAGAGTTATTGGCCCTACCTGTTATCATGGCAAAAACACTACATGTTTTGCTCCAGTTTCTTTTCAGGCCTCTCTTTTCAGTGTGAGTACAACATGTATTTATTGATTGAATTTCTTGAATGCATCATTATAATAGTCTCATGAGCACAGACTAGACAAAAAGAAATCATCCATATCATTCAATAGAAAAGAGCAAAGAGGAAAAGAAGAAAGTGACAGAGAAGAAAAAAAGGGAAAAAACATGACAAAGTAGCTGTTACCTTATAATTACAAAGCACTTTCACACAGATATTATCTCCTTTGATTCTTACAATACCCCGGTATTGTGATCAAAGCACAAATTGTTCTCCCAGTTGTACAGATAAGAAAATAATGAAGCTTAGGGACTATCTCAGGTTTATAGGACAAGTAAGTGGCAGGACTCACTCCGGTCTTTATACTCCCAGTGCAATGTTCTTGTGGATCTAGTGCATGAAATGTATTCTTTCATCATATCTGCCTTTCCAAATTCCTTGCTTCCTTCAATGGTCAGCTGAGCTTCCATGTACTCCATAAAACCTTCTGTGATTCTGAACCTCACTCTCTTCAGCCTCATTTTTAGCTTATTCTCAGTATTTGTTGTACTTTGTTGATGAGTATAACCATAATTCTATCCCACTGGGACAGAGCATCCCACCATTTAAAGACAAGGACTATTTCTTGGTTTTGCTTGTTTTTGCTGCCTTGTATATGGTAGATGTTCAATCCATATCTGTTGAATTGAGTTTTACTTTACCACATGGAAATAATTTTGCTGCACTTACTATTACTCTAGTACTTGAATAGGTCTGTGATCTCATCAACGTGGGTACTCCCAACAGTGATCAAAACCCCTGTATGCCTACTCCTTTTGTGTATCCCTTGTCTATGCCCTCCTAAAAGTCCACAAAAGGGAGGCCCACCAGATGTCAGACCTCTTGATGGAGGCCTTCTTCATTTTCTCCTGATATTATGAGGCTACCAATGGAAGTCAAATCTCTTACTAATAGGGGCCCAATTTTTGATTTTGCAAGTTAGAAGTAGCATATGAACAGAAGGAGGCCTTCTTGTGATAATATGGAGCTGGGGCTATCTGATGCACGGCTTCTCTCTCCTGAGGCCTTTCAAGACCTTGATTGCTTCCTTGGTTCCAAAAAATATACTGCTATGGTTGGCAAAGCTAGATCATAGCAAGAGAAGCCAATATCAGCAGTGTGCTTGTCTGCTATCATTATGCCTGGGGGCTCTACACACCTGCTGACTGAGTATCCAGGTAGCAAGTCATGGACAGCCAGGAAGACAAAGAGCCATCCAAAAGACATTTTTACATTTTTGCTTTCCACAGAGTGCATATGAAATAACCAAGAGGAGGGCAGCTAGGTGGCGCAGTGAATAGAGCACCGGCCCTGGAGTCAGGAGTACCTGAGTTCAAATCTGGCCTCAGACACTTAACACAAAAAACTAGCTGTGTGACCTTGGGCAAGTTACTTAACCCCAACTGCCTTCCAAAAAAAAGCAAAAAAAAAAAAAAGAAAGAACCAAGAGGAAATTCTAGTTTCTGGGAAATTGAATAATTTGAACTTGTTCTAAATGAACTTGATCCTCAAAAATTCATTATCAAATGACTCAAGCAATTTCTTGAAGTAGCAAGTACTCTGAATAGTCTCAGTTCAGGTCCTTTAAGCTGGGTGGGGGTAAAGGAGGGGTTAATGCCAGAATCTTCAGTGGGAAGTCAGTCTCCAACTGAGGAGAAAAACTCCACTAATTGAAAATGAATTTCCACAGTGAGTTGATGTGCATTTTCTGAGAATAACTCATCAAGAACTACCATTGTGCCCCTGTGACCTGGCTAAGAGTCAAAGTGACAACTGGTGATGAGTCAGGCCCTAACCATCTGTTCTTGGCCCCGTGCTGGTTAACATTTTTATCAATGATTTGGATAAAGGTATGGATGGGATGCTCATCAGATTCAAAGATGACATCAAGCTGGGAGGGAAAGCTGACACACCAGATGAGAGAGTCAGGATCTAAAAGGTTAGAATACTGGGCCAATTCAAACCAGATGAAATTGAATAGGAATGAATGGAAAGTCCTATACAGAGAATCAATAAAAATCAACTTCACAAGTGCAAGAAAAGGAAAGTAAGGGCAGACATGAACTGCAAACTCAATATGAGCCAGCCAGGTGATACGGGCAGTCAAGAAATCTCAAGCAATCCGATGCTAAATGAAGGGAGATGTAGCATAACTTTCAGTCCCAGGAAGGTGTGGGCTCCTCTATATGCTGCTCTGCTCAGACCATATCTGAGGCCTTGTACTCTGTTCTGGATAGCACTATAAAGTAATGGCATACAACAGAGAACAACCAAGGTGGTGATGGTACCTCCACATGGTACCATATGGCAAATGGGAATGTTTACTCTGGAGAAGAAAAGGTTTGTGGACAGGATAGTAGTCAATAAGGTTTTTTGAAGGACTTCCATAAAGAAGATGGACAAGGCTTAATCTGCTTGGCCCTAGAAGGCAGAATTAAGAGCAGTGGGGGGAAGCAGTGAAGAACTAGATTGAGGCTGGATAGCAGTACCAATTTCCTTACCAAGGAGAGTGGTCCTAAATCTGAGTCAGTTGCCTAGGGAGTGGAGTGGGTTCCTCATCACTGCAGGTATTCAAGTGGAGGCCAACGAAGCACTTGTGGAGGATGCTGTAGGGAGATTCTTGGACAGGGAAGGGTTGCCATAGAAGGCATCTCAGGAGCCTTCTGACTC
This sequence comes from Pseudocheirus occidentalis, assembly GCA_028646575.1. NCBI lineage: Eukaryota > Metazoa > Chordata > Mammalia > Diprotodontia > Pseudocheiridae > Pseudocheirus > Pseudocheirus occidentalis. The sequence continues at coordinate 5,861,725 of CM053602.1, read as the reverse complement.
CATGAGAACAATGATGCAACAGTCCATACCTTGCCCTTGTCTCAGCCTATCTAAATGTACATGTTGCTTCAGAGTATATACCTTCGTCTGCTGAGGACTGAGAAGGAGCTGTGAAATAAATCATTCAAAAGCTCCCAGTCACTAAATGTACAATCGACTTGAATGTGATGCCTGGTCAAAGGACTTTTTTTCAGGCTAAACATTGCCACTTTCTTCCCCCACTTACCATGTGGCATGGTTTTGAATCTCCTCATGGTGCTGATGTCAAACGTCTTGATGAAATCCAGGGATATTATGTCAATGGCATTCACCTGTTATACCCACCTAGTGAGTAGTTCTATTGAAAAAAGAAATGATGCCTATCAGATTAGCTAACATGACAAAATAGGAAAATTATAAGTGTTAGAGACGATGTAGGATAATTGGAACACTAATGCATTATTGGTGGAATTGTGAACTGATCTAACCATTTTGGAGAGCAATTTAGAACTATGCCCAAAGGGCTATAAAATTGTATATACCCTTTGACCCAGCAATAACACTTCTAGGTCTATATCCCAAAGAACTCATAAAAATGAGAAAAAGACCCACATGTACAAAAATATTTATAGCAGATCTTTTTGTGGTGGCAAAGAATTAGAAATTGAGGGGATGTTCATCAATTGTAGAATGGCTGAACAAGTTGTGGTATGTGAACATAATGGGATACTATTGTGCTATAAGAAATTATGAGCAGGTGGACTTCAGAAAAACCTGGAAAGACTTATATGAACTGATGCTGAATGAGGGGAGCAGAACCTGGAGAGCATTGTACACAGTAACAGTCACATTGTGCAATGATTGACTTTGATAGACTTAGCTCTTCTCAGCAATGAAAAGATTTAAGACAACTCCAAAAGTCTCATGATGGAAAATGCTATCTACAGCCATAAAAAGAACTATGGAGTCTGAATACAGATGGAAACATACTATTTGCTCTCATTTTCTTTTGTTGTTTTGGTTTGTTGCTTCTTTCTCGTGGTTCCTCCCATCAGTTCTAATTTTTCTTTACATCATGACTAATATGAAAATATGTTTAATATGAATGTATAAGTGGAGACTATATCAGATTGCACGCTGTCTTGGGGAGGATGGAGGAGAGAGTGGGGGAGAAAATTCAAAACTCAAAATCTTATGGAAATGAAAGTTGAAAACTAAAAAGTAAATAAATAATTTATTTTTTAAAAAAAATCCAGTACAACTTAAATAGCCTGAAAAATTTTTTAAAAAGTAGGGGCAGCTAGGTGGCACAGTGAATAGAGCACCAGCCCTGGAGTCAGGAGGACCTGAATTCAAATCTGGCCTTAGACACTTAAAACTTACTAGTTGTGTGACCTTGGGCAAGTCACTTAACCCCAACTGCCCCCTCCAAAAAAAAAGAAGAAAAAGAAAAAAGAAATGGGTGTAGCCCTACTATGACATGACTTACTGGGAACAACTTGCACCAATTCCCAGTGATTGTCACATTCCTTTCTAAATCCTTAAGAACCATACCTTTAGTAACATGTTCTAGAATTTTGAAAAAATCAGCATCAAAATCACTGAATTCTTCTCTTCCTCTCTTTCCAAATCAGGACAAAATTTACCATCTCCACTCCTATAGCAACTCTCCTCTTGGCTCTGATTTTTCCAACGTCACTTAAAACAACTTAGCAATAATGGTCCCAAGTTCCTTCAGTAAAAACCATCTTCACTCTCTTTGCCATCTGCGGTTTTTTTCTTTTCCTATGAGGGAAACGGCAGGCACGAAGTGGGGCTTCATGTGTAGATAAAGCCTAGAACATCTAGCTAGAGGCTTCCTCACCTTTTGATAGGCCCACACACCAGAACATTAGGGGGTGACCTCTCTTTTCTACCAGGCCATCCCTAGGGTGCTCGGTTTCCTCAGCTCCCTTGTCCCAGGAATGGGCACAGACTGAAATCTCCTTGAGGGCAGATTGCTTCATTTTTGCCTTTTTGTCTGCACTAACATAGTACTTTGCATGTGACAACTGCATTCAATTTCAGTGCTTCCTGAATCGTTGAAATGATTCCCCTTAGGTTCCTCCTAACAAAAGTTGAGTTTTTTCAAAAGGACTTTACTAGTAACTAAATGGAAAAGCTACAGTAAAACACAATACAATGATAGATTTGATAAGATTCCAGAACATAGACATCTACAAGCTAGCCATAGATGACCGGAACAACTTCCAGGAGCTCACTAGTCCCATGTCTGCATAAATCTATTCTCCCCAAAAGAATCTAGTCTTCATCCTAGAGGGGGTTGACAAAGAAGACAAAAAGGGTTAACAGAGGGATGCGGGGAGAAGTCAGTGGCAGGGACCAAATCCCATTGGCCCTACCTAGTGGTGGCCCTGGGTCTCCATCTCCAATAAATAAAGGCAAATGTTATAGAAAGAGGAGCAATAGAAGAGACTTTGTTTTGGGGGGTTTTTTTTGTTTGATGACAGCAGGACAATTAATCTGAGCAACTGCGTCCTCCAGGGCCAGGCCTGATTCAAATGACAGAGAGAAGTTGGTTTCTTAGCCTGACCCCCCCATCATGGCTCTAAAGTGATCTTCATTGTATTCATTCCCTGGCAAAGAGAGTCAACTCAAAGAATGAAGACTTGAAGTCCTGATGGCAACCATAACACGGGAATTCGGCAATGTTAATAGGTTTGCATGACTAAATCTGTAAGTCAAAGGAAGTGACAGGCCCTCATGGAAGACTGGATGCAGCAAAGCAGCCGTACAAGGAGGTGGGAGGAGGAAAAAGACCCCAAGACAATGAGTTCGGTTCTTCCCTATCCCCCATATCTAGAACAATGTGCTTTTCAGGAGTTTAGGAATAAAATCAAATGCCTTGAACCTCAAGTCTTTTCCCTAGAAGGCCCAGAGTTTGCATGCCAGGCCCCAATGTAATCACCCATGAGAGCAGAAGGATCTCCCCTAGCTAGTCTGTAGCCAAACATTCCAATGGGCCTTTTGGATAGTGGCCCCTGGAAATTCAATCTTGTGTACTTCATGGGCTCCCAGACTCGAAAGGGAGGTTGCCTGAGATATTCCTAAGGTGATGCTGAGGATGCTGTTGTATTTCAGTCATATCTAACTAATTTGGGGTTTTCTCGGCAAAGATGCTGGAATGGTTTGTCATTTTCTTCCCATTTTACAGATGAAAAAACTGAGGCAAACAGAGTTAAGAGACTTGCCCAGGGCCACACAGTTTGGAAGTGTCAGATTTGAACTCAAGTCTTCCTAACTCCAGGCTCAGCACACTGCATTATGCTGAATACTGAAGATGAGATGGCATTAAACTCCAAAATGAAGACCTCTGACCTCAGAAGCAAACCATAAAGCTGCCTCCCACACTCTAAGACCTCCATCTAGGCAGAGAGCTCATGACTCGGCCTCAAGGAAATGCTCCAAAATGACCCCCCAGGATAGACAAGAAAAGAAGCCAAACCGTAGGGTGGAGGCACTGCTGTCCATGGTGGGGCCTGACAGTATGAAGGAGGCAGCCTCACTGTCACCTCAACATGGAAGTCTCACTCCAGGCCCCCTCCCAGGGGGCTCCAGTCACTTAGAGCCTTTCCGGGGGCGCCAGCTTTTCCTGTTTCATTGTCCAATCTATAGCTCCCTTCCTTGTGTTTAATGGAAGCAGGAAACAATGAACTTTACAAAGAGAATGATCTAAAAGGCTGCTCGAATGTGTCCACCAGACAGACAGGATAGAAAGCACAAAGAGAAAGGCAGAGTATTGATTTCTGGCCTCTTCCTCCTCAGTTTCTTTTATTATCCAGAAGGAAACATTAGGGTTTTAGTTACCATTAGCAGTGTTACTATATTCATCTCCTTCCTTCAAATTGAGCCATTTTTTGATTCCTCTCCCTGACTCTCCCTCCCCAGGAGTGAGAGCTCTCTCTGCCTCTTCAAAGTACCTAGAACACACTTCATATTTACCTACAAATATGTCATCCCTCCCTTCTACCCCACCTCCCGCAAGAGAATATATAATCCATAGGCCCAGGACCCTAAACTCAGACTAGGTTTAATCTTGAGGTCAGACCTAAAGATGGCAGACTCTTTGGTTTGTTATGCCACTGCCCAGAACTGGCTTTGGTAAAATCTACAAATAGAGCTTCTGGGGTCAGAAGCTTGATATGCTCCAGGAACTCCTCGAAGTTGACACAGATGTAAATAAAAGAGGTTCCCAGATCCTATATAAGCATTCAAGGTCAAAAAGTATATTGAAGGACAACCTTTATTCTACCTTACAAAAATATAAAGGACTGACAAGAGTCTGCAGACAAATAGAGAAAACATGTAAGGACTCCCAGTAGCTCATAAACAATCAATATAGTGTTGCTCTCTCTCTAGTAAATCTCACTGTCCCTAGGTCCTGAAGTCCTCCACACTCAATAACACCCCTTGGGAGGGAAATGAGTCTGGAATCTGCTTTTTCTTGCACTAAACCTAGATTCTGAGATTTGTTGCCACGAAAGACTCCCTTCTTCTGCCCAGGAGGTGAGAGGTCAGGAATTGTCAACACTTTGACTAGGTAGTTCTCTTCTCTGTGACTGCCACATGGTTGAGAAGTTTCAAATTCTCCAACTCTGGGGCCAAAGGCTCAGCATTTTCAGCTCATATTTCAGGACACATGAGGAAGCACACACAACTCCCATATGTCTGTGCTCTAAAACAGGCACTAACAACTTCTCATGGGGAAGAAACACCTTCCACCACACATCACTACCACCATCATGATCCAACCCCACCCTTAGCTCAGTAGAACTCTCAGTATCTGTAGAGAAGAAAGGCAATAGAGTAAAAAAGGGATGAAAACCTGTGCATCTGGCTCCCTTGGAAATACTAACACAAAGAGCTGACTCCTCCCACAACATTCGTCCTTTAAGAATCTGAAGGAACTCATTCACCTCAAGTGTATCTCCCATCGGTGAAACAAGACCTCTAGAATGTTCTAAGGAGGTATAGCCATACCCTCAGTAGGAAGACACAATCCAAGTTCCAAAGGCTCACCAACCAATAAACCCATTAAGCTGATTAAGAAATGCCCTTTACCAGCCTCCTACACGGCCCTGCCCCCCAATATTTACAGTTCCTACAAATTAAATCAGGGTTTCTTTGGGTACATTGGTCTAAGTTCCCAATTTCTGATAGCTATCTAGGGCAGTAGGAAGACCACAGTTCCAAGAAATTGACTCAGTGCAGTAGTCCCTGGTTTTTATTGCCACCTCCCTCTCCATACTATCCCAATCCCAAGAAGTACACAATAGTGTCCATGAAGGACAGTTCTTAGGCAATCCCAAATTAACAGGCACCCGTGAAGGTCCTTTCTACCATAGGTTGGCCTGCATTGTATAGCCACCAACAACATTTAACTGGACAAATTTTCTCCTATGTTTCTGCCTGTAAAGGTTAATCTTAAAACAAAAAACCCACAGGAAAAACAAATGTAAAAACACACAACCAAGGAGATCCATGTACATACAATACATGTATATGCAAACACGCACATGCATAAACATGCTTACATATATGCACACCCACATAAACATATACATATACATGCACAGATGTACAGGAACACATGCATCCACATATTTGTAGACATGCATATGTGCATATAAACATACATAGACACACTCACATAAATTTATATCCATATAAACACATATGTGTGCAAAATGCACAATGCACACAAAGTCATATACATATGCACACATGCAGATAGACATACATGTACTCACAACATACATACACACACATGCACCCACACACAAACAGTCACAGCAGTGAACTGACTTGCCCCAGGTCACATGAGTAGCCAGGGGCAAAGGCAGTCCTCAAACCCAGTATTATGAGCTTACACCCAACTCTGTCCCCACACTCAGGACTATAACTCCACAAAGCATCATATGAATGCCATCTACTATTACTAAACACTTATGGAATCAATAGCATAAGAAAAGTGGAAAGCTCATTTGTTTGCCCAGCGTCGACCCAGAGTTTGCTAGATGCCGAGGGTCTCTTTGTTGCCGCTGTCTCTCAGCACTCTGGGCCAAGGTGGCAAGTTACCCTGTGTAGGGAATGGAGCAGGTGCCAGAGGCAGGAGTCAGAGCAAGAGCCAGGAGGCCCATGGCCCTGGTCAGCCGATGTTCTTCCTCTAGCGACTTACCAGAAACAGAAATGCCTTGACAGTTACCACCTACACAGTCTTGCTAACCCTGTGATGAGACTTACTAACAAGAACAGAAATTAGATTTAGTCCTTTACTTGTGGACACAAAGAGAAGAGTGCCAGAAAGACTAAAGTACCTAAAACACAAGAAAGGGAGAGGGGATGGAAGGATACTGCTTTGTCAGATGCTGACACAAAATAAGTCAAATTTAAACTCAAAGAATCATTGCCAGTTCTGGCTAATTATAGGGGCCACCCATTTGATCCAAAAGAGATATTCTTGACAAGTTGGGTACAGATCTTTTCTTTTGCTGGGGAGGGAGTAGTAGAGTAATTTTTTTCATGCACTGAGGGAAGGGGCTATTTAAAGAAATCCAGTGTTGAATTATTCTCTAAAGCAAGGATTCCTTCAATGACATTAATGATCCTGTGTGGCCTTGGACAAGTGATTAGCCCTTTGTGGGCCTTAGTTTCTTTATCCAAAAAAGGAAAATGTTGTCTGAAAAAAAAATATCCTTCCTTATAAGAGATTCCTCAATGAGAGGGGTAGAGGGAGAGATAAGGAGGAATCTAGGCAAAGGCAAAACAAGATAGCAACATAAATCTAGTTTTGAAAATGAAAGTGTTGGTCTAGATAAACTCCAAGAACTTGAACCCTCTCATCCTAGTCAAAGGGTGGCTCAAGGAAAAGAGTTTTGCATTTGGAGTCAGATGACCTGGTTCCAATCCTGGCTCTGTCAGTTACCATCTCGAAGATTGTAGACGATTTCCCTAGAGTTCTCGCGACTTTATTTCTTCCTTGAAAAATCAAGTGGGTTGCCCTAAAAAATTCCAAAGATTTTTCTAAACTGAAATGCTACAATCATATGACCTATGAGAGACTCACAGAAACCCAGCTTCTTTTATTTGATCAAGTTCTAATTACTAGGAAGTCTTTTCTGAAATTGAGCCTAAATGTGGGGACCTGCAACATTCACCCAGGGCTCCCATTTCTGCCCTTTGGGGCCAAGCAGAAGAAATCTAATCCCTCTTCCATGAGATAGTTTTTCAAATATTTAATGCTTGGGAAGTCCCCAAGTTCGTGTTTAGGGTTTAATCAAAGGGAACTACTATATTTATAGTCGCTTGTGAAATCTTAGTAGCCTCCATTAGGGAAGACCTAAACCGGAGGTTTTCAGAACATATATAATAATGTCCTCATTAGCATCAAAGGATCTTGAAATCATCACACCCTCAGGTCCTTTGTATTTCACTCCCAACAAATAGGTGATTTTTTTTCAGAGAGAGAAAGACATAAAAAGACAATTATTTGCCAAAAGTCATATGTGGAGGAATTGAGGGGATTAAAATAGCGAGTGGTTAATTGTGGGAATTGTGTCAATCACA
>CM053602.1:5824868-5853620 GCA_028646575.1 Pseudocheirus occidentalis | reverse complement strand
CTGGACACTTCCTTTTCTTGTTTCAAGTAATTGTACCTGTTCATTCTCCCCCTCCCAACCCAGTAAGTGCCTAATCTTAGAAATCAGACTACCTAATGTTGTATCCTGGTTAATTGTTTTGTATTAAGTAATTGGTCATATCTGAGTAATTGTTTTGAATGCATAAAAGTCTGTTTCCTCTTCTTTTTAGGCTCTAGTTCTAAGACGAGGCAGGGGTCCAGTCCCAATTTGTTAGGCAATTGGCATGCATTGCTTAAGTAAATGGAGATGCTCAGAAGATCAAACCTGTCTTTTCATCTTTCACCTATTACATATGTCCCATGGAAAATGTGCAATTTCAACTTTAAGTTTTTTATCAGCCAGTTATTCAGCAGCTCATTGTTTATTTTGTTCGGCGTATGTGGGTTTTTTTTTTATTGTCACCAAGTGAATGAGCTCTGCTCCTAAATCTAAAACCATCAAAATGGATTGACCAAATAAATAAGTTTACCCACATTGTAAAAGTCAAACTTCATCCATTTTTTATTGGCTCCAATATTTATTCCCCTTCAAACATTTTAGTAAAAAAAACACTGCAGAAGTCTGAGACAGTATCTCATCTTGTAAGACACATTGAATAAGAAAACGTGGCCATGCTGAAAGATAGTTTATGGACTGAACACGTAAGCACATTAAAAAAAAAACACTTAAAAAGAGGTGCCCCCCCCACCATGGCAACAAAGACACAAAATTTCCCCGTTATTCTGTGGGATCAGATGAGCCCTAACCAGGGTCAGATGAATTTTTTTTCTATTTTTAAAACTATTTTCTCCCTGTATTTCAATATAATTGGTTGCCTAACACTACGCATTTTATCTAATGTCTTTAAAAATATGGCTCTGAGAAGTATGCTTCTAGGCTTCCCCAGACTGCTGAAGGGGTCAATGACCTCACAAAGGATATGAACTCCGTACTGATCCAGTATCTAGCTATGCAAACCAACTTAGAGGGCAATCATGGAGTAGTGAGTGGGGAGCTGGGCCGTGACTCAGGAAGGCCTGGGTTCAAGTCACCACCCCCTCTTGAGATCCATAACATCCTTTGAGGTGGTTCAAGGATATATTTTGTATTTACATATTGCTATATGAGCTGTACCCACTGCCCACCCCACCCCTCAATACACATTCAGTAGAATGTAAGTTTCTCGAGGACAGAAATTGTTTTGGGTTTTTTTGACCTTTACGTCTCCAGGGTCTACCAAGTTCAGTGTCTGGTCTAAGGAAGGTGCTTAATAAATGGGCATGAACTTTACCTCTTGTTATCTTTATGTCACAAGTGAGTATAAGGGAGGGGAAGGGAGATTCTATCCCAGGAATTTCCCAGCTTGATGAAGTCACGGCTTAGAAACAACAGAAAAAGAACAAAACAGCGACATCTGCCCTCTCCCTCACTTCAATATTTTGAATGCTCTATGATTCCATCCCTCTAGTGACACAGATGGATACACAGCCCTATGCCTCAGTAGACGATTTCATGAGTTACTGTAGAATGGAAGGTCTTTGACTATTTCATTCTGGGCTTTGTAGCTCAAACACCTAGCACAGTGTCTGTCTGCATTGGATTGGAACTATGAGGCACTGACTGAACAAAATTTATGCCCCACTAGCCAACCCTCTAAAATCCATAGGTTAGCTGATGCCCACATACATAGCCCATCACATTCTGGTGACACCTTGCCAGGGGAAAGTAAAGATGGAAGCTATCATTAAAAGAGCTAGGTTCCCAGGAGTCTTTGATAAAAAGATTAGCTCTGGACTCCACTGATTTGATCAAGTAAATGAGATTTGACTACATGGGAATATCCTTTAACCTTCTGACTTCCTTTGTTGGAAAGCTCCATGGCTTCCCCAGAATTATGGTTAGAGGTAGTAGCAGTGACACATAACATAGTCTTTAGACTGGAGCCATTGCAGGAAACTAGCAATCTATGGCCAGTTACATGAACTTACGACAAGCTTTCCTATTACCTCATCATGTGTTGATTTAAACGGTGAACTTTTTAAAAAAAAAAGCATCTTAGGTGAAAGGAAAAGTATCTCATTCTAGACTGGGTTTCATGGAATCTCGTTGAGAAATTTTGAATCTCACAGGCCAATGGGAGTACATGGGTGCTATAAAAGATCAAGAAAAACAGCAAGGTGGGCCAGTAGTTTGATTAACCAGTTTGGTTTTTTTGGGAGAAAAGAACTGGGGCCAAACCAGTCTAGACTCCTTAAGGAAAGAAGCAGAACTGGGCAAAGGCGATTAGCCAATAAGACTGGGCCAGACGGCAGAAGTAGCATGCCAAGAAGAACCAGGTCTGGGAGCCTCTCCTGGGCTAGGGACTCAGCCTCTCTTCCTGGTTCTGTTTCTGACTCTGGATGGACAAGGCCTGCTGACTCTCCAGCTCTAACCTGCTCTGCTCCTGGCCTCATGTCCTGCTTACGGTTTCTGCTCCTCTCCCTCCTAGGCCAGACTCTGATCTACCCAGGTTGGTAGGGCCAGTGCCATTGAAAGGTAGAAAAAGCACTAAGGGTAGGCAAGAGGATCATGGAGCCTTACTTTCCAGACTGCAGGCAATTCAGAGGCCACCTAGTTCAACCGCCTTCTTTTATACAGGTGGAAGCTAACTCAAATGACTTGGCCAAGGAGATAGATACACCAGGTAGTAAATCCCTACTCAGCTACTCTAGCCACTGAGAGGCTCACACGAGATTATGTAAGCGAAAGCTCATTGCAAACTGTCCAGCACCATGTCAGTGTAGAAAACGAGTTGATGAGAGGTAGACTCCATCTATAATGAGAGTGATGAGTGGTCCCCAATCAACACAATGAGCTTGCTACAAGTATGCGATGGGCGCTGTCCAAAGAGGCTCTGGAGTATGGACTTTTGTCCAAGGCTGCTGCCCTTGGTGGTCTATGAGAGCGAGTCCTTTAGGCATTTTTTCTGTGGTGGGTGCAATGTGAGGTAGTGTCCTCAATAATAAGTTGCCCTCATTCCCAACTGTTTCCTTTGCTTGATGGTTTGGCATTACCTACACTGGACTATATTCTGATTCTGATGAAAGCATTTTGAACAACAACTACATGGGAGAACTAATAATGAACCCTTGGCCTTGCAGAAAGGATGCTAGACATAATCAACGTGATGGTTTGTTTTGCTTAACTGTACTTTGTTAACCTTGGTGGGCCCAGGGTGGAGGGAGGTAGGCAGGGGTAGTGACATTAACAGCACATTTTTAAAAATAATGGTTGCATGGCTGGAATGCACGGCCTCCCAAGATGCCACTTTAAGATGTCTAAGTTCTGGTGTGTTTGTTAAACAATCAGTTTCCTTACTTTCTAGCCATAGCTCATACATGAAAGTAAGGGCCTCCAGACACTTGAACCTGAAGGGGAAACACGTGAAGAGGCCCTGGAGCTGAGCTGTGGTGGAATCCTGGAGGCCAGGAGTGCGGTTGAGAATGATGGAAAGCATAAGTCGACTTCCTGGAATTAGTATTCGGAAATACTTTCTTCTCTTTCCTAAGTGTCTATCCAAGTTGCCGAGTTTGAGTATCCACAGAATAAAAGCTGACTTCTAAAATATGCTATTAATTTGAGAGGCAAATGTTGGTTGTCACAAAGAGGAAAGAATTTTGTAAATAAGTGACTCAATTTTTCTTTATCTGTTCTGCCTCCAATCTTCTATTTCTCATTCAAGGACTGATAACATCTCTCATCATACAAAAGAATGATGCTGCCTTGTCAACAAATGCGGAAACTAAACCCGAGAAGCCAGACTGAGGCAGGGCAGTAAAAGGATGACATTATATTCCATTATTGTAAAAAGTCATTTTATTTTTGCCTCATTGTTTGGGGAAAAAGGAATCTAAAGCCATATGGGTAAACACTTGCTTCTGTGAATTTCAAACTAGGGTCTCACAAAAAAGAAAAAATACATTGCAAAGAGCTTCTCATGGTATGGACTTACCTGGATGGACTCAATCAAAACTTGGGATGAGGGGAAGAGGCAAGTCAATGGGAGGCAAGGCAGACCCTGCCCATGACCATGCAGACACCTTAAGCACGGACTAGGGACTGTCAAAAGTTGTCAAAATAAAAATCGCTAAGTTGGGGGGAACCAGGCTGAGTCAGTCCAAAGGTTGGCTACTTTTCCCCCCCTACCATTTTGGCTTCTGAATCTCCTAAGAACTTTTTCAACTTTGAATTCCTGAATCCACAGTTGAGTCATTCACCCTTCTTAGCATTCCCCAAACACTCTGGTAACTGACTTGGACTGTTTTTTCAGATCATCCCTGCCCTGTTCTCCCAACAAAGAGCCTACCTCTTCTGTCTCAATCTATTACATGGGAGGTGCTATGCTAACAGTTAATATAGTGAAAGGGAAAGAGAAAGGGAAGAATAAAATAGAATCCCTGCCCTCATGGAACTTGTACTTGAATAGGAGAGATCAGGAAATGAGAAGCACACAAGTAACTGAGACGCAATGGAGAATTTGAAAATGTCTTAAGAGAAATCCTGAGATGGTGCTTTGGGGATTCCAGAGACAGAACAATTACTTTTATCTTAGGGAGCCAGGGAGGAGGTGAGCTTTGAGCTGGATCTTGAGGGATGGGTAGAAATTAGATCAGGAAAAAAATCAGTAAATCCTCTGGAGCCAGAAAAGACAAATGATCAGTGTTGGAGCTTCTGAAAGAAAAATACCAGGACCTTAAATATACAACAGAAAAACTGTGATATGAATTTTTGCAAGTAGTTTTGTATGAAATTGTAGCCAGTTTGGCTTGCTAACAACTTCAAGCTAGTGAATGAATTATTCAAGAGCAGGAATTAACTTTTCATGAATAAAAACTTAAAGCGTGGCACATCATCATTAGTTCTCTGTGGATGTGACCCCAGGGTGGCAAGGCACAGAATCACAGAGTCTCAGAGTCTGAAGGACCTCAAAGGGCAGCCAGGCCAACAGATACAAGAGCGATCTCCAAGGAGGGGCACCCACCTCCTCCTGGGGCCGGGTAGCCCATTCCACTAGTTTGGAAATTTATCTCTGCCAATTAGGCCTTCAACTACAACTTCCACACATTGTTCCTAGTTATTCAAATTCAAATACTTGAAGACAGCTACCATGCCCATCCCCTAATTCAATCCAGCAATAAATTCAATTAGATTCATGTTGCCTGTTTGAAGTAATAATCATTCAAAGACCACAATTAATCAGATCCTACTTTCAAGAAGCTTATGATGTACTAAAAGGCAACTACTTAAAAACAGGTAAGCATAAGAGAGGGCGGGGAGGGAGGGACAGGGCAAAGGGGCCACTGGATAAAATGTTCTAAGAAAATTCCAGGTGGACGAGCATTCTGAGAACTGGCTGATGACAGGAAGGCTTCAAAGACCTGAGCTTGAAAGAGGATAAGGATTCTGACTGCTAGAGGTAAAGACAGAACACATTCTGGACATGGGCATACCGCAACAACTAGGAAAGTTTAGGAAATGGTGAACAGTATGTACAGGTTGTCTGGAATACAGTGTGGGAAGAGGAGTGATGTGAAATCAACCTGGGGGGGGGGAAGGTTTTGAGCCAGGCCTGGACAGGGCTTAGGTGCAAGGCTCAAGAGTTTAGAATTAATCCTAGATATATTAGTGAGCCATGGACAGCTTTTGAGCAGGAGCAGGAGGATGGAATGATAGCACCTGTGCCTTTGAAAGATTCTTTTCACATCTGTATGAATTTGAATAAAGAGCCCATTTTAAAGACAATATCCCAAGTACGGAAATGTTGAGAGGCATGTGATGGAAGATGATGCCAGGAGGCAGGAAGAAGACTTGGGAGAGGGGGGGTAAGAAATGGCCCCCAAATTATTGCTCTAGAAGAATGACAGTAACTCCCTCGACAGGAATACAGACATACGGAGGAGGCAAAGAGGATTGGTTCTCTTTAGGACCTGTGTTCTAGGGCCAGACCAAACATTGAGGTGAACTCTCTGGTAGATAGCTGATGATATGGGACTGGAGCTCAGGAGAGACATTGGGGCTGGATATATAGATGTGTGAGTCATCTGCATAGGGATAGTAATTGAACCCAAGGAAGCAGATGAGCTTACAAAGTGAAATAGAATAGAGGGAGAAGAGGTTCCAGGACAGAGACCTGGGAGAAGACTACCTAGCTAAGGAGGCAGGAGATAGAGGTGAGGACCTAATTAAACAGAATGAGAAAGAGAACTGGCATGGAAGCCACCGGAGGAGAGAGAACACAGAAAAAGGTTATCAGCCTACAGAATCCCCTTCTGTGCTAATAAGTGGGTAAAGTAGGATATGCTCAGGGCTGAGCCATTAGAATGGCCTCCTAATTACTATTCCTGCCTTCAGTCTCTCTCCCCTTGACTCCCTTTTCCACATAGTTGCCAAATTGGTATTCTTATAGCATGTCTGATCACATCATTCTTCCAGGAGGGGCAGGAAGGATAGGCCGGACTAACAGAAAGATATCTCAAGGCTCTTCACCCCTTGGTCAAGGGGCCTCAATCTGTATAGTCACCAATAACACTAACAGGAAGAATGAGAATGAGGATGATGATGGTGACGATAACAACACTACAGGGGACAGGAAGTGAACCCCTGAGTTTGGAAATAGATTATAATCTTAAAGAATTGCCTAGAGCACTGAGAGGTTAAATGACTTACCCAGGGTCACATGACTGAGAGGTCATAGGCGAAATTAGAACCGAGGTCTTCTTGGCTCTGAGGTCACCTCTCAAATATATCAGACTCCCTTTCAATAATTGAAGCCAACATTTGTGTAGCACTTAAAGGCTTGCCAAGTGCTCAGATATTTACGTATTCTCATTTGATCCTGACAACCACACAAAGTGGGTTTATTTATCTTCTCTATTTTACAGATGAGGAAACACGTTAAATGATTTGCCCAGGCTCATGCAAGTGTTTGCAACAGAATTACAACTCAGATCTTCCCAACTCCACTAGGCCTTAGGGTCATGTCCCATGAGGAGACAGACTTCTGAGAGTATGGCATTTGTCCCAAGCGGTCCTTGACCACGGCTGGATGAGAGAAGCAGAGCAGAACCCCAATCTGCCCCAGGTCCAGATGAGGCAGTGTCTAGCACTGTTGGCACTATGATGCACCACTGAAGATTACATATATATTTTTTATATCCTTGACTTTAAAGAAAAAAATCTATTAGCTGTATTTTTAGTGCTTAGCTATTGTCTCAGATCAATTCTGGGCCTGATTCAAGGGCAAACATTTTAGAAAATCAATCCAAAGGGTTTGTCCATATTGTTATTTGTCATGTATTAAATGTCCTCATTGTTCTAAGGACCTTATAGAACTTGGAGAGACTTGGTAACACCATTGATCTCTAGTCGATGGCAGAATGGCAGATGGCGCATTGATTTCATTGCTCAATTGATTCATTAAAGCACTTAGGTACGCCAAGGAAGGGTGCTCAAGAAACACACGGAAGAACGATAAAAAGCTTTCCATGTTCCAGAATTGGAATGGCCTGGAAAAGGCACTGGATTTCCTGGCAAGTCTACTGTGGGTTTGATAAACCATCTAATTGTCCATGGAGGCTGTGTGAGCCCCACCTCAGCACGCACAAGAAAGAGATTCTGGATTTGGCTGCTGATGAACATGTGCCAATAAGACAGAGATGGAGATGGAACTGGATGAGGACGCTCCTTCTACTAGTGCAAGTCACCATGTTCTCTGCAACTGAAAAGCTTTGGAAAGTTGCCTAGAGCACAGAGATTAAGTGACTGGTCCAGGGACACAAAGGCGGTATGTGTCAGAGGCAGGATATGAATGCAGGTCATCTTCCTGGCTCTGAGATAGTTCTCTCTCTATTCTGAGATGCATTCTCTATACATGCCTGTTAAGGGACTACTGTAAGAGCCAAAAAAAAAGCATTTATTAAATGTTTCCTATGTACCAGATCCTGAGGGTACAAGTACAAAAATGAGAGTCTCTTCCCTCCCCCATTCTAATGCAGGAGAAAACCAACACAGGAAAACGTCTTAGCAGCCATTACTGGCCTTGACACATCCCAGGAGACATGCCATTCAAAGTAGTCTCATTGCTGCTCTTATCACCATGTCTTTGCTAAGGCTATCTCCCATTTCTGGAACAATTCTTTCTCTGGAAATCTCTCACTTCTTTTGAGGACCTACTCAAGTGTACTTCCTATGGAAGATCAGTTACTGCTAGTGCCTTTTCCCCTAGCATTACTTTCTATGTGTTCTGTACATTGAAGTAGCCTGACACAGCAAAGAGAGGGCCAACTGAGGAGTCTGAAAGACCTAGCTTCAAGCACTGACTCCATGTGACCAGGGCCAAGTCAGGCAAATCTCTTAAGACTCAAAGTTATGGCTGAGTTGCTGGTCTACAAGTAGAAACTTTCTGTGGCTTAGGAATTTGCTGGCAAAATCACAGGTGTGGACCCATCACATAGCTTGTACTATGTACTTGTACTTCGTTATCTGCAGACAATGTTGCTTCCTCCCTGCAATCCTTCCAACTTCCCAGAATCAAGCTGGGCAGCCCTTTTCTAGCATTCTGGCAAGACACTCCAACTGTCCCCCGGTGTACCCGAATTCACCACTACCAAGGAATAAGTAAATTATCTGGAATTATTAGCTCTACATCTCTACTCAGGCCTCTGGAATTCTAAGTAGATTCCTCTGCAAGGGCCTCAACTCTCTTGGGTGTGGGTTAGGGGGCAGGAGGGAATGTCCACTGGCGGCTCAGGTTGGGGGGCAAGTGGAAATGCCTACTCTGCACTCAGGCCTTCTGTTCTGGACCTTCACTAACAGTATTTTTCTTTATTTATTAAAAACACCAACTGGTGGCAATTGCCACAGCCCATCTCAAGATTTTGACTTCAAAATAAGGATAAACAACAGTAGACACTTGGCCTGGGCATTTTCAGAGAAACTATAAATTCTTTCTCTCTGATAAATTTTCTGCAAATTGTAATTATAGACGGCTGCCATGGCCCCGAGCTCCATCTTTATAAAGGAGGATGCTTCATCTACCTGGTGAGAGAGTTTTCCAGACAAATAACCCAAATCAATTTAGCCACTTCCCCTCCAAGGGACAAAAGAGAAATTTTGCTAGTGTTTCCAACATTGCTGAAAGCTGTCACAAGGCCAATTGAGAGGCAAACTTAGTACAAATTGTGTTCATCCGAGCAATCAATTGCCCGCGTTGTTCGTTCTTCCCTCCTTCCAAAAGCAGTGCCTTGCCTTAGGTGCCATTATTCTTAGGTGAATGCATTTGTGTAAATAGCAATATTTCCAGTAGAAGTTCACTCCCAGATTTCCTCAAGTTTTCACTTTGCTGGTGAACATTTCCCTGAGAAGAGAAGCTAGTGAACCAACGAAGTCAGTGGAGGGACTGACTTAGGAAAGTGGTGATGAGCACCTGAGGGGCAGGCTGCTCAAGAAGGCCAGGCCTCTTCAGGCCCCAGAAAGGCCTAAGCCTCTAGCTTTAGCTGTCAGACAGCTCCCAGCTAAGAACCGTTTATTTTCTCAATGAGTCAATGGAATAGAAATTGCTGACTTTGGAATATTTGATCTCAGGAGAGAGCCAGGGAACAAGAGAACATACTGGTGGCAGGACATTGGTTTTCCTTGGTCAGGCTGCAAAAGAATAGTATGTGGGGGTGGGGTGAAGGGAACTTCTGCCAGGGAGGCTCCTAGAGAACTGGGAAGGGGGCAGGTGCAACTTCAGATGCTTGTCAACTTCCAGTCATAATTCCCAGGACACACAAGGCAGGTACCCCCCAGAATCCTGCTTTCTGCTGGCTCTGGGTTTCAGGCTGCTCTTTAACCATCTGAGGTCATTCTCCTTCTCCATTTCAGTCATGATAGCAACCCTTGGGATATTTTAGATTAGCAAACTATGCACAAATGCCATCTGTTGTGGTGACCCCAAAGATCTGGATAAATATGAGTTCACTTGCCTTTGTGGGGCTCAGCTATAACACTTAGGCATAAGCAGAGAGCCAAAGGATAGCCAAGACCCAGCTAGCCAGGGACCCACAATGGCATGGACAGGGCCTAATGTAGAACCTAATTCTTATCTTTCCTTCTTCTCCTCACTTAAATCCTTTGCTAAGGAGCCATAAGACTCAACTTCCAATTCTTCATTAAGTATAAGAGAAAATGTTCAAAGAATGAAGTTAGCCAGACATTTGCATGACGGGGCCAAAGCATTTTTTATTGACAGATAGGGCTCCATTTACTAGGGAGCCACAGCTCTGCACCATGCTTTTGTTCTCTGAAGATGTATGCTTACTCCTGAAGTGTCTCTTCTCTTCTCCTCTGGTGTGGAATAATGGGAACACGAACATGTGTTCCCCAAAGTGGCTTGGGGCCTATGACTTTAGACCAGTCACTGGGCCTCCCTCTGTGCCTCAGCTGCCTCCTCTCCCAAGAAAAGGATTAGTCTATGTGATCTCTAAGGTCTAGCTTTAGATCTCTGGGACTTCTCTTCTGTGGCTCTGTTTAGCTCTTCCTCTCTCCATATTCTTTACCTCAAAGTAGAACAGAAAATGGAGAAGGTACCTCCATCTACAAGGCCTGTGGGACCATCCTTACCCCTAACCTGACCTTTTGTAACTTCTGATCACCTGTTATACTTGGCTGGAATTTACGGGTATGGCTTTGACAATATAATTTCTAAAAGAGACCACTGATTTCTTTCTAAGAACTAGGCCAGCCCAGTCCATGTATATGTCACTAGGTGAAAACCTATAGATTAGCATTCAACCTAGACAATTATATTTTTTCTCTAAAAATATTCTTTTTTCTCAAAATAATTGACACATATGAATGTCAATCTTTAATTTGCACAATTTAGACCAAGACTTTAGGAAGCACAAATACCTAGGTACAACTAAATTGAACTTTTCTGCTATCGAACTTGAATTGGTACTAATTACACCTCGGAATCCTCAGCCCTCTCCAGTGAAAGACCTTTCACTTCTTGTCCTTGATGCTTCTGGGGAGCAGTGCCACACAGCAGATAGAATGCTGGGCTTAGAGTCAGAGAAAGCTGAATTCCAGTCCTGTCTTTGCTACTTCCCAGTTGGGTGAGCACTGGCCAATGCACCTATCTGAGCCTTGGTAGAAGAAGTGTCGAAATCAAGGTGATCCTTGAGGATTCACTCTATGTTTATTGAAAATCCCCAAGGCACTGGTGCCACTCATAAGTTGTAGCCCACTGCTCCCACTTGGACCTGCTTAGCTTGGGCCCTTTACGGCTTCAGAGCAGCCTCATTGAGGGTGTCAGGAAGGTTGGCTCCTTAGTGTTCTGGATACCAGGTAATTTCTTGTAACAGACCAATCCCCTCTGACCTTTTGTCCTCTTTCCATCATTATGAGACAGAGACAGAGGGAGACAGTGAGAAAAAGAAAGAGAGAATATAGTCATGGTTCACCCATTTGCTGTCCTTGTGATCATCTTGTTTTCAAACACATGATTTCTCTCCACCTGACCCACTTTTTCCTGCTTAGTTCCTTGCTCTTGTGTTGCTGGAAAAATTAATTTGCATCAAATTGCTTTGGATTACACATTCCCTACCATGGCAGGGTGTTTTTAGCCAATAGAAAGCAGGGGCAGTGATGCCCCCTTTATCTTCATAACATCTTAAAACTCATTTAACAAAATCCACCTCCAGTTTTCCTTCCAATCCAGCTGAGCAGTAGTGTGCTCATACCACCTCTGCAAAGCTGATACACGTGTTATATGCATGTGCACAAATACACATACACAGAGACACACACACACACATGCACACACACACACACACGTGCGCATGCACGTACACACACAAAAGCCAAAGCCAAAGCTTGTCATCTTTGGGAACATTTTGACTTGTCTCTATTTTTTCATGCAAATTCAAATGACCCACAGCTTCAAGTCACACTGAATTGCTGCTGTTAATGAAGGGTTTTGTGCAACTTCGTGGTGCCCTCTGACTCCAGTAGGACTTTGGAAAATGAACCCTTGAAGCAAACGAGGCTGTATCCTCTGTATCTGCCACAGGAATGCCAGGACAACTGGTCAATTAAATGAGTATTTCTTTATTAGGTACCCAATCTGACCTCAGCACTGGGCAAGGCACTGTGGAGCCACAAACACTAACAAATCCTTACTCTTAAAGAGCTTAATAGGAGAGACAACATTTAAACAAGAAATAGAGGCCACTTGAGTAGCCTCTGAGAATAAATTTGCCTCTTAGTAGACAGTGCATGGGGCTGCCCATGTAGTAGGGTTTTCCTCACTATTTAGGGAATTTAACTGAGAGCCGATGTGGGTGGGATAGGCTCAAGCACTCCCTCAGGTGGGGAAGGGGTCAAATCCCCCTTGGCGACATCATCCTGAGCCTCTGCAACATCATTCTCAACTCCTCATTTACCCCCAGTCCACAAATTAAAGCAATTGCCAAATTTTGTTTCCAACTCAACAATATCTCTTGCATCCATTCCCCTCCCCACCTTAGTTTGGGATCTTACCCAAACCACCACAATGACCTCTTAATGGGTCTCTCCCCACTCCAATCCATGCCTCCACACTGCTGCCTGGGCCACTTGGATGATTTCCTTTCCTTCCTGGACATCTTGGTCAAAGACTTGGAAATGGTGTACTGTGTAGGTCTGGCCCAACCCCTGCGGACCTGACACAATATTCCTCCTCCACCAGCAAGGGTCTCAGATCTCTAAAAGTCACTGGCCCTCTGAAAGTCAGAGGCAGTGATGACCCACACTGACTTGGAGTGGGTCATCATCACAGGACTTAGAGGGTGGGTACCCCTTATTAACTGCTCATTCCTTATCCTATGGTAGATAAATTCCCCCCTCCCACTCTAACTCTGGGCTTCAGGGATCTGCTTGGGGAAAAAGCCTCTCTTTCCACACTCTCAGCCTTATATGCTTCATCCCTATACCTTTCTAGTCTGCATCATCCTCTGCCTTCTAGGGAGCCCTCAGAAATCCACACATTCCTGTTAACCCCTTTATCCTAGATCTTTTTATTTCATTCGCTCTTTCCGTATTCTTGTTCTCTAAGAAATATGGCTCTGCCTAGAAGACACTGCATCTATGGTCATTCCTTTCTGGACTTTGGACTCTTCTTGTTCTTCTCTGAAGCACTGGGTCAAGAGGAGAATTAAGCATACCCCTTGTACCCATTCTTAGACTCGCCCTTTGTCATCCCATTTCATTTATCTCTCTCTTTGAGAATCACGGTATCTTATTTTATTGCCCAGTCTAATTCCTTGTTGCAGTCATTTGCAAACTTTCAGGTCACTTTTGCTCTCTTTTCGAGGAGTTCAGTAGTACTGGGACCATAGTCCTCCTCTCTATCCCAAGCCCCGCCCTCATACTTTGGGACCTCAATATGCATATAAATAGCCCCTCCAAATCCTTGGTCTCCCTGTTTATTAATATATCAAAGTCCCATTACCTCCATTTTCACTCTACATTAGTCACACAAAGATGGTTAGACCCTTGAGTTGACCATCACCCATAGTTGTTCCATAGTATGATCCAACCACAACATCCTATCCTTCAACTTCCCCTTCTGCTTCTCTTCTCCTAAACCCATTCTCCTTCCTTACCATGACCTCTAGCCCTTCCACTCTTCCCCATTCTTCCAACCCATCAAACATGTTCTGACCTTTCTTCCTTCCCTTCATAGTATGGACCTTCTGGTTAACCAGTTCAACTACAATGTCGGCTGCTCTCAAATTCCTTACGCTCCTGTCATGCCTTGCCGAACTCGAACTCTGGGTTACCCCTACCATCCATCAACCTTTTCTATTCCTACCCAAATGCTGCTAAATGCCCCTGTAGATACAGATTTATGCTATCTCATCTCACGTGGACTCTTACTGCTACATATTTATCCTTTTATTTTATAATTAATTCCTTTTTACATGTTTTACAGTGATTATTCCAAACCTTCTCTCTTTTCAGACTTCCCACATAACCTCTTCCCCATTCTTGTCAGCAGAGGAACTTGTCCCCTATTTTCCTGAGGAAGTAGGGGACCTCCATCTCAAGCTCCCTCTTCTTTTCCACTCTATATTTCAAAACACTTCTTCATCAACTCCCATATTTTCCTTCTTTGCTCTAGTCTCAGATAAAGAGTAGCACTAACCTCTACACTTGTGGTCGTGATGCCATCCCTTCACTTAGAGCTTGTCCCTCAATCCTTTCCTCTCTTTCCTCTCATCTTCAACCTCTCTTTATCCAGTGGTTCTTTCCTTCATGTTCATGTTGCATCCCCCCTGGGGATGGGTCATGGAACACCTTTCCCTCCCCTCAACTTCAGAGCAGGTACCAAGCTCCTCCTGCTGCTTTCTATCTGCCAAAGATATTTTCACTTGGCTGATAAGCTGGAACTCTATGGATATACTAAAGGACCAATGTCTCTCCTTCTTCTTGGAGGCCTTAAGGCAGAGAAACGACTCCCCACCATGAGCACATAGCCTCCTAGGTAAGCCTGTGCATGGGATGGGGCTGCCTCCCACTTAGCTTCTCTCCCCATACACAAAGCCTTGTGAGCTCTCAAAAGGCAGCCAGCATCTTCCTCCTTCCCAGACACCTAAGTAACTATGACCCACTGAAGCATCAGAGAAGCTAAGAAAGAAGGAGTCGCCCACAGACAGAAAATACTGGAAAGGAAAGAGGCCACTTGGTATTTATGGGGTTGGACTCAGTATAGGTGAAATCTAAAAGAACTAATGAGCAGAGCAGGCCTGTTACAAAGGGCCCAGAGAGGCCTGCATGCTAGCCTCTCAGCTCACTGGAATTATTCTGAGTTTCACTACTTAGCAGTTACTTTTCTGTGAGAGGAAAAAAAACCTGCCTGATTCATGTCTCTACTTTAGGTACTTTTTTAAAACTTCTCCCCCTCCTCCACCCCCATCCCCACTGAAAAGAATTTCTCAGACTTCAGTAGAACTGTTCCTCAGGAGTCTGAATTGAGAGTGGATTGGGCTCCATTCCTGAGGAAGCAGGGACTCCAGAGCAAACCTCGATGGCAGATACAGGTCAGGGATGGGTGAAGGCAGTTAGCCACTGTTCTTGGCCCATCAATATTTCAAAGCATTCTCCATTTTAAAAACAAAAAACAAAAACAATAATTTGCTTAACCTAGCTAGCTCCTCAAGCAATGGCTCCATATCTTACTATCTTTCACAGCCCAAATCTCTAGGATTTCTAGAATAGCATTGTCTATGATGGATTCCTTTATCTCTTTACCTCCAAATCCTTTCTCGTTGCCTTACAATCAGCTCGACTACTCACTGAATCTCTTCTCTTCAAGTTACCAATGACCTCTTCATGCTGCGTCCAATTGTGCTCAGCCTCTCTGCAGCTTTTGGCACTGTTAAATACCTCCACTATTTGGATTCTGCTTCCTTAGACTTCCTTGTGGGTTGAACCATGTGGACACTGAGGGCTCTCCCAACCATCAGTTCTGAGACCATGAGATTCCATGATTAGGTAATACTGGCCTCTAACCTTAATTCCAGGTCTTCCCACCTGTATGATGATTCCTTCTTAACCTTTGCTAGATTGTCTTCTAGCCTGTTAAATGCTGGCATTCCCCAAAGCTTTAGCTTGGACCCTCTTCTCATCCCTTCTAACACTCGTTGATCTTACTAGCTTCCACGGGGTCTATTATCACTCCTGTCTAGACGGCTCCCAACTGTGCATATCCAGCCTTCGTCACTCTCTTGGGTTATAGTCCCTCATTACCAATTCCCATCACAAAGGCATCTCAAAATGAACATGTTCCAAACAGAACTCATTATCTTTTCACCAAAAGCCCATCCCTCCTCCCAAACTTTGCTCCTGTTGAGGGCACCACCATCCATCCAGGCCCTCAGTTTCTCTGTCTTTGAGTCACCTCTTACCCTTTCTTCTCTCTCACTCTCTCATATTTTATCAGTTGCCAGGTCTTGTGAATCCAGCCTTCACAACCTCTCATACCCATTCCCTCCTACTCACGCACACTGCCTTTACCCTAGTTCATCTCCACTCAAATATACTGTGGAGATAATTTCATAAACTGATCTTGTCTCTAGTTTCTTCCCACCTCATGTTCCACATAGCTGCAAAGGTGACATTCCTAAAATATTAATCTGGCTCTGGCAGTCTGCCACTACCACCACTCAAAAATCTTTCAAAGGCTCTTGGGATAAAATGCAAAGTCCACAAGGAGAAATTCTAAACCCTACATCTGGCTCTGAGTTTTCAAAGCTTATTTAATATTTTCCCCCTTTACACACTCTCCATTCCTGTCAAAATAACAAACTAATCACTCCTCTACCTCCATGACATTGGATGCCAGAATTGTCCCCCATGTTTGAAATGTCTTCTTGCCTCCCCTCCTCCTTGTAGAACCTCTCCTTCCCTCCAAAACTTAGGCAGTGCCTTCTGCCTGAGGTCTTTCCTGCCCTCCCGACCACCCTCCTGAAATCACATGGTATTATGGAGGATATATTTAGGAATTTCCCCCTCACTCTGGCTGCCCCTTTCCATTTCACTCTTGCGCCTGACCTGAGTGCCTGAGTCTTCAACTAAAAACTCAAATTATAGACCATGTGAGTCAAATGCCAGTGGCAAATAGTGATGTCTTGTCTCTATTCCTTTGCTAAGCAAACTGAACTATTCATTTCTTAGAACTCCTGAGTTTGGAGTGACCTATATTATTTCTGGAAACTGTTTGGGTCTTGGAAAGGCTTTGGAGACCCAGCCAAGTGGTAGATGCTTTATTAGGTATCATTTATGGCTTTTAGGCCAAGAAGAAATACTGTGCACTATCCAAACATGTTTTCTCTGTTCCTGTGGGAAGGCAACTGCATTAAGCCAAGGTCATGAAACCAGGGCTCAGTTCAATACAACAAGTCCAGAGGTGGGAGCTTGAGAGCCAATTTTGATTGGCTAAATCCATAAGAACCCCCACAACCCCCAGATAGTAAGTTGGAATGGCCACCCAGAAAGAGACCAATCTTGGGGATAGGAGGTCATCTACTCTCTGAGAACCATAGAGAATTTGGTGCTTCTCTAGAGAGTCTATTTGGCTGGGTGGAAGAATAGCCACAACTATGATCTTGGGGCCCCCAACTCCTGATCCTTCCTTTTGAAATTGGAGCAAAATAATGGCTACCAATGCCAGAGGGTTATTAAATTTACTTAGAATACAAATTACTTGACGACAGGGGCTAACAAAAAGACTTACATATAGTAGGCACTAAACAAATGCCTTCTGGGATGAAGTGAAATGAACAAACAGAAAATGGCAACATGAACTTGTCCGCCATATTGAATGTGTAGTAACAGACTGCCATGAAGAAACCATTTCATGGTTGTTCCAGCTTGGATGTGGTTGACAGAAAAGTCTTTATTGAATGAACTAGAAACCTGCTTGTTTTGCTTCTAAGACAATTGATTAAGATAACGGTATCAGCCAACCTCAAAAAGTACCCTGTTGTGCTTGGCTCCCAGTGTTCCCTGGAGCTCACTCAGCACTTTGAACATCAGTATCCTAGAATATACTCCTCTGATGAAAACTAGCAATTTTGCTTCTAAGAACATATTATCCTTCAAATAAGAAGAGGACATGTACTTTGAGACATGGCACATGGGAGGCAGCGTGGTACAATAGAAATAACTGTGGACTAGGACGTGAGGGGCCTCAGTTCTCACCTAGTTCTACCACTAAGGTAGTTCACCTCTCCAGGTCTTAGTTTCCTTATTTGTAAAATAGGGAGGTTAGCTGGCTAAGGCTCCTTCTACAGTCTATGGATCTTGTCCAGTGGTGAGGATGAGATCATAAGCTTTGACCCTTGAAAGAATCTTAGAGATCACCCAGCTCAATCCCTTCATTTTCTAGCTGATGAAACTGAGAACCAGACAGGCTATGTTATATTCCCAAGTCACAGAGTAGCAGAGCTGAGGTTTGCAACTCAAGCCCCCTCATTCCAAATCCAATATTCTTGAGATTTATGTCATATTATTTGTACTCTTTGTCCACTTTCCTGTATTTACAAAATGGTGAGCAAGGTTTTAGAAGTAGTCTGAGGTCAAGGAACAGAGATGAACTAACTCACCAAACGTGGATCAATTCTCTTCCCAAAATCAAAGGGAGCAGCCCTGGTAGGTCAATTCAGCAAGAATGTATTAAATACCTGCTATGTGATACGGGCATCCAAACAAAGCATCTTTCCTCAAAGGGCTCAAGGTGCTGGTGGGGAGATAAAGCATGGACACAAGTAAATCAATATAAAGCTATTTCAAGAGTGAATGAGTGAGTGAGTGAGTGAGCACTAACTAATAAAGGGGAAGAGATGAGAAGGGCCTTCCTTGTCTAAGAGGTGGCACCTGAGCTCCACTTGGAATGAAGATGGAAGTGAGGAGAAAGTGAATTCCAGAGAAGGTGTGTATATGTTGGGGAGGGGGCATCTGGGAAAAGGCAAGGAGGTAGAAAATGGAATCTCATGTATAAAGTAGAACAGAGAGAGAAGGAAGGGGAATGGAAAGGTTAGTCGGAGCCAGACTGTGTTCAAGTAGAATCTGAGATGTCGGGACTCTACCTCTTTCCTCCTGAGTCTGATGTTTTCTGTGCAGGTCAAGCATTTGGGTAAAATCCCCAAACCTTTCTTTCTGAGATAAGAGAAAAACTAACAAAGCACTTGGTGATGTTAATAAGATTACTTTCCCTTCCTGATTTAATTCTGAGATGCAGAAATGTGGCCTCTGTCCCCCAAAGTGGTACCTGAAGCTTCACTCCCACTTTGCTTTATGTCTCTCAGGATACTTCTGAGGTTCCTCTCACTGATGGGTAAACAAGAATTACATTTTCATATGGTTATTACACTGAAATTATCATCAGAAAATTAATGCATTTAATAACTGTCCAAAAAACAGTGAAAAATGTGTCTGAAACCTGAAGACAACTATCTGTTCGAATCCCTTCAACCTCTCAGAAGCATCAGATAACAAGATACTTGGCATCATGCTTCTTATGCAGGACTCTCTGTCATTGGGAATTGAGGTGGAGAAAGGCTGTCTTTATTCAGCTTGAGCTGAGAGTGCTGAAATAAATAAAGGTCCAAAGCTTAGATGGTTTCCAATTTGTACAGGGGTGAACATCATTTCATTCTAAACATCTGCACAACTGGTAAACAATAAGGCATCATTTGAGAATTTTTAAAAATCAGATCAGATGCTAAAATCCACAAAAAGAGTCCCCAGGGTGGAGTGTCCAGGGAACCTTCGATTGAATTCTATTTGGCAAGCATTTACGAAGCCCCTCAGATTTGCCAAGAAATGTGCTGGGGATACAAAGACAAACATACAGGCCCCTTGAGGGCCCACCCCAAAGGATCTTACAGTATTGTTTTGTAAAGGATTGTACCCAGGGCTATGCTGGTCTAATGACCTTTGGGGTGTGCTGGTAAATTTAACAACCTTGGGAGGGAGGGAGAGAGGGGGAAACATATGCAAGACACGGTTTTCAGTTTAATCTAAATTATTAACACTTGCTTAACAATCAACAAAATAATAAACTGAGCAATGATTTGTAAATTTGCGGGGTGTAAATGCCCTGGTGAAAATTTAACAACCAGTTCTCCATTAGAGATGGCTCCAACATAGTCCTGATTGTAGCTGTTGACTTACTACTGTAGAATCCCTGGCTTCCTTTGAAACACAGCTCAGGAATGTAAGCTCATGGAGGGCAGGGGCTATTTTTCGTTTTTGGTCTTCCTAGCCCATGTCTAGCACAGAGGAGATACTTAATAAATGTTAATTATTTATTGATTTATATGCCATAAAATGTTGACTTTCTTTGGGCCAGTGTGGCTACCAGAATAGAAGGTACCTACCTCTCTTCTCTGTCACAGAGTGACATTAGAAAGGTTTACCCACCTCACTTCTCCATTTTCAGCTTTTTCAACCTTCTCCTCCCACATAGAATCTCCTCTTTACATCAGGCACCCACTGGTTTGGTTCCAGCTGCCTTTTCTGTAATCCAATTGACCTTTCTAAAGCAAACTAGTCACCAATTTACTTGTGCCCACTTACTGGCCACCCCCTAAGACCTCAGGCCACGTGGGTGTCTCTCTCTCCACTCAGATGCCCTCTCTTCCTATGAGGAGGCCATAGGATACTCAGAAATGCGCCATTCATATAGAATACTGAGCCTTATCAGGCTTCAGGAGAGGGCCCCAGGCCCCAGAGTTGGGCATAGGCCCTCAATGCTTGATGCAGAATGAAGATGCTCCCCTGACATTCCTTCCTATCAGGGCTCAGTCCCCACCTCTCAGTACTCCCTCTGCATGTCTCCTCCTTTGCTGTAGTTTCAGGGATATCAAGGTAGCCTTTCTCCTTTCCAAGCCCAAGCCCTTAACCTGGATCCTTGATTGAATCATTTCTTGCAGGAGTTTTGCCCTTTGACCTGCAAGGTTAACCTGGCCTTACCTAGTTTTTGAGCTCCTTACAGACTGGATTCTCAGAAGTTAATCGACTACTTCTTTCTTCCCGATTCTAGGGGTTTTCTAGTACTATTATTCCCAAGCCCTAACCAATGTGCTCCCAATGATTATCACTTAGGCATCCAGGGATGAATAGCTTTAAGAAATAGGTTTTTGCTAAGGTAGTATAGGAAGAATAATTGGTACAAAATACTTTGTCCCCCAAACCAGGGACACATTCTCCCATGAGAACATACAGAGTCCAGTAGAAAGTGAGCTCAAGTTTAGAGAGTTCCCATGACCAAAGGGTAAACTCACACCTTTGGATTACTCATGTTATCCATCTCTGAGTTCTCATGAAGTTCTCCTGAGATGGAGGGCTCCGCCAGGTTCCGAGGACTAAAGCTGCTCTTCTCTCAGGTCACAGTCTCCGAAGCCATCTTTCCTTAGCGTGTTTAGTTTATTCTCTCTCAGCTCCTGGCTGAATGCACTGTCTGTCTCTGGCCCAGTTTCTTTGTGGGGAGAAGAAGGGGTGTGACATTCCCTCTGAACTCACTCCGTAACTGACAGGTACAAAATCTGGCTCTTCCAAGGTCCCCCAAAGCTTGACTTCTCACTAGCAGAATCCTTTATCTGGTACACAAAGGCCCAGAGATGTATTGATTTCTTTCAACCAGTCTCAAAACATTTCCTGGCCTAGGTCATCTATTTCAGTTAAGGGCTCAAAACACCTCACTCCTCCTAAGCTGATTAAGGACTAGCTCATGATTCTTCAAAAGACATATCTCAGCCTTATTCACACTTAGGTTCCACTTTTGATTGATTGAATAAAGATGTCTGGGCCTTCCCTGTATATTGTCAGCGGGTGGGGGTGTGATACAGGATTATAGAAAATAATCAACAGAGGTAAAGCACTAAGAATAAGGAGGATCAGAAAAGGCTTCTTGCAGAAGGTGAGACTTGAACTGACACTTGAAGGAAGTTGGGAAAGCCAAGAGGCAGTGATGAGGAGGTAGAGCATTCCAGGAGCAGGGGACAGCCAGGAAAATGCCAAGAGTGGGGAGATGAAGTTTCTTTTCTGAGGAACAGTTGGTGTTACTAGATTACAGAGGGGTGTGTGTGTTTGTGTGTGTGTGTGTGTGTGTGTAAGGGGATTGGAAATAAGGTATAGGAAGACTGGAAAGAGAAGGGCAGGTTACAAAGGGCTTTGAATGTCAAAAAAAGGATTGTATAATTGATCCTGCTGATGACAAAGAGTTTATTGAAAAATGAGGTAACATGATCAGATCTGATCACTCTGACAATTGAGCAGAGGTTGGATTGGAGTGGAGAAAGACTTGTGGCACAGAGTTTCCTGCCACAGCAAGCTATTGCAATAGTCCAGGCATAAGATAAGGGCCTTCACCAGGGTGGGGGCTGTGTCAGAGGGGAGAAACAGGCATATGCAAGAGGTGTTATGAAAGTAAAATCAGCAGGACTGGACAAATGATTGGAAATAGGGAGGGGAGAGTAAGAGTCAAGTATGGCACTTGGGTTGTGAGCCTAAGTGACTGGAAAGATGGCGATACCCTCAAAAGTAATACGCAAGAAGAGAGGATTTGGAAGACAAGGTGAGTTTAAGACAACTATGGAGCATCCAGTTTGAGATCTCCAGTAGGCACTTGAAGATGCAAGCTGAGGTCAGCTGAGAAGTTAAGACTGGATAAATAGATTTGAGAATCATGACATAGAGATGATAATTGAATCTATGGCAGCTGATGAGATCATCAAGTGAAGTGGTACAATGGGAAAAGAGAACAGGACCCAGGACAGAGTCCTGTGGGACGCACGCAGTTGGCAGATATGACTTGAATGAGGCTCTGGCAAAGAAGGAGCTTGGATATGTAGGAGAACAAGGAGAGAATAATGTCATGAAAACCTAGAGAGAAGAGAGTATCAAGGAAAAGAGTGCCATTGAAAGAGAGGTCAAGAAGGATGCGGATTGAAAAAAGCTCGAGGGTAGCTGAGTGGTACAGTGAATAGAGCACTGGCCCTGGAGTCAGGAGGACCTGAGTTCAAATTCAGCTTCAGACACTTAACACTTACCAGCCATGTGACCTTGGGCAAGTCCCTTAACCCCAATTGCCCTACCTTCCCCTCTCAAAAGAAAAAAGAAAGAAAAAGGCTCTTTAGATTTGGCAAATAAAAGATTTTTCATAACTTTGGAGAGAACATGTTGAATGAAGAGGCCAGAAGTCAGACTGCAGACAACGAAAGGAAAAAAAGTCATTGATGTTCCTATTGTATACAGCCTTCTGAAGCAGTTGAGGCACAAAAGGGAGGAGAAAGATGGAATAATAGCTAGTGGGGATGGATGGATCAAACAAGAGGCTTTTGAGGCTGGGGGACACACTGACATGTTTACAGCAAGGCAGCTAGTAGGCAGAGAGACATTGAAGATAAGTGAGAGGGTGGAGACAATAAAGGAGGCGATCTGATGGGGAATATGGATTGGGACCACTTGTACACAGAGGAGATGGCCTTGGCCCAAAGTTAACAGCATCCTAGCTTAGCATCATTCTCCCGTTTTGTTTTTAAAGAGCATTTTCCCAGAACCCCCAACTTTCTTTTTTTCTTTTTCTTATATTTATTTATTGATTGAAATATTTCTCTTTTTTGCTTTTTATTTGGAGGGGGAAGGTAAGGCAATCGGGACTAAGTGACTTGCCCAAGGTCACACAGCTAGTTTTTTGTGTTAAGTGTCTGAGGCCGGATTTGAATGCAGGTCCTCCTGACTCCAGGGCCGGTGCTCTATTCACTGCTCCCAACTTTCTTATAGGATTTATTGACCTTCTTTTCCAAAAACGATACAAGATTTGTCTTTCCATATTCCTGAACCGATCCTGGCCAGACACAGAAATGAAAAGGAACTTTTGCCCACTCCAGCATATCATCTGTCCTTTTGGAAGCCAGTTCCTATTGGTTCCTTCTCCCTCTTTTCTCTAAATACAGATTTTTGTGTTGCCGTAGAGAATCTATCAGTGGACCCAAGGTCTAGCCATCACTCTTTAGGACATAGGCCTTCATTAAAACTGATTTTGAGAGAAGGTTAAGGGGAAAGAATAACAGAGACTTGCAAGATACTATTTCTCTCCACCCTCTTCCCCTGTCCCTTAAAAAGAACACCATGAAAACTAGCCCAAGTTACTGTTAAAGTCATTTTTTAGACTTCTCTCTGTGGTTAACACAGGCCAATGAGTTTTTGCTTAAAGGTCCTCTGTTTCAATGCCTTGATCTCTTATTTTCTTAATTTGGGGCTTCTGGTTAGGAAGGTATTTAGTTTTAAAAAGTCACTTTATGTTGTTCATAAATCCTTCCTAATTTTCATTCCCAGACTCATTTTTCATCTATAGTTCATTTCAACCTTTAAGCCCTCTCCAAAGTAATCTTAACATACAGAAGCCAAGAAACAAGTGAACTTAGATCATCTTCCCAGACCAGCCTGTATGTTAAATTCCTTTCTGTCTGGTCAAAAAAAAGGAGAGAACGAAAAGCCCAGAAAAACCCTAATCTGTCTATGCCCTTTTACCCAGGTTCTTCCCCCTTAAGTATTTTATCTAGTAAAACCACCTGAGGTAGGGTAGCTAAGGTCCCTCGGGTGTGGTTGGTGAGTCCTGGAAGAGATTGTGGCCAGGGTTATCCCCGGTGAGCCTTAGGTGTGTGCCCTACTAACCATGTGGCCAAAGGGGCCCTGAGTTGTGCTGAGGTATAGATGAAGGTCCTTGGGTCGTATCCAAGGAATCCAAATAAATGCTTGTAGATTGAATCCAACAGTAGAATGAAAGCTTCTGGAGGGCAGGAGCAGCTTTACATTTCCTTTTTGTATCCTTAGGACCTAGCAAAGTACCATGTACATAGTACATGCTTATTAGATTAGATTGGCTAAAGAGATAGTGACTGACTTTCTTCTCACACTTGCACATCCCAACAGAATCCCCAGGTAGAAAGCATGAAAGAAGCAATTTTTCCGATCGAGAAGGACTGATTATTGCTGTCAGACCCCTGAAGAGGGACTCAACTTGTTCTACTTGGCCCCAGAAAGAGGGAGCCTAGGTGACCTAGAGGTAATGAGCCCATCCCTTGAAGGGCTAGAGACCAGGCGACCTATCATTGGGTAACATAGAAGAAGGAGTACTGCTTAGTTGGAAGTGGATCTGGAGGAGCATCAGCAAATTCAGGTAGAAAGAGATCCTTATGGGCTGTCTATTAATGTAGAAAATCACATTCACATATGATTCACATCATCTATGTTGCATTGCCTTTTAGTAACTGTTAAACAAGTTCCTAATGCCATTGGGATCTGGTGAAGGTAGCACTCTTGCCTAAAGTCAGACACCTCTGGTTTAGATGGCTCCTTCTAACATTAACATTTGGATTCACCAATTCTGCTTGGTCTTCAGGGAGAAATTTTGTTCCAGACACTATTACTACTATTAATGATAATAATAAAATCGACATAGCACTTTCAAGTTTGTAAAACTCTACCCATGTTAACTCATTTGAATCTCACAACAGGCTTGTGAGATAGCAGACATTATCACTCCCATTTACAACTGAGGAAACTGAGGTTGGGAGAGATCATGTGACTTGCCCAGAGTCCTAGAGCTAAGAAGCGTTTGAGGCAGCAGTTAAACTCAGTTTTCTGACTCCAAATCCAGCCCTCTATCTATTGCGCCACCTAGTGACAGGTCAAGACTTCAAGGTGTAAGCAATCCACAACAGATGAGTTCAACAAAAGAATGGATTGTTCTGAGGGGTTTTGGAAAGGCTCATGAAAATGAGCTCAGTCCCAAAGCAATTTCTCCTGTTGAGAGAGCCAGAGCTCCAAAAATTTAAGAAAAACTCATCTGTGCTTATGTTAGACCTGTCTAATCATAGCACTAATTACTACCACCAGTCCTCAGCCCCCTACCTCCAAACATACAGACCCACCACAAAAGGAGGTTTTTCAAGTTGATCTGGAAAATTTTGATTTGTCCTTATCCCAGCCCCAAAGCCTTGGGATTTGTTCCAGTTTCAGGAAGAAATGTGTAAGAAGCTTCTGAGCTGAGCCAGGATTTAGCTTAAGAATCAACAAGACATTCAGGGCCTGGGAGACTTTTGTGGAACCCTCAGATTGCACCCTATCAGCAGCCATGCTACAACTGCACATAGGCTTCACCCAACTGCAAGCACCCATTCTAAGGGATATAGGAAGAGCTCAATGCCGGGGGCAGGAGGAGGAGGGAAGGGAGGCACTCGCCATTTTGCTAAATTTTTTTTACTAAACATTTTTCTAAAACCTTATTCCACTCCTTGAAATGGTATATGGATATCAGAACTGATATGAGACTGAGATTTTAGTAAAATGGACATCTGGTGTCAAAGATTACACTGTCAACACTGCACCATCATAGGAAGAATATTTCTACTTAAATTAAGGCCAAACTGGCCAAATTATAGACAAATCCAAAGGGGCCAATTTTCCTTTAGCTAAAGAAATATATGAACATGTAATCACAGTCCAAGGATTTCAATATTCAATTTGGGACAAAATCATAATAGAAATGAGACATCTGTGAGTGGAAGACAATGAAGCCTTCCTCTGGGACCCCAGACTCATCTGTGAGAATGGAAGTTGGAATGAGGATCCTCGGAGCTTATATGGGTTACATAATAAAGAGTCACACGGTTCACAGAAAATATATTGACTTATGATTTACCGATAAAAAAATAGTTAGAATCCATGCCAAGTCAAGTCAACAAGAACATATAAAGTACTTACTACTTGCCAGACTCTGTGCTAATCACTGGGATACAGAAAAAGGCAAAAACAGGCCCTGCTGTCCAACAACAACAACACACACACAGACACACACAGACACACAACCATGCTTATGCAAAATATAGATAAGGTACATTGGAGGCCAACCCAGAGAGAAAGCATTAATGAGCATTGAGAAGGACAGGAAAGACCTGCAGAGGGTTCAATCTGAGATGAGGCTTGAATAAAGCCAGGGTAGCCAGAAGGCAGAGATGAGTCTGTACTGATTCAGGAAAAGTCACTGAGTCAAGGGGATCAATTTTTTCAGGATGATAAAAGGATCCAAAAGACTCCTAAAAATTGGGGTTTAAACTGTTGTACTATATAAGCAGTAGTCCTCTAATGCATTGACAGCTAGATGGTGCTGCAGGGGATAGAGCCCTGGACCTGGGGTCAGGAAGACTCCTCCTCCTGTTTCAAATTCAGCCTCAGACACTTCCTAGCCATGTGACCAAGGGCAGGTCATTTAGCTCTGCTTGCCTCAATATCCTCATCTGTAAAATGAGCTGGAGAAAGCAATGCAAACTGCACAAGTATCGCTGCCAAGACCCCAATAGGGGTCACAAAGAATTGGAGATAGCTGAAAAATAACTGAACAATGACAATAACAACCCTAATGGATATTATACTCAAATATAGAATCCCACCAGTACATGGGTTCAATGTGGGAGTTAATATTGGGTTTATGCCACCATTGCAGTCCATTCTCTACCAATAAACCAAATAGAAGGCACAAATCAAATAGCAAAGCATTTAATTGGAACCATACTGCAAGGTGAGCAAATGGAAGACAAACATCTCAGCACTCGTGTGTGATTGAGTATACCCACATCTATGAATTCCAAAGAGGAGCTTTAGGAGACAACGTGGAACTTGTGTGACCTTGAGCAAGTTCTTCCTCTGGGCCTCAGGTTCTTCCCCTGTAAAAACTGGCTGGGGCAGGGGGACAGACTGGCCTAGAAAGCCTCTAGGGTTCTTCTAGATCTAGGATGCCCTGAAAACACCTTCTCCA
Organism: Pseudocheirus occidentalis; assembly: GCA_028646575.1. Taxonomy (NCBI): domain Eukaryota; kingdom Metazoa; phylum Chordata; class Mammalia; order Diprotodontia; family Pseudocheiridae; genus Pseudocheirus; species Pseudocheirus occidentalis. The sequence goes on along the minus strand of CM053602.1, from coordinate 5,826,235 downwards.
AGAGACCTCACAGTCCTGATAGTGAGGGCCTGGGTTCAGGCTCTCTCTGCAGCTGGAAGATCCTCCTGCATGCTCCTAGGTCAGACTGACCAGGGGTTTGGCCTAGGGGGTTAATATCTAGTAGCACCCTTCCTCTCCGTGGTAATTCCTGAGCCTCAACATGATGGAATCACAGGCTTTAGTCCAACTCCTACCTGAAAAAGATTCCCCTCCATCTCATACCCAAGGAATTCTCAACCAGCCTTTGCTCATCTAGACTTTCAAAGAAGGGAACTCAACTCCTTCGTAAGGCAACCCAGCTCACTTTAGGACACCACTAATCAAGAGTGTGTTGACAAATGTTAACTAACTCCATGAAAAATAATTGTATATAGAACACACTTTGAAGTTGAATCTGTATTTTTTCCCATTATTTTCCTAAGTCTAGAAAACTGTAAAACAAGCCCTGATTTGTAGCATTTTCCAATTTCCAAGGTAGATATGTTTATGTTGAACTTTTAACAACCAGCTCTCTGGAGCCAGTTCGAGTTGGCTCCAGCACAGCCTTGCTACTGATAGGAAACTCCTCCTTCCCCCGCCAGTGTTTCCTTGCCTAGTCACAAATTTTTTTCCTTGTTACTATTTTCTTGGGCCTCCATCAGACCAAGTCCCCTGCACAGCCCAGAAGCACCCTCCATAGTCCCATCATTGCTGGAAGCCCAGCCAGTTGTATATTCAGAGTGCACAGGGTCTCAGTCTTCACCACCACCCCCTGTTACTGGGATTGTACCAGAGGTCAGAAGGCCCTAGCCGCAGCTCTGGTCCAAGTAGCCAAGGCCATGGAAATCTGCTGTTCTCTCTGGTGCAGGCAGCTCCAAGGGAATCAAGCTTCTGCGGGCACTCCCCAGCTCAGTGACAACAGGGCCAGCTCATTGGCTCTTTGCTGTTGGCAGCCCTGACTTAGTCTCTGCAGCTCCTCAACCCCCTCTGCATGCTCTGAGCACTGCCAAAGAAGCTGCCTGGCTGCTGTGCCCATTGCTCCAGAAAGCCCTGTGGGCCTGGGCCTCTGGGCAGAGGCAGCCCTGACTCCTCCAGCTGACTGCGGGCACAAAACTTCTGTCCCCAGCTCTTGCCTCTCTGCTGCTACTGCAGCTTGTTCCCACACAAGTGTGCAGTGAGCCTTCTATAGGGACTGGGGAGTGGGGAGAAAGGAATCTGCAAAGAGCCCTCAATTACAGTATAAGGGAGATTAGAAACATTTCCAAATGTAGCACTCTGGGACCAGTAGAGCCTAGGTAGACAGACAGGTGGTAGATGGATAGAATGATGTTAGATAGACGGCAAACAGATAAAAAGATAGTGGACAGAAAGATGAGAGATGAGAGATG
>CM053602.1:5767699-5824368 GCA_028646575.1 Pseudocheirus occidentalis | reverse complement strand
TATATATATATATATATACACATTTGTTTTCCCTTCACCTATCCTCATACTGAGAAAAGTTTCATAAGTTACAATTATAATTTTTCATGTTTTCATGTAAATAGTTCAGCTTTGATAAGTTCCTTGTGATTTTTTTCCATGTTTACCTTCTCGTACTTATTATATTTGAGTGTCAGATTTTCTTCTCAGTTCTGATTTTTTTCATCAAAAATGCTTGAAAGTCCTCCACCTCACTGAATGACCATATTTCCCCTGGAACATTATACTCAGTTTTGCTGGGTAGATGATTCTTGGTTTTAATCCTGGCTCCCTTGGTCTCTGGAATATCATATTCCAGGCCCTTTGGTCCCTTAATGTAGAAGCTGCTAGATGCTGATAATTTCTTGAAAGATGATGTCTAGGCTCTTGTTTTGACCATGACCTTTAGGTAGTCAAGTAATTCTTAAAATGTTTTTCCTGGCTCTGCTTTCCAGGTCAGTTATTTTCCAATGAGATATTTCACATTTTCTTCTATTTTTCCTTCTTTTGATTTTGTTTTTATTGTTTCTCAATGTGTCATAGAGCCATCAGCTTTCACTTGCCCAATTCTAATTTCTAAGAGATTACTTCATTCAGTAAGCTTTTGTATTTCCTTTTCCACTTGTCTAATTCTACTTTTTAAGGAGTTCTTATCTTCAGTGAATTTTTGTACGTCTTTTTAAAAATGTGGTCTATTCTATTTTAAGGTGTTATTTTCTTCTGTATTTTCCTGTGCTTCCTTTACCATGTGGTTGGCTCTTTTCTCATGCTTTTCTTGCCTCACTGTCATTTCTTTTTTTTTGGTGTCATTTCTTTTCCCACTTTTCCCTCTACCTCTCTTATTTGATTTTTAAAATCTTTTTGAGCTCTTTCAGGAGTTCTTTTTGGAACTGAGAACAATTCACATTATTTTGAGGCTTTGGTTGTAGCTGTTTTGACTTTGTTGTCTTTTTCAGAATTTGTGTTTTGATCTTTCCTGTCACCATAGTAACTTTCTATGGTCATGTTCTTTTTTTGTAGTTTGCTTATTTTTCTAGCCTGACTTTTAACTTTATGTTAAAGTTGGGCTCTGCTTTGGGGGGTAGAGAGGACACAGTCCCAACTTCAGGTTTTTTATGCTGCTATTTTCAGAACTAGTTCTCAGAGTCTACAAGTTGCAGTTCTTCCAAAATGGTATGATGTAAGATAGACATGGTCACTACTCTCCTGGTCTGTGTTCTGCCCTGTGAGCAACCACAAGCACTCTTTTCCACCCTGTATCTGTGAGTACAGTCCCCACCCCACTGAAGCTATGAACTTTAGTGTGCTAATGATTCTTCTTGCCTTTGTTTCCAAATTGGGACCATGAATGGGCAATCCAACAGAGCCTTATACCCAGTGCCAGTAAAGGGACCCCTATAATTTGCTTTTGATTGGTTATCCAACTTCCTTAACCTCTACAGGCTGAGAGTTCTAGAAGTTGCTCCTGTACCACAGTGGGACAGACCTTTTCTGCTAACCTAAGTTGTTTGGGGATGGGAAATTCTTTCATCCCATCCTTTGTTGGTTCTACAACTCCAGAATTAGTTTTGAGATATAATATTTAAGTTGTTTGCAGGGCAATATGAGTGAGTTCAAGAGACTCCCTGCTTTTACTCTGCCATCTTGGCTCTGCTTCCCTCCTTGTAACATCATTTGCTGATTCTTACATTGACCATTATAAAAATGCAAAAGCAGTCCCAAAGGGGAAAAAAAGTATTCTAACAATCTCAAAATGCAATGAATCTTCGTATGTTAATAGAGCTGTGAATTGGTCCAGTCATTCTGGAAAATAATTTGGAATTATTAGAGGAAATCTACCAAATCATTTATGCCCTTTGACTCAGAGATTCCTCCTTAGGGCTTATCCCCCACGGAGATCAGTGACAGAATGGTCTCATACATACCAAATTGTTCACAGTAGCAAAAATCTAGAAACAAATTCTGTCCTGTTCTTTGGAAAAAGGCTGAAAAACTTCTAGGATAAGAGTAATGGGATATTACTGTGTCAAGGAATTCAGAGAAACATGGGAAGAGTTGGCCCAAGGAATAAGCAGTCAGGGAACCCAAGTACAAGACTTAGGTTGATTTCTGTTATTAGACATGATACAATGTCCTAGTCCTTTGGCACGTTGGCTCTCCCTCCCAGTTTGGTGATACCTCTATGTTGAATAAGGATACCGACTATGGCATGTATGCCTTTGTCCCAGAATCATCTCAAATTCACCGTGTCCAAAGTCACCCTCTTTGTTTCTTCTCCCCTAGGCCCACTCCTTCTTCTCGCTTTTCTCATGCCTCAGTATTCCTCTCAATTCCTCATTGTCTCTCATCTCTAATATCTAATCTATTGCCCAGTCCAATTGCTTCTCTGTCGTGTCTCAGATTCTCTCTGTTGCCATTCACAATGCTGCCCACAACCCTTGTTCAGACCCTCATCATGTATTACTGCAATACTCTCTTGTGTGGTTTCTCTGTCTCTAGTCTTTCCTTTCTGTGTTGCTTCTTCCACCTAGCTGTCACATTGGTATTCTTGAAGCACAGGTTAGATCCTATTACTTCTCTGTTCAATAAATGGCTCTTTTATAGCCTCTGAAATCCAATGCAAATTCCCTGGTATCTTGGCTCTAAACTATCTGTCCAGACTGACTTTACCTTCTACCCCATACCTTCCTCTACTGTAGGTTCTCCTGCCCCACACCTCTGTACAGGTCATCCCCAGGAGGAGCAGGATCAAGTGTTCTTCCTGTTTCTTAGAATGTCCTCTAAGAAGCCTATCTTGATTCCCTCATTATTAGTACCTTCTCCCCTACCCCTGTGGCCCCTAAATGACTTCATTTTTAACTTGCATATCTCTCGTTTTGACCTGTGTTCATGTCGTTCCCCCAGTAAATGTAAGCTCCTTGAATACAGGACCCTTTTGTGATTCTTTGTGTTTCTGATGTCTAGAACTGGAATGGTGGGTGGGCTCTTGTAAGTGACTACTGACTGATTCTGTCCATTGAAATTGCTATATCATGTAGTTTGCTTATTGATTTCAAGGGAATGTGCCATGGGAAGAAGGCAGTATCTGTTGGGATGTGATTATTGTATCCAAACCATATCTCTCAGTAAATTATATACGAGTGAGTGAGTGAATGAATGAATGAGGTAAGATTTAGTAGATTTTGAAGCAGACCTTGAATTCTGGCTGGGGCGTGTACAGTAGGAGTAGAGGGAGGGCCAACTACCCCCTGAAGGGTGGTATCTGGCAAGCAAAGGCGGGAATGGCCAAGGTAAGGATGGAGGCTAGAGAGGAAGGGAAGGAAGGGGCGGTTCCTTTTCACAGAGTATTAGACAAGGGCATCACAGATTGTCACAGCCTGCAGAGCCCTCTGAGATTATCTAGTCCAACCCGCTCATTTTACAGATGAGAAAATATCGGACTCACACAGCAATCAACATGTACACCAATTTTCTCTTCTCTTAGTGTTAGAAAATGCGGCTTCCTTCCAGGTTTTTTGCTGTCTCCCCAAGCTGAAAAAAAGTCTCTGTCCCTCAGACACAGATCCAGCATATGATCCAGCAATGAGGCGAAATCGGGTTTGCAATGGAGGGCCCGGAGGAGGCTGCCTTTTGGGCAAGCATGGTGAGCCTTTCCAAGGGCTCATTCCAGTTCTGGACAATGGCTCTTTCTTCCTACTCAATGAATCATTTCTTAATTTTTATCACCAATATTTTTCTGGAATGGAATCTCTTATTTGCACTTTATTGCTTATTATGTTATAGTGTATTAATCTGAAAAAAGTGAATTCAACTTGTGTGGGTGTGGATCCTAATAAGCCAAATGGATTTTAAACAGAGCATGGAATAAATATTGGAAAGAGGCTTTAGGGAATGAGGTGGCAGGGGTAGGGACAGTACCACGGGGAAGGGGGCAGTAAATGAATGTAACCTTTATCGGACAGTCAGTTCCACATTGGAAGGAGAGGGTAGATCAGCTGCTCTCTCAAGTACCTTACTGCTCTGATTGTTCTGGAAAGGTTGGATTCAGTCAAAGGGCTGTACTTGAGGACCTAGAGGGTCGCATGTGGCTCAATGTCACAGGTTCCCCACTCCTGGTAGCCCCTCCACCCCCATCTTGTACTGACAAATTGCTGTTTTGAAATCATACTTTATACCTGTCCCTATAAAATTTCATGAGTAGGCAGGACAAACAGGAAAGAGAAGCCCCACACTACAGAAAGTAGAGAAGGCATAAAGTGTCTGGGAATCAGTCTCTCAAAGCACTGTCAGGCCCTGCATAGATGCAATTATAAAATTCTCCTTAAAGAAATAAAGAATAAGTGAAGTAGCTAGAGGGATATTCAGTGTTTATGACTGAGCCAAGTCAATGGAATCAAAATGACAATACTAGAGAGACTCATTTATAGGGTTAGCGCTACACCCAGGGCATACGGTACCAAGCAAGGCAAAATAACATCACAATTCATTTGGAGATACAAAGTATCTAGAATATCAGTGGAGAAAAGAAAAAAAGATATGAGTTGGGAATAGAAGTTCTAAGCCTCCAACCAGATTAAAAACAGCACTCATCAGAACTCTTTGGTGCTGGTTTAAAAATAGAAAAGTAGGACTAAGGAACAGACTAGACAAGGAGAAATCAGAAACAATGAAATTCAGTAACCCAGTGTATAATCAAAAGCTAAATGACCATATGCTTTTCCCCAGAGATCCCCGTGCTAGGCCTATGCCGCAAGGAGATGGAAGACAGAAAGAAAGGTCACATGTGCATCATGATATTTATAGTAGCATTTCTGGGGTGGTGGCAAAGAACTGGAAAAAAAGTTGATGCTCATTGATTGGAGAATGGCTAGAGAAGTTATGGCACATTCATATCATAGAATACTATGATGCCATAAGAAAGAATAAATATGAAGAATACAGAGAAGGGTGGAAAGCCATATCTGATTGAAAGTGAAGTAGAAAAAACCAAGAAAACTATACACAGTGACTATAAGACTGTAAATTGAAAACCAATAACAAATAAAAACAGAAATGAAAAACCAAAATGAAACAATGACTGAAGACCCAGAAACAAGAACAAAAATCCTAATGACTCAATGACTCAACTTGGCAGAGGTTAGAGAGGCCCCTCCCCATTCTTTGCAAAGATAGGAGACTGGGTGGGCAACACTGCAAACAGGAGACTGTTTTCCTTCTTATCTCTTTGTTATAAGGAATTACTTGCTCCCTGGGAGAGGGAAAGGGAAGAGATATACTAGATAAATTTTGGGAAGTATAGTTGATGTAAAAATCAATAACAAGATAACAATAAAATTTATTTAAAAAAAAGACAAAGTTATCAGGAAACTCCTTTAAGACTATAAATTAACTTGAAGTTGACACTCAGCATTGGCAGGGACAGTTTCCGCATGGGGAGTCCTTTATCCTGATGAAATCTTAGGTCCCAATTTTTCAAAAATCACTCTGGTTTGGTTTGGCCAATTTCCTGACACATCCTTGACCAAAGCTCAGTGGCATCTCTAAAGCTGAATGGTGCAAGTGAAGGGCCCAATGTCCTCTGCCCATTTCCCCCTCCCCCCCACACCCTGCCATGTGTTCCTAAAGAGGTACGCTAGTCTGGCCTTCTCCAGGCCTTTTCCATCGCTTGGGGCCAGTGTCATCCTGTTCTAGGGCCTTGGTGGCTTCTTCAAGTTCTAAATCACTGTCTCCTGGTTCTCTAGAAGTTCTGGAACTAGAAATGACCCCAGGACCTCTATTTAGCCCAGCTGGTTGGAGCTCTGGGCAAAGGGATCCTGGGGAAGGGAGTGCAGATGGGCAAGAGCACACAACATGAATTGGGTCTCTCACTGCGCTGCAGCCAAGGTAATTAGGTCTCCCTTTCGCCTTTCCCTCCAGACCTTGTGCCCACACATGTGTCTCATCGTCTGCACAGTACAAATATGTCAAGTGAAAATCAATTTGGGGACAGCCGTAGGGGCACAGGCCAAGCTTAGAGCTGCCCATGAGAGCCAACCTTTCCAGTCAACTACAAAGTTGGCTCTTCATACCTCATCTTATTTGGGCCTCACAGCAATAATATTTCACTTGTTTTACTGAGGAGGAAACTGAGGCTCAGGGAAGTCCAAGACTTGCACCCAGGCCTCTGAACCCCTTGTCTAACACTCTCTCTACCATACTATACTTTGCAGCTTTGCTCTTTGCAGCTTTTCCCCTTTCTTATGAAGCAAAATCAATGAGATGGAAACACAGATATTTGCTGAAATACCTGACTGAGGAATTCAAGTAAGCTCAGGCCCCCAGCTCTCTGTCTGCAACCTGATGGGTGCCTGGGGTGGCAGCAAGAAAAGAAAATGTCTTTGTCGAGTCGCCTTCTCCTTGTCTTTCTCTGGCTTTGCTGAGATGAATGTGTTTGATCTCCATCTTTGGGAAAATGAGTCTTAGTCAGATTCAATATAAAGATCGCTGTCAGGAAACACTTGTTTTTAACAAGCCCAACCAACCCCCTACCCCACCGTCACCAGTACCCTGACCTTGGGTGGCAGCAGATGAAAAGAAGTCAGATAAGGCTGCATATCTGGGTGATATGAATCAGAGCCAACACAAAGAAAGCTTTGGCATCACCTGCTCTCATCTCCATCGTTGCTGGGAGGTGAGAGTGGGGAGATAAGCGTGTAGGCACTGGAAGGCAACTTGGGAAACCTATGGCTCCCCAAGCAGGTTCTAATGGGGGAGGACAGAGGAGAGTATATTATGATGTGTCGGGCAGAGCTGGCCTTAACCATAAGCCTAGGCAGCAGGATATGAGATGTCCTCAGAAAACCCTGCCTGACCACAAGTCAGCCAAGGAACCTGAAATTCTACCTCTTTCAAGGGAGGAAGGTTTGACAGAAATCCACCCCCTCAGTGATTGGGGATTAACGGAAGAATAAGGATGGGGGGAAGACAGGCAACTTGCTGTAGTGGATAGAGTACCTGACTCTGAGGCAGAACAGCCTGGGGATAACAACAGGATTTACTTCTCAGGGTTGCTGTGAAGTTCGAATCAGACATTTAAAGGATGTTTTGCAAACCTTAAGGTGTTATGAAAATGCCAGCTCTTACTCTAGGAGATGTGTATGATCCTGTGTCCACATGGGGTCTTAAGCATTTGGGATGGTCTAAGTCTAAGGGAAAGACGATACTGGAGTTTCCCAAGGTAGAATGTTGACTGCCAACCACCAAAATCACAGGATTTTGAGGTGGAAGGACCCTCAGAGACACACTGAAGCATAACTCCCTGAGAAGGAGCTAGGTCAGACATGGCTGCTGCAAGCATTGGGCTGATGATGATGAGGGAATCTTGTGAGGGGCTTGGGGGCCTTTATGGCCTTATAGGAGTGTTGGGCTCAGAGAAAGATGAACCTCTCAGGCAGAATAGAAAATCATGTTCACTAACAGAGCCTGAAGAGCTCAGCCAGGAGACAGAGCAGACAGATCAGATCTGAAGGTGAGGAATGACCAGTCCCACATTTCTAGTTAGCCAAACCAAATGGTACTGGCTGAACTGGCAGATCAGTTGGCCCATGGGCAACTGATAACAATCTAGAGGCAAAGGGGATAGAGGTTAGGCCCAGATTGGGGCGGCGGGGGCGGGGGGAAGAATTCCCCTTCTCTAGCTTATATCAGTAGTGTGCCCAGGTGGTGATGGAAGAGGCTGCCCAGCAGGCTGCTCCCGATTATAACTCAGCTGGGATGAAGCCCGGCTAGTACTGAGACTTGGCAGTTTCTTACAGCCCTTGGCAGTTTCTCTGGCAGCAGTTATAGATCAAAGGCAGGGAGATGACAGGAAGGGCCCACCAGGTTCAGGACAGGACAAGGCAGTCTTGGTGTCCTTGATAACTTAGCAGCAAGCCAGGGAATACTACACAAAGGCATATATATATATATATATATATATATATATATATATATATATATATATATATTTATATATATATTCCCAGACTGAGTTAGGATGAGATAAGCCAGAACTGCAGTGCCATTCCGAAGCCACACTGGGGAGAACATTTAATGGAGTCAGCAGCATGCCTTTAGAAATTAAGGCCTTGATCTCAGGGGAGACCGGAAGCTGTTGGGCAAGATCTGTTTCTGGTTTGGCCTGGGCCACCTACCTTGGCTTCCCATCCTGTACGTAGCCCACACTGAAGGGTCATGGTGGTTGTCCTCATCACCATTCTCCTTGTTCTGGGGGCAGGAAAATATCCTTCTGAATGACCCTAGACAAGTTCCTACCAGGGGTGGAAAACCTGCAGTCTTGAGGCCACATGTGGCCCTCTAGGTCCTCAAGTGTGACTCTTGGACTAAGTTCAAGTTTCACAGAGCAAAGGGGTTTTGATCACAATATTAGGCTGCTTTACAAGACCTAATCAGCTTGGATCTCTGGCCCTAAAATATCCCCATGGATATGTAATGGTTTGAAGTTGTTTTGAAGGTCTTTCACATCCTTCATCCTTCTGATCTTCCCCATCCCCCTGGGAGTGAAGAAGGGTGATGGTTGTTATCCCAAATTTGTCAGATGAGGAAAAAGACTCAGGTTAAATGATTTGAACAAAATCATGCCATACGTTGGCGTGGGATCCAGGACCAGAACCCAAGACTTCTGACTCTTAATACTTGCGGTTTTCTTTGTTTGTAAACTCCTTGAAGGTAAGGACTTACATTTTTGCCTTTGGGTCTTAACTATCTAGAGAGGAAGTGTGGTGCAGTGGGTAGAGAGCTGACTTCAAAATCAGGAAGAAATAGCTTCAGGTATCCCTTCTGACACCTACTAGTTGTATGACCTTGGCCAAATCACTTAACCTCTCAGTGGTCCAGGCAACTACCGAAGCAGGCCAGTTGCTATCCCTATTGGTGGGGGTGGGAAGCTAGGTGCACATAGTACAAAGAGTGCTGAGCCAAGAGTCAAGAAGACCTAAATTCAAATTGGGCCTCAGACACTTACTACATGTGACCTTGGGCAAGTCACTTCTCCCTGTTCGCCTCAGTTTCCTCATCTGTAAAATGATCTGGAGAAGGAAATGGCAAACCAATCCTGTATCTTTGCTGAGACAATCCCAAATGGGGTCACAAAAAGTTAGGCATGACTGAAAGAACTGAACAACAAAAATTGGTGGGGGGTGGGGGTCGGGGTTAGAGTTAGGGTTAGGATTTCCTCACCAGACAGCTTCTTACATAACATCATGGGACAGAACAAAAGGAAAATCTTCAGCACTTAACATGGTCCCTAACACATAATATGACAATCAAGAAACTTTGATAGAATTGACTTTTTCCCCTTCTTTCAGGAAAGCCTGCACATTTGGAGAGGTCTCTATGGAGAGCATAGCACCATTTAGGCATTTGGGCCAGTACGGGAATGATGAATGAACTAAAAGAAGGTCGACATATTTGGACAGTTTTTAATGATCCCACGAACACACTTGCCTGTGAGCATTACCATTTATTTTCAAGAAATGTGTTTTGTTTTGTTTGAAAGTTATCTCGTTCAGTGAGTTGGGAGGTTTGTGATTCACCCTTTGGGTGGGGGGTTCACTTTCATTGTCTTTGCTCTGAACATGGAATGTAAACACGGAGGCCAAGAAACCCCCCAAATCTTTGGGACTCATCTCTTCAGAAGGAGGGTGCTTTGGACTCTCTGTTGCCACAGCAACTCAGATTTTTCTTGTATAGCTAAATGTTTGTATTAAAAATTAGAGTCCGAAAATGGAATGTGCTACCATAATTTCAAGTACTTTTAAAAGCAAGCATATAGCTCCCTTCAAAACCCAATGTCTGTTTTTAGGGCCTCATTGCATGGTGTTTTGAGAAAGGACTATTTCCAAATAAGGACTTTTTTGTTTAAAAAAAAATATACACATATATACATATATATGTGTGTGTGTATATATGGAAATGTGTATAAGTATATATATATGTATTGAATATATATGTATATATGATGTATATGTGCATATATTTATATATATACATGTATATATTAACGTATAATATATATGGCACTTTATGTAGAAAGCCTAACTTCCAGGGCTGTGGAGATGAAACCCACCCATGGGAGCATGAGTAATGGACACACTGAGGGAGACGATACAGTGTGGTTTGGAAGGAGGGGGTTACAGTAGGGAGCTTGTATTGTTCCTCAAATAGAAGAAGTCTCCAATGGTGGCCAGCTTGAAGTTAAACCTTAGAGGGTCAAAAGACTTGACTTTGCCAACTAGTCAAATGGCCTTGACCAGGCCATGAGCTCTGGGAGACTGTTTCTTCATCTGGTCAAAGTCAAGTCCTAATCTCTGTCTTCAAACTGAAGAGCTTGTTGGGGGAACATGTAGAAAGGTAAAAGACAAGGGGAAAAACTGTTCCAAGACAACTCAACCTTCCCTGGAGACCTGTTGCCCAATGGTTAGCATCATCTGGGCTGAACACCCTAGGCTTTTTGTGCTTGCATCAGGACTGTCCTGTGGCTATAGAGGTAGCCAAGAGGATTTCTCTAGAATGTTTGTCCCATGACTCTTGGCAGGATGTCAGTATCTTTCTGTGACGCTTTGGGCTGTTCTTAATAAACCAAAACCCTTCTTTGCAAAACTGGTTAACTGCTTATAGAAAGTCCAAGAGAGATTCTGGAAAGGCTGCCAAAAGGCCCACATGGACTAGGTGTTCTCGTATTTACTATAATGTGGCAATGTGATACAGTGGATAGGAAGTCTGGATAGGGAGGCAAGAAAACCTGGCTTCACATCGTACCTCTGATATTTATTACCTGTCACATCTCCTTGGGCTTCAGATTCCTTGCTATGTAAAATGAAGGTCTTGGACAAGATGATCTCGGAGGCTCCTTCCAGGCCCAAATCTGTGATCCATTGATCCTGTGATGAGTGTCCTCCTCCCCAGACCTCTACCTGTATGAGTCCCTGCCCAGCCCATCAACCCAGGCCCCATTCTATCTCCCAGCCAAAGGAGAAGAAATGGGTATGGCTCTGGGTTTGCTTCTGGAGGCCTTCTCTATCTCTGTTTCTCCATCAGTGCTCAGCACATTGCTGTGTTTCACACAGAGTGGGTATTCGCTAAATGTTTGTGGAAGGAAGGAATGAAGGAAGGAAGGAAGGAAGGGAGGGAGGGAAGGAGAGAGGAGGGAAGGGAGTGAGGTAGGGAGAAAGGAAGGAAGGGAAGGAGGGAGGGAAGAGAATAGTAATGATGAATACAGCCTCTTGGAAGCTGCAGTTGCATCTTGCAAGGTTCTAGGGATGACCAGACTTTTCATTGCAAAGCTTGTCTTTGTTCTTGGAAACAGCTAGTTTTTTATGTTAAGTGTCTGAGGCCAGATTTGAACTCAGGTCCTCCTGACTCCAGGGCCAGTGTATAATTTCAGTCTCTTCCTTACAAATCTATTGTTATTGGGGAGCAGCCATAATCTGTGGAAGAGTGGGAGAGATAACTTTGGGGGATTGAAGAAGGACCTAGAAACCAGATCTGGTCTTGGGCCTAGGCCTCTCTCTTCTTCTCTTTCATTCTCTTTTGTTCTCTCTTCATGTCTATATCCGTCTTTCTTGTGTCCTTTCCCCCACACACTATTATCTCCCTCTCTTGCTTTATTCTCTTTTTCAAGTCAAGAATTATATTTTAGGAAAAATAATCTTGCCTTCCCTCCCTCTCTCCAATGTATGTTTTTGTTAGATATTCATGTAACACCTTAAAGTAAGCTGTATCTTTCAGTGGAAAGATACTCAGAGACTCAATATAAATATCGGTGATAGGTGTTCAAGAAATACTTGTTGATTTTTCAGTGAGCAAATTGAGGCTGGCTGCTGGTGGCCTGTTATGTGTCATTTGAGAAAGCAGGGACAAATTCATGTGAACTGCATTCCTAGAAAAATGACTTTTCTGTAACTGTCTATACCCTTTGACTCAATGACTCCACTCCTAAACATATGCCCCAAGGTGGGCAAGGAGTTCAAGAAAGGCCTCACAGACAAGACATCCCAATATCTTAGTTCATTTCTTAAGGTTTACTAGCTTTCTTTTCTCCAATTACTGACTCTCTGGCTTCTGTGAAGTCTCTATTCAAATCCCATCTTTTACGGGAAACCTTCCCCTACCTCTCTTTTTTTTTTTTTGCTTTTTTTTTTTGGAGGGCAGTTGGGGGTTAAGTGACTTGCCCAAGGTCACATGGCTAGTTTTTGTGTTAAGTGTCTGAGGCCAGATTTGAACTCAGGTCCTCCTGATTCCAGGGCCGGTGCTCTACTCACTGCGCCACCTAGCCGCCCCCCTCCCCTACCTCTCTTAATTCCAGTATCTTCCCTCTCTAAATTTTTTCTTATTTATCTTGTATAAAGCTTACTTGGTCTATATTTGTTTGCATGCTGTCTCCCTCATTAGATTGTAAGCTCCTTGAGGGCAGACTTTTTGTATCTCTAGTGCTTAGCGCAGCCAGTATAGTGTTTATAGTATTTTTTTTGTGGTAGTAAAAAATTAGAAACCCAGGGGGTACCCGTTGGAGAATGAACAAATCTTGGTATATGAATATTGCATGATGCTCTTGCAGCATGAGATCCAGCTAATATAAGGGACTCAGAGAAACATGGGAAGACCTATATGAACTGATGCAGCATAAAGTGAGCAGCTAGGTGGCTCAGTTCACAGACTGCCCAATCTGAAGTCAGGAAGACATCTTCCTGAGATCAGATTTGGTCTCAGACACTTACTATCTGTGTGACCCTGGGAAAGTCACTTAATCCTGTTTGCCTCAGTTTAAAATGAACTTGAAAAGGAAGTGGCAAACCACTCTAGTATCTTTGCCAAGAAAACCCCAAATGGGGTCCCAAAGAGCTGGACACAACTGAAAATAACAACAACAAAGTGAGCAAAAAACAAACAAACTACCCAGTGACTAAAACAAAGATAGCTAAATGCAAATCAAACACAATGACCAAGCTGGGCCCAAGAGAATGGATCCACTTCCTTCTTTGAGTAGAGACTTTGGGTGGATCACCCTCTTCAGCCACCAATCTCACTGATGAATGTGGGGGGAGTGAGTGGAGGAGAGAGAGGGAGAAGGAGAGCCAGTATCTACAAATGACTGTGGTACTAAAACAAAAGAGGTCAATAAGCCATTTCTTAAAAGGTTCTTTGTTTTATCCCCTAAAGGTGAATCAGTAGCATCTTCGTGTAGTATATTAGCAAAAAAAAAAAAGATTTACTCTGGCTTTTCATTCTGGCCTGCCTCTGACATCTGATGAATGTGTGACCCTGGGCAAGTCATGTAACTTGTCAGTACAAAGGAGCTACTGGCCTGTAGTGGTAGAAGGAGTCTCCTCCCTAGGTCTGACTCCTGTCGCCGTCCTTCCTCAGGACACTCCAAGGACATTTGGCAGATTTGCTCCTGGTTTACTCTCCTATTTCTCACCAAAGGGGACTATGGAGAGAGCAGGGCCACTTCCCCAAACCATAGCTATGGTAATATTTTGAGTTTTTCAATTTTCACTGACTATCATTGGAACCCAGCTGGTTCTATAGGCCAAGGCTTATGGTAGGTAATTTGGTGTAGCTGGGAGCTCCTGGAAGGAGGAGGCCGGGCCTTATAGCTTCTCAGCAGTGCTCATGTGCTCTGTGACTTTGGTCAAAGTCCTATTCTCTGGGCTTCCACTTGATCCTGGTGGCCTTGAAGGCCCATTCCAGCTGTACAGATCCTGGGATCTAACCCTGTGGCTGCCTCTAATACAGGCAGTGGGGAGGGAGCAGTCTGGAGAGGAGGCCTGTGATTAATCTCTTGTTAGATGATGAGAAATGTTCTTTATTAATGTGTGTGTTTTATGATGCCTGAAATTTGGGTGCTTTTTGGTTAGGTTCCCGGGGTATTGTTTCTACTTTTAAAGCAGTTTGCACTTCTGTCTCTGTTACTCAGTGATGGATTGGAGTTGATTTCTTTCTCCTCTTATTGACTTTTTTTGCAGACAGGGGCATTAATTTTGTGTAACGTGGCCCTGGGGAAGCAGTAAGTTGAGGAAATAGTTTGGGGAAAATGACCAACTTTGTGTATGTGTTGATGGTGGGTGGGGGGTGAGTCAGGTATAAAGTGTGTGAGATTGTAAGGCTTCAAATAAGTACAGCCTGAGGTAGTAGATAGAGCACTGGGACTTGAAAGTCAGGAAGACCCAAGTTCAAATCCTGTCTCAGATTCTTACTAGCCATAGGAGACCCGGGGCAAATTACTTTATGTCCTTTTCCCTAAGGTTCCACATCTATGAAATGGGCATGATAACACTAGTAATGCCTCCCTTCCAGGGTTATTGTGAGGCTCAAATGGGAAGTGCTTTCCAAGTCTGAAGATGCTCTGCAAATGCTGGGGAAACTGTCTGGAATGGTGAGACCTCCAACAAGAGCATCAGCTCAGTCTGGTGCCACCCAGCCAGGAGAGTACCTCTTGGTTGTAGCATTTATTGGTGTTGGAATTGTGAAAAGCTCAATGGAAGGAAGGAGAGATGGCAAGCCTTACTGAGAGCCCCATCCAGCCAGTGTGGCGCCAACAGGGAGGGGATACAGGCCACTCAGACGTACCTGCAGGAAGCCAAGCTTCTTCCAAAGGCTCTGGCTAAGGACAGAGACAGACAGCAAAGAGGTGGCTCCGATGTTCTGTGAGCCAGCAGGACCTTCCAGGAGAGGGCCCATCTACCAATTCAGAACTCAGGACCCAGAGAGAGGCCCATGAGAGATAGGCATTTGTGGCCTTTGTGTGTGTTCATGCCTGAGGGCTCTCAGGACACATATTTGTTTTTTTGAGAATTAAATTCTACAGATTAACAAAAAGGAAGAGGTCTTCTGTGGAAACTTCCTTTGTTAAAGTCAAGACAAGACAACATGAGGCAGAGGAGAGAGTCGTGAACAGGGAGGCAAACAATTGGAAAAGTAACTCTAAAAGCCTTCCAGGGCTCTCTTTGTGGGCACTGTGACTGTTACATCCATTGCTCTATATTCAGACAGCCCAGCTACCAGGTTCTGTGCCTACTGTTTTCAGGAATAAGGAGGTGAGAGTTCCCCTGGATCCAGTTCTGTCATATGCAAGTGGTCTCAGGCCATCTAGTCCCATGCTCTCATTTCACCTAAAGTCCCAAAGCCAGTCATCATCAGAGGCCGGATTTGAACTCAGGACCTTTGAGTCACTCCATAGTCAATGCTCATTACCAGAGACTACATTTTCTCTAGAACATCATGTTTGTTTTGGGGCATTACTGTTTCAGAAGGACATTGATAAGCTGCAGAGTGTCTAGAGGAGAACAAGCAGAATGCTGAAAGCCCTTGAACCCATGCAATCTAAAGACGGGTTGAAGGAACTGGGAGTGTTTCAGTGGCAGAAAGAAAACTTAGGAGAGACACAATAGTCTTCAAATACTTGAAGAGAGATTAGGCTTGTTCTGTTGGAGTGAGAGCAGAACTAGGAGCAGTAGAAGGGGTGAAAGTGGGCCATTGTAAAGGGTCTTGTTGAAAACCTCCACATCAATCTGAGCCATCCCATCAAGGAATGAGGCAGTGGTGGTGGGTTCCCCCTCCTTGGAGGTCTTCAGGTAAAGAATAGATATGCACTTATTAGAAGGGGAAAGATCCTTGCTCAAATCTGGAGTGAAGTCTGAGATCCCAACTCTGAGGCTTGTGAAAATGCAGTCTATTGTACTGACCAGAGAGTCAGCAAGCCCATTCATGTCCTGCCTCAGACATCTCCCAGCTGTGTGACCCTGGACCAGTTCCTTTACCTCTCCATGACCTGGGGCAGCTCTCTAAGGTTAGATGCTATAGCAGAGCTGTAGATTTGCCATATAGAAGGAAATGCTCCCTTTCTAATTTTCCCAGGGCCTTGGCTAAGGGTCACAGTTAGGGAAGGGCTCTTTGCTGAGAAAGGCTGATGCCCCACATGTCACATAGCTGATCTCATCAAAGAAGAGCATCACCTTTGGAAGGGCATCTAGGATTCTGTCTGTGATGTTTGCCTTGTCCAGATCATTGGGCCTGTCAACAAGAGGCAGCAGCTTGTGAGCAGGATCATAGATTCCTGTGGGTTCCAAGTTGGAAGCCTAGATCACAAGAGCCTAGATCAACGGATCTGAGCTCTAGAACTGGAAGGGATTCCTTTATTTTACAGAGGTGGGTGAAGCTATTTGTGCTGATTATTGAGGCAGTGAGTGATAAAGAAAATGCTGTATTCGGGTCCTCTGACTCCAGTCTTGGTACCATGACAATTCCTGGCTGTCCACTTTGAGGAGCTCTAAAGACTGACTTATTTGTTACTTAAATCTGGATGCTTCTATGTGGCAAGTAGAGAGTTTGCCTCTTGAGCTCCGAAGGCCTGAAGGGGGCTACAGAAGGAGTTCAGAGTAGCAAGAAGCCAGTTTTGTAATGAACAGATCAGCACAGGCTCCTGGCCTAACAGCACCTGCCTGGAGCTGCCAAAGCGGGCGACAGTTTGTCAGTTACACACGTACTTTAAAACTCCAGATTAGTTCCAGGAGATGGAAAGGATGTTGCATTCAGTGCTGCTTCTGGACCTGCCGGCTTGCTACAATAAATAGCCTCTGAATCTGGTTACAGAAAGCTTCAGCCCCCAGTAGAGCTGGCTGCTGCTCCTTGTGGTATCTGATCATGGCAGTATCTGAGCTCTGGTCAAGGCTCATCTGGATAGAGAGCGCTGGACCTGGCCTCAGTGTTTCTGAGGAGCCCAGAGACTAGGCTAGCCCACTGTGACCTACACACACACACACACACTCACACACACACACACACACTCACACACACTTGACAGAGAAGTCCACTGAGGTGCAGGGAGGTGGCACATTTTACTGAAAATTGCACAGCAAGTCAGTAGAAGAACCTTGCATAGTGACATACCTGCCAGTAGGTTCACAGGCCAGTAAGAATCTGGTCCTGCCCCCTGGCAGCCCCATTGCCTGATTTTAAGGCCTTCAGTTGTACATGATGCACAACATCAAATCAAAGAGATGGATTCTGGAGACATTCCACAGGGCAGGAGCTATTGAATGATAGAGAAAACCCTGAAATGACACAGAATCTCTAAGTTTTCATTCAAGTCAGTACAGTGGGCATTTATTAAACACCTATAGTGTTGGAGAACCTGTGCTATGTTCTGATGACATGAAGAGCTTATGTGCTTCTGGGAAGGAATGGAAGGTACTAGGCACTCTAATCCTAGTTCTCTTTTTTCCAAGTGAGTAACTAGCAAGGGGAGATTGGCCCTTTGGCCCAGGGTGCTGAAATTGGGTAAAACCACTTCTTCTCTGCTTCTTTTGTCCGGGTTGTCTGCTCCCCTGCCTGGCCACAAGCTCACCTCCACCTCCAGTCATACTAGTCTCTGTACTGCTACCACCACTTCCCTAGCCCAGTTGAATTTGCCTCATGTTCCAGCTTTCCCAATTGTAGCTTTAGCAAATTTCATGGCCTGTCCTTCTTTATCCCTCTAGATTTTTTCTAGTCTTAGGAGAGAGAGAGAAAGAGAGAGGGGGGGAAGAAAGGGGGGGAAGAGAGAGAGAAGGGGGTAAGAGGGGGGCAAGAGAGAGAGAGAAAGAGAGAGAGAGGGAGAGAGAGACAGAGAGAGAGACAGACAGAGAGAGAGAGAGGGAGAGAGGGAGAGACAGAGAGAGAAAGCTCCCAGGTGATAGAGCAACCCAGAATTAACAATCCTTGCACTTGAAATCATCGAGGTGCTAGTCCTGGAGCCCATTGCTACTTCCTTTGGGTGCTGCCTTGCTTCTCCATATACAGATTTGTGGAGAAGCTGGGAAGATCATCTTCTCCCCTCCGTCCCCCACCTTCCTATTTCAGAGCAGCAAAGGGCCATGCTTCAGGCAGTGGAGTAGCCTAATTTGAAAGTCTAATAAGGAAATTTGGGCAGATGAATACCAAGTGGGAGATGTCGCTCTAGCTGACTGCTCCAACGAATTAAAACTTGATGGGAAATCACTGGGCTTCAGGGATGGGGAAAAGGGACAGATTAGAGCACAAGGCAAGGATCAATATTGAAGGGATAAAATAATTAAATTAGCAGATCTCCAGGATAAATATGCCTAAGGTAAGGATCAGCGGCTGAACTCCAAGCTGACTCTTGCCATGGAAACTGGGGCTCAGAGAGGACAAGGAGAAAGGCAAACAGCCTTCCTTGGGCACAAGCCCACTGAGCTGGGCTGGAGGTAATTATCCAGTCCACTTCACTGCTTAACTCCAGCACCCGTGCCACCAGAGGCTCAGAAGAGGCAACAAAGAACCAGTACCTCCCACCAGTTCACTTTGCTGATGGCAGAGCTGTCCTTGGTACAAGTAAGGGGAATTTGCCTCTTTGGGCTAGGATGAGCCTTTGGAATGGGCAGTGGATTGAAAGGACCCTTGTCTCCCATCATCAGCTTCTACAGAGATTCATCTCAGTCTTTAAAACTCAAGTGAGAGAATAGCAGTTGCAAGGATGAGCAAATAAGTAGATTCCACCTATAGGGATGGATTTGTCTCCAACCTAATGATCTGTTGGTTTACTGGATGATGTTTTCCTTAAAGGCTTTAGGTGAGTTCCAAAAACCCACTCTCCAAGCATACCGTTAGGTTAAGGAACAAAAGAGTAAATGCGAGAACATGGCTTTGCCAGGTTCAACAACTACCCTCTGATTGTTGGCTGGTATTTGTTTATTCATTCACCAAACTTTTATTAAGAGACTGCTACTAGTTGCCAAACATCAGGAGGAAGGCCTGGGAGGAGATGCAAAGAGGAATAAGAGCTGGTTCCTGCCCTCCAGGGGCTTACAATCCATTGGAGTTTACCTGTGATGATACTTTGCCTTTACTTCGGGGCCAAATGAATTCATTTAAACTTGGCCACAAGCTTCTTAGCGGTAACATGAGATGGCCCCTGTAAGACAGGTCAGCAACAGGTGCTGATGGGCAGGTGCTGTTCACATGCCTGTGCGTTTCTGCCCACTCTGCTCCCAGCTCAGAGTTCCATTAAGTTCTTCCTTGGAGGCTTCATCATGAGGCACAGAGGCGACCCCACATTCACTAAGACTCTGCTACTGTCTGCACTCTAGTGTAGAGCCTTACCAGCTGGAAATGCCCTGAGAATGGACCCAACAAGGCATGTTTACCAAGGATCAGTCTAGCTAAGGTTAGAGAGACTCAGCATCAGACTAGATATAAGGGATAATCTTTGATCGTCTCAAAGAGATATCCTAAGTCCTGTAGAGGGAAAACTCTTAGACATTCCTCAATCCCTCCCCCAAGGTCCAGGCCTGCCTGACTTTCTGTCCTTTCCTTTCCCTGCACTACACCCCCTAGATGTATTTCTTAATAACCAATATTGCTTTTGTTTTGTTTTGGGGAGGGAAGAGCAAGCCGCTTGTCAACAGTGTTAATGTTATTTGTGGCTGGTGTTTTCTTTGTAAAGAAATCTATTTCATAGCTTTTAAATAATATTCTTGGAATGATTTTTGGCCTCACAAGACTAAATCCTTTCCAGGAATGCTCTCTTGTTGTCTAGGTGGGTAACTTGGAATTAGAAGTTCTAGGCTCCATTCTGTTACCTATCAGCTGTATGACTGGGACCTGTGTAAGGCACTCAGAGCCTCACTGGCCTCATCCCTAAGCTCATTTCAACTTGGAATCATTTCATTCTTTGTACTTGTATCTGCACTGCCTGGCACACAGTAGGCCTTTACTAAATGCTTGTTGATGGACTGATTGATTGTCTGCCTAGCTCATTGGGTTTTTGTGAGGCTCAAATGAGAAAAGTCATGAAGGCACTTTGCAACCATAGAGGCTCATAAATGTCAACTGTACATAGTATTTTCTGAGGCACTTGGCATTATTGTTACACAAAAGTGGTTGAATTCTGTTATGGTCATTGCGGCTAATAAGTTTCATGGCCCCCAGTGAAAGAGAGGCCACCTTTAGGAGGAAAAGAGAAAAATGATTTGGCAGCTTGAACTGAATTATGAAGTGGAGCTTTATGGGAATCCAATGTTAGGTCACAGAGCCTAGCTCTGGACTGTATGCTGCTCCAGCATCCTAGGTTTTGACTAGACCTACCCAGAGCCTGGCAGAGCTGAAAGCCATCTTTGAGATCAGCCAGTCTTCTCCTCTCCCTAAACCCTACTCCCATACTTGTAATGACTATATTCAGGCATTTTCAGTCGTGTCTGACTCTCTGTGACCCCATTTGGGGTTCCCTTGGCAAAGATACTGGAGTGGTTTGTCATTTCCTTCTCCAGTCTACTTCACGGATGAAGAAACTGAGGCAAACAGAGTGAAGTGACTTGCCCAGGGTCACACAGCTAGAAGAGTCTGAAGCCAGATTTGAACTCAGGAAGATGAGGCTTCCTGACTTTAGGCCCAGCGCTCTGTCCACTGCAGCACCACCTAGCTGTGCCACCCCATAGTACAGAAGAGTAAACTGAGGCCGACATATGGGAAGGGCCTTATCTACAGTCATAGAAGAAGTGAGCTCGTGGTAGAGGGTGGTGAGCAAGGGAGAGTGGTGGAGAAGAAAGACTAATTTAGGGTCTTTATCTTCAGAGCCTCAGCAGATAGAAGAAAGGATCCCAAAGCTTCCCCTACCCCTCATCCCTGCCCCATTCCTAGCTTCATCCCCCAAAGTTGGAGCAACTCAGCTCCTCTTGCCTCTGTGGTTTTTGTAGCAATGGGGAAGCAGTCAAAAGTCTTTTGGTCCCCTATGCTTTAGATATCAGAAGTGGCACAACCAGCCAGGGACCACTCAGTGTCTCTGACTTCCTGCTCAAGGCTCAGCGTCCAAAAGGCAAATGCACAGAACAGAACCAATAAAAAAAAGTGCGTTCTGCAAAGCACTTGCCCAGGGATGCAGCGTTTAAGAAAGGGAATAAGGAAAAAGAGCAGGGACAGTAGGGTATGGTAGGTAGAGAAAGTCTGCCTTGGACACATCCTAACTGTGTGATCCTTCTCCTCTCAGCCCTCTAAACCAGTGTCAAACTCAAACAGAAAGGGAGCCTTATGGATTGCAGATTGACTTAGAAAACAACAAATTCATGTTATCTAAGATGTATCATATTTGTATTTATTTTGTTAAATGTTTCCTAATGGCATTCAAATCTGGTTCCAGCTGTACTGGGAAATTTTGTAGATAGTACATAGCAGCTTTCTACAAATATAAGCTGGGGGGTGGGAGAAGGAAGTACCAACCTGCCTTAGTAGAAGGGGTTTCTTCCTTTGGGAGTTCTGTCTATCATTCAAGAATCCTAGCTTTTGTTCAATGTCTGCAACATCTTTGTAACAGAAAGCCCAGAGAATCCAAAATGGATTTAGGCGAAGTGAGTCTCCCGGCTACTTCCTAACCTAGGGAGGCTGGACCATGCCTTGCCCTCCTCTTCATCCTCTCCAGTGGTCTATTTTAGCCAATACTGTAGGATGACAACAAAGAAAATGGTGGTGATGAGAATGTATATGCTCCAAGATTAGATTTCAGGGCAAAGAACTTGGTGGCCCAGTAGAAGATGGTTCATTTATTTTCAAAGACAAATACTGCACAAGACCCACTTTCCTTGTGGCTAATGTAGCTTCTCTTGTCTCTCTGTGGAAACCCTTTGGCATCAAAGGTTCAACTTTGCAAAAGAGTAATTTGCTTTCTGCCTTTGATTTCTTCCTCTGATGCATCCAAATTGCCCTTAATTCTAAATTCAGAAATGCTACCCTTGAATTATAAGTGACCTTCGTGATGTGCGGGCCATTGTCATTGGGAGACCATGCCAGTTTAAACAGCCCCAACTGCCCTCATTTATTCTCTCTTGCCTTCTAGGTGCCATGTCTAGCCACACCTGGGGACTTCTCCCTTTGGCAGGCCTAGCTCTATTGCCAAACAGCACCAGGAGGGCTTGGATAGCAGTGGGTCTTGTTATTTAATGACACACAATGACATTGACCAAGGCTCAGGTTGGCAGAATTCTGTCCATGGTAACTCATTTGAGCCTCACCAGAGCATTAGAAGTGAAACACTGCACTAGCTTTTTGCAGTGGTAAACCTGAGGGCCCCCAAGGGTTAGGTGACTTGCCTAGGATATCCCAGCTAGTAAATGGCCTGAGCAGGATTAGAATCTGATACCTCCAGACTCCAGACCAAGCATTTTCTCCCTTCCATTAGCCCATCTCTCAGTCAGTGGTTGAGATTTTATTTTTCAGGATGTAGAAACTCCTTCTGGACAGTGCTTTTCTTGTAGGTACTACAGGCCCACATTGGTTTATCAAATGCAGACCTTCTTCTCATGCAGAACTGAAGCTGAATGCTTTTGTGTTGGATCTTTTAAAGTGTACCAGGGCAGCATGAGACTTGAGAATAAGTATGTCCACAGACCTAAAAGCCACAATGGGCTTCCTGTCTCTGGGTTCAAGGCCTGCCTCTGATCCACACTGGCTGGGTGACAGCTAATATCTCAGTGCTCTAGGTAATTCTATTAAAGAGGAAAAACCCGCTTTTTTCCAATTGACAAAGCATCTATTTTATCTCCCTCCCTCCACTGGGGAAAAATCAAACTCTTGTAACAAATATGCGCAGTTACGGAAAACAAAGTCCTGAATTAGCCATGTCCAAAAATGTGGCTCTCATTTTGCTACTTGAGTTCTAGGCAATTCTTGACTAGAATTCTGGACTAGAAGGACTCGAGCTACCTGCATTTGTAGATCCCCTATGAGTCCCTTATATTGAGGAAAGGGCCCTAAGGTGCTCATCTAGTCCAATCTCCTTTTACGACAAGGAAACTGACGACTTGAGATGTAAAGTGACATGTCCAATATCATATAGGTAGTGAATTGAGGCCAAGCTCTCAGACGCCAAGCCTAGCCCTCTATATGTTGGGCCACCTCACCATATCTCCCCTATTTTAAGCTCAGAAGAAAACTGACATCCATAAGAAAATACCGAAAAAGAGGAGTTTTTGGAAGTCTTACTTCGGCACCAAATGAGATCAGTCCTTTGCTCTCTTCCTCAAGATTCCAGGCCTTTAAGAGAAACAAACAAGTCCACCTCTCCCCTCTGGGCACAGGACTTATACAGGGCCCCTCAGCATTCCTGTCAGTGAGAAAATTCTGGCAAACTTTTCAATCGCCTCTAAGGCAGAGACAATGCCCAGCTCTAGAGTTGGGAAGTTTGTGGACTTCAAAGAGGGAGTTGCCTCTCCATAGAGACCAGAACTGGAAGCCAAGAGGAGATCCCAGGTCTGGTCGGGGTCTCATCAATAACTGCTATGTCACATTGGCTAAGTCCTTCCCACATTCTGAGCCTCAGCTTTTAAACCCCCCAGATGAGGAGGTGGTTCTAGGTTAGGAGTTCCCAGCCTTCGTTTGGTTTGGTGGTGTATCTCTGGGCTTTCAGTAGACCTTCCTATACTCGCCAGGAGAAGAAGTCAATTTTAGGGTTTACCATGAATGTGCCTATGGCACAAGTCAAATAAAGGTATTCATTTCAGTAATCTAATGTAGTTATTATTGACTATTTCCTGGACTCCCTTGACAAGGTTCATTCACCCAGATAGGGAAACTCTGTTCAAGATGATCTTGGAGGTTCTTTCCGTGTTTGGCATCCCACAAATTTAGAAGGCTGTCTCTGGTGACCCTTCCCTTCCACAAAGTTCTTTCTCTCTATCTTTCTCTCCCCTCAGTGTGCTGGCTAAAGATGATTCTTTAACCCCAAGGAGTAATTCTAAAAGTGGGCATCTAGGCACTGAGTTCAAGGCCTGGGAGGTAGATATTATAGCTTAATAAATTAGGTGCTGGCAATTTGAGATGTAAAGGAATGGCCCCTGCCCTCAGAGAGTCTGTTCAATTAGATGGAATCTAAATACCATGGAAAGAAAATGAGACTTATCTTTTCCTGGGAGAAAATGGGCCTTTCAGTGCCTCTTGACCCACACCACTAACTGGAGGTGGCCCTACCTAGGCAGCCACAATGCTGGCCCCAGGCAAACATAGGTTGGGGGGGCGGGGTCAGGGTGGAGGACATAGGCTTGAATCCCTGCTAGGCCACTTGTAAGCTGTACAGCCTTGGGCAAATCACCCTCTGGCCCTCCTTCTCTATGAACCTAGGAGGTTAGACTAGAAGGCCTCTAAGCTCCTTTCTATCTTTAACACTCCTATAGGATGGAAGTGACCAAAGTCATCTGGGATTTGCATCCAAACAGGAAATGTCACGAATTTGGGCTGATGAGGTTAGGCAGTGTCCCACCTGAATGTGCAATTAGAGTGGATTCTAGGGACCTTCCCAGACTGTGGAAATCCTAGATCTCAGTGATTCCCAAGGTGGCTGGAGAGGCTTTCTACCTTTCTCTGAGAATCTCTGAGTTTGCTTCTGGCATTTTCCATCCCTAGCCCCAGCCCCTATTGGCCACTCATGCTGTTTCTTGGGACCATCTCATGTTGAATCAATGCAGGGGACTTACTTAATGTGTCCTGTCATTGCTCCTGGCTGCCTAGAGACTGAATAAGTGCTTAGCCGCCCAGTGATGATGGCGAACAGAGTGGCCACCTTCCTCTATAGACTACACCAGGCCCTGTGCTTACTTCTGGCCTGTAGCCCTGGTGCTTTCAGTGAAAGTTCTGGAAACTGTTCCATTCCCAGCTCAGAGATTAGATGTTCACTAGAGAAGAGGCAAAACTCTGCAGATTTTCAGCAAAGGTGGAAGTCTGGAACACACCAGAAGCCATTGAGATGGTCTCTTGTTCTGAGAGTTTATTGCCTCCTTTTCTCTCAAGTGCCATCACTTGGCAGGACAGTGAAATGCACTCATTGCCCTTGGTCTTGAAGAGAAGACCTTTGAACTCTTCCATTCCAGACAGGTGCAGACTTAGTCCATCAAAGAGTACTTTCTTCTAATAATGAAAGGTTATAATTAGTGAGATGGGGTTTTCATTTTCCAGCTGGGATAGCTTTTACTAGCCTGAGTAAATGTAAAGCTTCTTTGAAATGTCTTCATTGTGAATAAAATCCCCGAAAAGCCTTTTAGAGACCCTCATTTATACAAACAGAAAATCATAGCTTTCAAAGACATGACCTATTTTTTCCTCTCCCTGCAATGTTCATAAGCAAATACATTACATTTGACTAAAGTTAAGTTGAAGAAGTTGCAGTGGATTCTGCACAGGAGACCAGAGCATACATTAGCTTAAATATTCACAAAGAAATGTCAGCTCAGAGATCAGGTGCACCCTGGGAGTTGGGGGAGGGGGAGTAAAAATCTACATACATCATTTATGGGGATGGGGAACAATCCACTATTTTGCCCAGAAGATTCTCAAGAATATTTGTTACAAAACAAGGTCAACATTCCTTGCCAATTGGGGGAAAGGGAAAAACCCACAAGTCACTAACAGTGATGCCTAAAAGCTGCAGATTTGGGAGTCTTGTAACTGGGAAAGCTTAACCATGTGGCTGGAAGACACCTTAGAGGTCACCTTGACCAATCCCCTCCATTTACAGAGGGAGGAAACTGAGGCCCAGAGAGAAATAATGATTTATCCAAAGTCACAAAGTGGCAGAGACAAGGTTTGAACCCAGGTCCTCTGACTCTAGCACTTCCTCTACTGTCCCATGCTCCTTCCTACAAAGGCAGCCCTGCAGCATCAGAGGAGCAAGTTACCCTTGTGGATGTGTGCCTTCGTTACACGTGTCTTCCATGTGTTTATGTGAGATGATGTGTGTAAAGTGCTTTGCAAACCTTCAGGTGCTGTTATTCTCATTACATTATGTTTCCCTCTGAAGATGAAATTTTGTGAGCGAGCTCCAGGTTTACAAGAGAGATGTTCTCTGGTTACTTATAATACTGTGCTGTTTTCATAAATGTCTTCGCATTTGAACTCTCTGTTTTCTCTGAGATAAACACATCAGTTGGAGCTCAGAACCTGGAGGAACTTTCTAAGGATCCATGGCTTACGCAAACCCAGCTTTATGATGACTGAAATCAGCTGGCAAACAGAAGAAATAGATGTCATTTCACATGGCCTAGATCACAAATGAATGTCAATAGGAAATGAGGAGATGTAGAGATTATGGGTTTGCTACTAATTGTGCGATCACAGGAAAGTTACCTCCCCAATTTGGCCTCTCTTCCTTACTCTGAGAACTTAGGTAGCTGGAATGGCATATTAAAAGATCTCTAAGGACCCTTCTGACTCGGATATTACCATTTCCGCTCCCACCCCAGTCTCCTAGTATCATATTTCCTCTCATGTCGCAAAGGTGCTAACCATAGCTTTCAGCCCCACTTGCCAGGCAATCATGAGACTACCCTATGGAATAGGCCCTCTGGAGTCTTGAGATGCTATGTCTGACCCCATCCTGTTTCCCAGAAGAAATTGCACTCTGTCTCGTAGTACTGAGAAGCCTGTTAAGGAAATGCACTTTTCAAGATGGCTGTCATGAATCAAGATGAAATGTTGAGAACATTTCTGGGAAAATGTTGGGCTCCCCTCACCCCCCCCCACCCACCCAACTCTCTGCTATCACTTCTGGGGCATTCTCATTTGTGACAATGATGCCTCTGAGGAGTGAGCATCAAAGCTCAGATCTTTATTACCAGTGGGGGGAAAGAAATAGAAATGCTCATGGAAGGCCAGCTTGTAACACATCTACTAAAACTCTTAGCACAGTGCTAGTCAAGTGTTCCAACTCCATGTCTGAAAGCTGAGCTATCAATGAAGACCACTGTACCTGCTTTAGGGCCACTGGTGAAACTGTCTGTTCTCTAAAGTGGGGGTACCAGGATCAGCCACAATAAGCTCTGCAAAAACACAAAAGGGGGAAGGGGGAAGGAAGTGTGGGTGTGAATAATGAAAATCCTAAGCCAAGGGGGAAAATGTTCCAGATCATAGGTACTTTGAGCAAAGCAGCTTGCTAATAATCATTGGCAACTTGAATAAAGGCCCTTGGGCGCCATCATCCCATTTTAGTATCCAAGGCAACAGGAAATAGGCAACATGTGTGGGCTGAGGTAACCATTAAACAAGATGGCAAACAGCGAGCTAAGGCAGATAAGCCTTAAAGGACCAATGAGGGGCCTCTGTGTCATTCTCTCTTTGGCCCTTTCAGGGGTGGACTGAGGCAGACAATGTACAGCATTCATAGCTGGCAGCCTTTTGGAGCTTTCCATATCTGGGGGGCAATATAAAAAGTGTTGGGGTTGGATTTTTTTCCCATGTCTCTTTCATATTTCCCCCATTTCATCTTCTGGATGCACTGTCCTGAAGCCTGTGCATATCTTCTTGTGAGCTAGTGAAAGGTTTACCTTAAATGTGCTTGGACCACACCTTTCTCTCTTCCCTGTGTAACTGACTGATGTTTTTAGCCCAGGAGCCCCTTGAAAGCTACTCTTTGTGCCCACCCAAGACAAGTGACATATGAGTTCAAAATAAAAAAGCACTTTGAGAATTGGAAAAGTGAGGTGAAAATGCAGAACCTGAAACAGAAATTGTTTCTAGCATTCACACTCACATGGCTACCACCCAAGCCTCCAAGAGATGACCAGTTATCTCCCCTCACTATCCCTTCCATGTCCCAGGCACAATGGTGGTGAATGTATTCACTTCACCCTCATGCTGTGCTACTGCCTGCTTAGGTCTCCATTACTCTTAGGGGCTGGACATACAGAAACATCTAGTTGTAACCCATAGCCACTGTCTGAGTTCAGAAAAGATGCCTAAGTACAGGAACTCCATGTTCTCTCTCCCTCTCTCTTCCCCTTTTTCTCTCTTCCTCTTTCTCCTTCTCTCCAGATGAAACAGCCATTTTGTTCCATCTCTTTCTCTAACTCAAAAACTAGCCAACTTTCACTATCAAACTATCTTAACTTCACTAAAAGCAACAACTGGGCATCTAGAAGGATGTCTAGGCAGTCAGATTGTTGCTACCAGGTGCAGAGCCCATGCATAGCCTTATGGGAAATATAGTTCAGGGACTCTGTCAAAAACAGAGTCCTCCCTCAGGCCTCAATTCTATGTGAAAATATCATTCCTATAGGATATGAGCATATTTAATTAGACAAATATTTTGTATAAGTGGATAAAATAGGAGGCATTTGTGATCAACATTACAAAAACGGTCTTTACTTTACTCCAAGGGTCACCAAAATTTCACAAATGTTAGTGGATTTGCTCCCTGCCCTGGCCCAAGATCTATGTGTTGTTTTCCTAAAGTGAAATTTATCTCTATCATGTTCCAGTGACCTCCTTTCATTCTATTTTTTCCTGTGTAATTTTGCCCACTTGAAGTTTAGACTACATGGTTTCTAGCATTATCTGGAATAGCCCAAAGACTCTGTTCATTTCCTGCAAAATGATATTAAAAGCTATATTTAGTGATCCTGGAGAGTCTGGAGACTGAGAATGCTGGGTAGTGCGACATTTCTCTACAAAATGATGACAGCAGAAACAATGTTTCCTCCAGTACCTTATCCCCTCAACCTGCTTGTATTTCCACTAACTTTGCCCCATTTTGGAGAACTGGGAGGAGAGAGGGCTGAGGGGGGAGGGTGTAGAGCTGTGATTTCTTGGTGTGAGGAACTCCTAATGTAGATGCAGACTAGCCACTCTGTCAGAAATTTCTAATCCTTAATGAGACATGCCTAAGGCATTGAGCATTGAAATCAGATGTTCTCCTCCCACAGCTAGTAGCTAATATGTCAGAGGCAGGACCTGAACCCATGTTTTCCTGACTCTGAAGCCTGTTCTTCATCCATTGTGCTGTTTTGCCTTCCACTTTTTAAGAAGATAAAGGGTTTCTTGTTTCTTGGCACATTCTTCCCGTCCCTTCCATTCCAGTATGATGCCTGAACTTTTCATCAACATAGTCACCCATGTAGCACTAGGAGGAATCTCAGATGCAATGGAGTCCGATCACCTTCAGCATCCTGCTCAGTCTAATGGTTGCCATGATTTTTTTTAGCACTTTCCTTATCAAATTCTGGCCAAGTTCTCCTATTTCTTTGCCTAAGGGGTTATCCAACAAAATATGCACCCAGATTTATCTATTCCTTTGGGACCATAGAGAAGAGTTCCTTCCAAAGCTGGGTACCCTCTCCAGGTAGTAGATCATACACCCTTCCAAGCTTTGTAGCCAGTTTCTGGAGTTGTTATGACTAGAAGAAAAATCGTTTATTGCCTTGGATCCATATTTCTGGTGCTAGAGGGAAACATCCATTGTTAGGGTGTATACAATGTCTTCTTAACTTGAAAATTGAGGATTGCCCAGAGGCAGCTAGGAAGCACAGTGGATAAAATGTCAGGCCTGGAGTCAGGAAGACTCATTGTCCTGAGTTCAGATCTGGCCTCAGACACTTCTAGCTGTGTGACCCTGGGCAAGTCACTTCATGCTGTTTGCCTCCCTTTCCTCATCTGTAAAATAAGCTGGAGAAGGAAATGGCCAACTGCTCCAGTGTCTTTGCCAAGCAAACCCTAAATGGGGTCATGGAGAGTCAGGCAGGACTGAGAAGGACTGAACAACAAAGCAGAGGGGGTCTTCATCATCCCCTTTCTCCTGCCCTTTTTATACATCCTCCCTTCTATGTGGAAGTCATTAATGATGGCTTAATGGCAGTGGCATTTTCCTCAGATTTACACCTTTGCAAATGGCATTTCTTAGCAGGGTATCGTTTGCATTTTCAGTCTTGACGCTTTGTAGTGTTTGGCTCCTATTAAAAGAATTTCAGAATTTCAAGCAGCAATAAGCCGGGGATTTCCAGGGGCAGGGGGTGGGGGTGGGGGTGGGGGTGAAATGGGGGCTTTTGAAATCATACAAGATCTACTTGTAAAATTAGGCCCCAAAGTGACCCCCAATTTAGACATTTTTAGATAGCTAGGGGAGCAAGGGTAAAAAGCATGGTCTGTTTTTTCCCCTGCCAGCTCTGAGCTGCTCCTGGTTTCTGGAAGACAATTCCCCAGGTGCCTCTGGGTCGGAGAAGTCCGAGTACCCCCTGCCCTAGCACAAGCCTCAATCAGAACTTAGCCCAAGTCCTCCTTTCCCCTCTCTGGGACCCACGACTTCCTCCTCGTTGCAGATTTTCCTTTTTTCCAGTCCATTGGATGTTATTTTAGTTAGCACTTAATGACATTTTGGCGCCATAACTCCCCCTCTCTCTGACATCCTGAAATGGAACCTTATGCTTCCCATCTTACTTCTAATGCGGGTAAATGAGCTCTCTGCCGAAGAAGTCTGCCCTTGGAACACCTCTTCTTTGTTCATCTCTCACTTAGCATGGATGGCTGAACTGGTGAGTTTGGGGATGCCTCATCAGGAAAGAGGGGCATTAAATTGGAGAAAGTACTCTGGCTGCCTGCTGGGCCAAGGTCACAGGCTCAATGTACATTGGAAAGCTGACTCTGGAGGAGAGGATCCCCCCATTCAAATTCTGACTCCAATTACTATCCATTTGAGCTTGGGCAGGTCACTTTATTCTGAGGAACCTTAGTTTCTCTGTCTGTAAAATAGTGGGGTAGTCTCTTGAGTTCCCTTCAGCTCCAGATCAAGGAACCTGTGACAAGAGATGTTTGTCCCTATTAATGTCGTGTGTGGCAGCAATGGATAGAAGAAACCACAGCAAATGAGGAGAATCTTCGTCTTCAAAGGCCCAAGTGGTTGTTCTTCTTCTTCTTGGTCTGGTGGGGCTGTGGTAGGGAGGGGGAGCCACATTGTTTCTTCCTCCCAAGCCTTACACAGTGATAAAGATGTGAATCCCCATGGGTGCAAGCAATGATGGGCTCACTGTCCCTTTCTGTTCTCTTTTTTGGTCACACTGAGGCAAGGAACAGAGGTGTGAATATTCCTTTGTGTTCTTGCTCTTGCCCAGAAGGAATTTTTTGTTTGTTTCTTTGTTTATTTTATGCTTTTTTCTAAGAAGAAAAACAGGGGCATGACAATAAACTCTAAAAACCTTGGCTATGTCAGCTCCTGTTGGATTGTTCACTAGGGCTAGGGAGGACTGAGGTTATCTCCTCCTTCTTTTATTACCAAAGGATCTTGCTCCTTGTAAGCTCTATCTGCAAACCCCAAACCTCAGACCTGATGATCTCCATCCCCGCCCTGGCCTTCTCCCACTGCCTGGTCCCCATTCCTTTGAATCCCTGTAGCTGTGGAGCGTGGCACTGTCTGTGGTAAAGAATGTAGACTATTTGCTGGTCTGCAGCATAGTTCAGGTTGAGGAGCAACATACTGCAGTCTATCTATTACTGTCTTTGTCTGGGTGGGGAGGGAGAGTAGGATGATGCCTACTGAGAGAACCATTCCTGTGGAGAAATAGGAAGACAGAGAAGCCATATGCCAGGAACTCCCACTGGAAGAAGGGATCCAGGAAGTCAAGGGCTTATTGTGTGTAGTGAAAAACAGTAAGCAGAGAGGTCCCATTTCTCCAGCACTTTCCAGATGACAAAGGTATTATTTCCATTTTACAAGGGAAATGGGGGCAAAGCAAGAAACTGTGTCCAAGGGCTAGCCCGGCTAAAATGAGAAATTAACCATAGGATGATGCCATTTTTAGCCACAGTGATTCTCCAAGGCCTTCCACTAAATCCAAGTGGATTGGGAGCTATGTGACTCTTCATCCTCCCCTCCCCCTCCCATCTCTAGCCCAAATGGGAGCCTTAGGCCCTTTTGCTCCCAGGCTCTAAATGCTTTCATTGCTTCATTTGCCCCTATCCTACTGGAAAATTTCCACTGCCTCTGAAATCCCAGATGACATTCCCCATTCACCTTAAACTCATAGGAGAGTGAAAGCAAAGCAGTTCAGTTGGGAAAAAGCATCAAGGAAGTGTATCAGCAGTTAGCACTCCCAACAAGCATAGCCCAAGCAAATGACC
The DNA here is from genome assembly GCA_028646575.1 of Pseudocheirus occidentalis. Lineage (NCBI taxonomy): Eukaryota > Metazoa > Chordata > Mammalia > Diprotodontia > Pseudocheiridae > Pseudocheirus > Pseudocheirus occidentalis. Next base: position 5,792,454 of record CM053602.1, on the reverse strand, counting down.
CAGTCTTTAACCAACTCACTAGGGATAGAGAGCTGAGGTCAACCTATACTAGCCCTGGCCGTGAGGTTGAACTAGAGAAAGTGAAGAGATAGGGGAGTACCTGGCCTACTGCACCTGAAACAGCCAGTCTTCAGGACCTAGAAGGCAGAACCTTGGCTCAAACCAGGACCTCTGCTCTTTGGTGAAGGATACTCAGTATACCCAGGATCTAGAAGTGCATGAGCTACCTCGAGACCCAAGAGGCTGAGCAACACAGCTAAATCAGCATCCTGTGCTTGACCTCTGCAGGAACAGAAGAGAAATCTCCAACTTGCCCCATCTTGTAACACGATGAAGCCTGCCTGGTTGCAAAGGGGTTAGTTCCTGGCCCGTTCTTCCTTTGTGCCAATATTCCTTTCCAAAGCCCTGTGGTGATGTACTTATCCATTCACAGTCAATGTCCCCTGGATGCTAAGCATTTTGGGAAGAAAGGGCAAGGGAAGTTCCGAGGTCAAAGTACCAGAATGCTATTCTGACATCTGTATCAGGACAGAGAGTACCCACTCCTCCCAAATCACAGCTCCAAGACCTATTGGAAAAGTACAGGTGAAGGCTCTGAACCTTGAGCAGATTAAGCAGTTTGCCCACAGTCACATGGCTGACAAGTGGGTTTCTACAGCCAGTCTACCACATATCTATTGAGCCCCTACTCACTTAGGCACTGTAGGTAATGCAGAGAAATAGCAGATGTGGTCCCTGACCTCAAAGAATTTACCAGCTTGTTGGGAATACAAGGCCCACTCCTTTGAACCTAGCAGTACACAAGACCAGACAGAAAATAAGTACGTCCTAGGCCTTGCCGACAACAGGAGCTCAGAGAAAGGTGAGGTTAATAAGTACTTCAGAGATGTAAGCTTGGAGCTGGGCCCAGAAGAGCATGTAAGACTTGAATAGGCAGAGGCCAGACATTCCAGCTTTGGGGGCAGGGAGGAAAAAGGCACAGTACCCCTCTTGATCGTTCCGGCAGGCACTCAATTCTTCAGTTGTTCCAGAGCCCCAAATTGTTTTTTACTACCTCAAATACTTTTTGCTGAGCTGTTTGTGTCTGGTTGCATAAAGAATGGGATATTTGATGGGCATATGGAGTACTGGTACTCAGTGACATGACAAATATTCATTCATTAAGCAAGGATTTCGACTATCTGACCTCTATATTCTCCATGAGATCTTGGCGCCTTTGATATAGTGACTGTTGAATCCATGAGTGAGTGAATTTTGTCTTGGGCCACCCTGCTGGAATTGGGTGTGCTACATAATGAGTAAGAAAAGGATCCTAGTTATTAAAGTAGTGAATTCTAGATGGATGAGTAGATTCTCCCTATAACTACATGAATTTAAAATCTTGCCTGTTATTTTACAAGGTCTGTTATGCATCACCATTTGCAGGAATGAATGAATGGATAGTCCCCAAATGATCTATTTGAAAATGGCCAGCAGATACAACTTGTATTAATGGAGCTGACAAACTTAATTTAGGACAGTGAAAAATATCAATGCCGATCAAAAGTCACATTCAAAATGAGGGCGTTTAAGAAGGAATCCGAATAATAAAATCATCTGTTTGGGAACTCTGGGACCTTTTTCAAAACTGTATTTTCTTTCTTTTAGCTGTTCTTAGAGTAAAATTATTTTGTTTTGTTTTCAAATTAACCTAATTGTTGGTGCACCCTGAGGCAACATTTTCTCTTCATGTAGGCAAGTGCTGCAGGCCAATTTGCAGCTGGCCCAAGCTCTTCAGAAAGACAATAATGTGGACATATCTTGCAAGCAAGCCTCTCTTACTGTGTTGGTTCTGTTTCCTATATGACTGTAAACTTCACGCAGGGAGGTATTGTAATGTTTTTTCTTTGTAACTTTCTATACTCACAACACTCAATAGATCTGTGATCTGATCAGTACGGCTATTTACTTCCAATGATGCATTCAATCAGTCACCATGCATTTATTAAATGCTTACCATATGCCATGAACTCTCCTAAGCTCTGAGGATACAAAGAAAGAGAAAAACAGGGTCCATGCCCTCAGCTCCCATTCTTATGGGGGGAGACAACATGCGGATAGTTATGTGTATAGACAATATAGATTGTGTAAATGGCAAGTAATACAGGAGGAAAGGCACTAGCAGCTGTGGGGACCTGAACAAACCTTCTGCAGAATTTGAATCTTAAAATAAGACAGGGAAACCAAGGTAGAAATGAGGGGGTAGAGCATTCCATGTGTGGGAGACAGCCAATGCAAAAGCACAGAGACAGAAAATAGAACATCATTTGAGAAGAGTTGCAAATAGGCCAGTGTAGCTTGTTCGCAGTGCCTGGAGAGGAGCAGGGAAGAGTGGAAAGGTAGCAGGGGAAGAGGCCAGGTTGTAAAGGGCTTTAGATACCAAACAGAGGTCTCTTTGCTTGATCTTGGAGGCAGTCAGGAGTCACTGGAACTTATTGAGTAGAGGAGTAATCTGGACAAATCTACACTTTAAGAAAGTCACTCTGGCAGCTGAGGTTGGAGATGGGGAAAACTGGAGGCAGGGAGACCAAGCAGAAGGCTATTTTAGTATTTCAGGTGGGAGATGGAGAAAACCTGAACTAAGGTGATGATTGTGCAAATGGGGAGATGTGAAGGTAAAAACAGGAAGATTTGGCATTGGTGTGGAGAGGAAGAGTGAGGAGTCTGGGGTGACAGCAGTACTGGTATGCTAGTGGTGCCCTTGGCAGTAATAGAGGAGTTTCGAAGAAAGGAGGATTCTGGGGAAAAGCTGATGAGTTCCATTTTGGACATGTTGAGTTGATGATGCCACTGGAATTCAAGAGAGAAATCCAGGCTAGAGAGAGAGATCTAAGAATCATCTGCATAGAGATGGTATTTGAACCTCTGAGAATAAATGAGATTACCAAGTAGGAGAGTCTAAAGCAGTGGTTCTCAACCTTCCTAAAGCCCCGACCCTTTCATATTCGTGTGTGGGCGTGTCTGCATGTGGGCAGACCCACCTGGAGACAGATAGAGGAGGTTCCTAAGACCATCGGAAATATGGTCTTAGGCAACCCCTATGACTCCTGTGAAAAGGTCGTTTGACCCCCAAAGGGGTCGTGACCCACAGGTTGAGAACAGCTGGTCTAGAGAAAAAAGAAGAGGGCCCAGGACAGAGCCTTGGGGGATAGATACCCACAGTTAGCTGGCCTGACATGATTGGAGATTTAGCAAGGGAGACCAAGAAGGAGAATCCTAATAGGGAGGAGGAAAACTAGGAGAGAGGAAAGAGTATGTGGGATGAGAAGGTATTCAAAGTACAAATGACACAGCAAAACTTCAAGAATTCTGGGAACTGAGAAAGGTCCCTAGACCCACCTGGGTCTGCCTATTTTGTGCAACTCTTGTCCTTGTCCTCTCCCCAGTTCACCACAGGGGGCCCCCTCTTCAGTTTTTCCTGGCAGTGTGAGGATACAGGAGGAGCCCACAGGCACATCAGTCATCCTCACCCTTGCCACCTCACCCGTCCACCAGTTTTGAAAAGTATTTTCATTTATTTTGTTAAATATTTCCCAATTACATGTAAAAATGTTTTAATCATTTTTTTTAAATTGAGTTTCAAATTCTCTCCTTTCTTCTCCCCCCACCTGCCTCCTTGAGAAGGGAAGCAATTTGATATCAGTTATACATGTGAAGTCATGCAAAACAGATTTGCATATGAGCCATCTTGCAAAAGAAAATAATAAAAAGCAAGAGAGTGAAAAAATGCCAGCTTCAGTCTGCACTCTGAGTCCATCAGCTTCCTCTCTGCAGGTGGACAGCATTTTGCGTCATGGCCCCTTTGGAACTGCCTTGCAGTCTGCCATTTGGAGCTGGATATTTCTTCACGGTCCCTTATTTGGTATACGTGTCTGCCTACTTACACATACTATGGGTCTCCATCTTCCTTCAGAATTATATTTATTTTTAATTCTTCTTAAACAGTATTGTTCCATATCTCACATCCAAACAATAATACTGGCCAGATATGGGTCCAAAAAAGATAGGTCTTGGATTCAGGGAAAAATTATGGTCAAGAAGGACCTGTGGACTTTTGCAGAGGCAATTCAGCCTGTTCTCCCCTCCTATTTACTTCTAGACCCAATTTGTTGTCCATTTCCAGTATCATACCAAGATAGATATGCTCATGGATGAACTCCATCTAACTGCATGTCGTAATCTGGATACTAGATATTCTTCATAAACTTATTTTTTCCCTGTACAGATGGATGGGACAAATTCTTGTGAGTTATTATGGTTAAGGAGGCTTTATAATTCAGAGAGCTTGAAACAATTAGCATGACCCCATTGGCAAACAGGATATTCTGGAGGCACTCACCGTCCCCAGACTGTCAATCAATCAACAAGCATTTGGTAAACCTTTCCTACATGCCAGGCCTTTATCAAAACAAGAATGATAAAGTCTGTGTCTTCTGGGACCTTATATTCCATTAGGAGAGACAACATGCACATATATACAAAGTACAACAGTAAACACAAGGCAATTTCATGAAGGAAAGGGACTGAGATAGTCCTTATGGACAATATAGTTTACAGGCTGAGCTTTAAAGAAAGCGATTGATGCCTAGAGATGGAGGTGGAGAGGGAGTGTATTCCAGGCACAGGGGCAGCTTTGTGCAAGGGCAGGAAGATAGGCAATGCAGGGTCCTATGTGAAGAGCATCAAGGTTGGACTGAAGAGTGTATAGGAGGGAATAATGTATAATAAACCCACAAAGGGAGGTTGGAAGGAAGTTGGGAAAGGCTTTAAAGGCCAAATGAAAGAGTTTGAATCTGATTGTGGAGGTAATAGGAAAAGACTGGAGTTGGTTGAGTGTCAGGGTCAGACTCCCATTTTAGGAAAATCACTTTGAGTGCTGTGGGGAAGATGGCCCGGAATGGGGAGAGATTGGAGGCAGGAAGGACTGGAAGTCATTACAATAGTCCATGTGATATAGTGCAATAGTGACATATTGCAATAGTCCAAGTGATGATGGCATGGACTATGGTGGTGGTTTTGTGATTAAAGAGAAGGAGATGAACCTAAGTCCTAAGAGATTCTGTTGAATTACAGTCACCAATTTGGCAACTGACTGGATAGAGGGTTGAGAGAGTTAGATATATAGGATGATACCAAGGTAACAAACCTGAAAGAATGGGAGATGTTGGTACCATTGATAGAATTAGGAACACTTGGAGGAGGGGTAGGTTTGGGGGAAAAAGTAATGATTTTTTTTTGTCTTGTACATGTTGAGTCTGAAGTACCCATGGGACACTCAGTTCAAAATGTCTGCTGGGCTGCTGGTGATGTGAGACTAGAGCTCAAAAGAGAGGCTAGGGTAAGATATTAAGATTTGGGAGTCATCTGCATAAAGATGATAATTAAACACATGGGAACTGATGAGGGCACATATCTCCCTGTTTTATTCCTCCCTTGATTTTCAGGATCAGTGGATCATTGAAGAAGGTTATTTCTGTTGTCACATCCCCCAAAGAATCCTGTCATTTTGATGTATGCATGGAAGACACCTTTTTGGAAGAGTTGTTAAGGTTGCATTTTGTTCTACCCAAACAAAAGCTTTTTATAGCCATCGATGGTATAGTGGGATTTTGTATTTTTGTATCTTTCTGTCATTTCTGTGATAGTAAAGCTAGAGACTACTGTGATACATCATTTGCAAAAGCTTGTCTGTTCTCTGCTAATATTCTGATCAGTGATTCCCTCCGTGCCTATGGAGATTATTCTCATTAATATGTTTTGTAGATGGGAAAGTTAGGCACATTGGTTGGTGGTTGGTAGTTGTTGATGTTCTTTTGGTTTATCTTGGAGTGTTTAGTTTTGAAGACTTTTCTCTATCCTTTGGCTATTTTCTTTGCCTTACAATACCTCGGGAATATTGCAATACCTTGATGTTTTCACGATGGTGTTGCCTTTAGGGGGTCTCCTCTACACACATTTGGCCTAATCCAGTCTGTTCCCTTTGGTACCATTTATACCTCCCAAATGAGCACATCTGGAGCTGGGATATGGCGTTCAAGGGTCATGGATCCACCTACCTTGATACTGAAAAGAATTTCCCATAAAATCTTTGCAGATCTTGACCATTTTTCTTCTTACCATCCTCTTTCATGGAATTTCAAAGAGCTTTAAAAGCCAGACAAAAGAATTTGCATTTGATCCTGGAGGTAATAAGGAGAATGAAATTGGTTGAGCATTAGGGTCAGACTCATGTCCGTTGGCCCTGGGATGACCTTGTTTGCTTGGCTTTCTCACTAAGCTTTCTTGAAACCTCTTTTACCCTCGATTCTTCACATCTTATGAGATGATATTTTCTGCCATTCTTTTACGTAAGAGTTTTCAAATTTCTATCCTAACCTGGCATTGCCTTTGTCTGTCACATGTTTCTACTTGGCAAGTAAGTCAAGCATTTACTGCCAGTGGTACTTTTTAGACTCTTTTGGTCTCTTCCAGATAGCAATAGATTTATATTGGTTAAACTGTCTGCAAATACCATAAAGGTGTCTGGGTTCTTTCTATCCCTATCCTGGTTTTCATTTTCAATAATGCATTTAATAAGGCAAGTTGGAGTTGTTTTCTTCATTTTCTTTCTTTCTTTTCCCTTTGTCCCCATTTCAATTTTTGCTTGAACAGGGTAGGTAGTTTAACTGTACAGTCTGCTTCAGAAATGACTCCCACATCAGTAATGAGATCTTTCTTATCTTTTCAAATATAATCAGTGGCATTTTTGTGATGCCATTTGCTATTGACCATGTACAATTTCTTCAGATTCTTTTCTTAATGAAGACATTCGCCCTGGATCATCTAGACAGCTTTGACCTCTCTCATTTCCTTTTCCTTATCCCTGCTTCCCAGTATATTTCTTGCCCTTTTCACCTTTGCATTCGAATAACTGAGTATCATGGATTTAATTGGGGGAAGGGTTCTTGTAGAATTGTAGACATTCTTGTTGAATTTCTCATCCTCTGCAAGAGCTATAAGCAAAAGCCTAAGCTACAAAGATCGCTCCAGCATCTTCGCCAAAAAACCCCCATGGACCACATTGGTGTGCTATGGTCCACAGGGGTAAAAAAAACCACACACAATGACAACAAACTGCAAGAATTTCCCTGATAGCACTTTTTGCAGATAATTATCATGAAAACTGAAGTACAAGATGACTACAAATCCCATGCATTGTATCTAGCATTGTCTTTGGAAGCACAAAACCCATTGGGCCAGCTTCTTTTTTTGATCTCTCCGTGGAGTGCCCAGGTACCATCCTTCCCTCTAAATGCAGCTTCCTTCTTTCTTTTGGTTTCATTCATTGTAAGGCTCTCAAGACTGATAGAGTTCCCTCCCCTCCTAGTAAGTCCACTCTGGTCATTGTTTGAATGAGGTGATATTTGTCAAATATTTAGCACAGTGCCTAGGACATAGTAGTAGCTGCAGAAACAGTGACTCCCTACCCTTGCCTTCTCATTGGCTAAGGAAGTCACAGTTAGGGTGCCAGTGTCCTGCTCAGACTTTATAGATGGTCTAAAAACTCTGGGACTCAGACTGTATTTGGCCTTATTTGGGGCCATTTTGCTCTTGGTATTCAGTGTAGAAGCAAGAAGGACCAGCCAGTCCTGAGGACTATTTTGTATTTGTCTTTGTTCTGTGAGTTGCCATGACCAAAGAATTCATCATCGTATCCTGGCGATGAGAATCTCCAGACTTAGCTGGGCTGCTCCTCAGCCATGACTGATACAGGGCCCATATCTGAAGCCTTCCCAGCTACATAGAGCCTCTCTGAGCTTGTGCTTTGTGAGTGAGCTTTCAGGGATACAAGGCTTTGGGGGAGACCTTTGGGTAACTCCCAACACTGTCTAATAAAGTGATCTCGTGTCAACTTTTGGGTTAATGTTGACTGACTAAATGATAGGAACCAGCAGAGGCACTCATGGTGGTGGGACATTTGGTTGGGACTGGCAGGCAGGATATATTGAGTCTGGAGAAGAGAAAAGAAGGTGTTAGAGCTCATTGCTGAAGCCCAGATTCCCATCTGCTTGGCATTTTAGACCAAATTGACAACTTTCTTTTGATTTTATAAAATCCTGTGGAACATGAAGATAATTCTCAGCATTGTTTCCATTTCTTATTTATGGTTGAATGTGGTCTCCATTCCCTGTTTTCTGATTTCTGCTATGGATATGTTCCCTAAATACTCTAGAAAGGTTGGTCCTCCTTCCCACTGCTGGTACCTTCCCTCTGAGCTTACTCCCAATATACCCTGTATAGATTGTGTGTGGGTATGGATTTTTTACATTAGAATATAAACTCCCTGAAAGCAAGGACTCTCTTTTACCTTTCTTGGTATTCCTAGTGCTTAACACTGGGCCTTGCACATGCTTGTTGACTGAATGACATGGATGGCCTTGATGTGTCTTTGTCTGCCATTGTGGAGTTGGGTAAATTGCATAGTAACTAGGGGAAGGGAACTTCCTTTTCTTGAGTCATTAGGCTCTTCATGACAGAATAGATGAACTCTACCCACACTAGTTATGACTTTACACCCTTGGAATATTCTTTTCAAGGTGGCTGCTAAGTATGATCACTCAGCAGTTGCAAAAATGGGAGCTTAGGCATCACAGTACAAATCTCATTTTATCATTGAACACTTTTAACACTAGGTGTGTGAAAATGGAGAAAATAAGGTCAGGAACAACAGATCCATCATAATAATTGTGTCTCGGAAAGAGGACAGGGGCCAATTTCTCCAGAGGGTGGGTTATTTAATAAGCCAGAGGAAACCAAAGGGGAGAAGATGCCAAGCTATTGATGGTCACTAGTTCTTAAACTGGAACACTGTCATGTTCTTTATAGATGAGGCCTAGAGGAAACAAGACACTGATTCCCATGGATTTCGAATTGCACTATCCCAAACTTGAGTCCAACTCCACGAAGAAAAAGCTGTTTGTAATTAGAAGGATTTCCTTAAATGAAAGACAATTTCTAGTTAGTGCCAAACAGCTGGATGGAACAGAACAATTCAATTCCCAATCTGAGGGGGGGGAGGGTGGAGATTGTTTTTTGGTTACCTGAGGTTACCAGATGTTTGGAAATACCCAGATGTGTGTCTGAGCATTTCCGTTTTCAGCAGGAGAGCCAGTTTTGCGTGGGAACAATGTCCTTTTGGCAACTGTGTTGATTTGCACTATACCTCTGAGAGTGCATTGGTGAACTCTGAATCCTATGAGCAAAGTTAGGTGCCTTCCTGTGACTGACATCCAAGGCTCTCACCTGGGGCGGGTGACCAAGCTCTGAGAGTCCTCCAAGCCAGCCAGATCTTGCCCTTGCCCCTGGCCTTGACTTTGGATTGCTATCCATAGGTTTCCTCTGACAGTCAAGTGTTTGGAGACTGTGCCATGTTTCCTGAGAAGTAATCACATCAGTCTGGTAGCAGAAAAGCCTGTCATTACTCACTCTGCTAATGAAAAGTATGATGACACCAAGACAGACTTCCTGGAAAACCTAATTATGTCACAGCACCATAGCAGAAAGCAATTGAAGGCATAATGTTCATTGTCACCCAGATCAGACAATAAAGAGTGCTAACAGGTGATTGGATGCCCCAAAGGCTTGGCAACCTTTGATCACCAGCAAGGCACCTTATTGCAAATCATCTCCATCCTGAACATGATTCATAGCCTACGACAAGGAAAGGATGCTCAGCAAAACCTGTGACAATTTCCCTCCATTTTGTTAATACTTCAGAGTTGAGTGTTGCTTTCTGAGCCCTAGTGAGACCATGCTGGCATGTCAAAGCCTGCTGACCACTGCTCCTGGGGTGTCCAGAGTCTCCAAGAAACCTGATTGGGCCCAGACAGAGCCCTGGGTCTTGGATTCATGCACCAGTGATGTTCAAGTCTATTCAGCAAACACCTCTTAAACTTCAACTGTGTCCCAAGCCTCAACTAGATATTCAAGACAAGACAGAAATGAAAGAGTGCCTGGCTTCAATGAGCTTACATTCCATTGGGGATGGGTGGGATGTGGAATATCAAATGCGCACAGATAAATATCAGCAAAGTAATACAAAATAATGTGAAGAGGTAAAGGATATGACCCTGTCCAGTTATAATAGCTTCACTTCACCAGAAATTACTTTCTTGCTCACTCTTTCTATATTGTTAAATATAAATCCTTGAGGGGGCAGACTGTCAGGGCTTTGAATTTCCAATGACTGGTACTTAATCAATGCTTATTCAATTAAATTGAGCACGGAAAGGGGGAGGTAAGTACTGGCTCCGGCCACCTGGGAAGGGTTCCTAGAGAAAGAGGCATTGACATGGAACTGGAAGGATGAGGAGAATCCAGCCAAATGGAAGAGAGGAGGGAAGGGAGGAAGCCTTTGTTCTCTGGCACGTTTGCTTCTTTGTCTTTTAAGTTTCTTTTTAGGTTTTTAAGTCTATTTTATTGATAGCATCTTGTTGTTGTTGTTGTTGTCTTTCCATCATCTGAATTTCCCCACATATCCCTCCCTTTTTTACCTCCTAGAGAGACATTCCTTATAACAAAGAAGAACAAAGAGAACAATTCTCCAAAACTAAGCAGTGCATTGAAAAAAAAATTACATTGTGTATAGTGTTCCACATCAGAGTCCCCTGACACCTCTGCAAGGAAGGGAGGGAGGTACACTCTCCCATTTCATCTTTGGAGCCAAACTTTGCCATAATTTCACAATATTCAATTTCATTTGTGGTGCAGTGGGTAGAGCATTAGGTCCTAGAGTCAGGAAGGCCTGAGTTCAAATCTAACCTCAGACACTTACTACATATGTGACCTTGGGCGAGTCACTTAACTGTCTGTTTCAGGTTCTTCAGCTATAGATTGGGGATAACAATAGCATCTACCTCCCAGGGTTGTTGTGAAGCATATATTTATATTTCATTTATTTGTTATAGTTGTGTAGTGTTGTGTATGGTTTTCCTGGTTCTGCTTACTTCACTCTGTATCGCTTTGTATGCTTTTCTTGTTTCTCTGTATTCTTTTATTTCCATTTTTTATAGCAGACTGCTATTCTGTGACAAATACCAAAACTTGTTTAGTTGTTCCCCAATCAGTGGATATCTCCTTTGTATCCAGTTCTTTGCTATTGTAGAAAGGATCTACTGTAAACGTTTTGTTGTATATGAAGGTTTTCCTTTTGTCATTGACTCCTAGGAGTGAGACCTCTAGATCAAAGAGTGTACAGAGTTTAGGCCCTTTATTCACAGAGTTCCTGATTGCTTTCCAGACTGGTTGGGCCAATTCACAGCTCTACCAGGAGTGCATTAGTGTGCCTGGCTTTCAACAACCCCTTCACCTTTCCTGTCTTTTAACATCTTTTGTCAATTTCCTGGGTTTGAGGTAAAACCTCTGGGTTGTTTTGATGTGCATTTCTCTTATAATTAGTGATTTGGATCATTATTTCATATGGTTGCTGATTCTTTTGGAAACTATTCATATCTTTTGACCTCTTATTTATTGGAACATGGATTTTGGTTACATGTAGTTGCCTAAATATCAGAGATTTCAAATGAGGATATTTCCCAATTAACTACTTCCCATCTTATCCTAGTTGCATTGATTTTGTTTATGTAAAAGCTTTTCAATTTCATATAATTGAAACGACCTATTTGCTCTTTTGCAATTGCCTCTATCCCTTGTTGGATTTAGAATTCACTCCCTCAGCCAGAGCTGCAAGAGATACCAGATCATGTTCTTTTCTAGTCTTTTTTATGGTATGGCCTTTATTACTCTTTTTCCATTCGGAAAAAAATGATTAGGTCATATTTTTACAAAACAAAACCCCATTATAAAGTGTCTGACTAGTCCACCCCAACAACACACATTTATTTAGCACCTACAATGTGCAAGGCCCTGTGCACTAAAGGAGTCGTCAGTGAGCCATGGTATTGCTGGGACTTTGTCCTCACTATAATCTGAGCAACCTGCAACTTGACCTCTTAACTCCAGAGTCTTCTTATATAACCATGCTCTGTATCCCTCTTCCTAATAGTAACCAGCTACTAAGGCAATGTGGTATGCATTACATCAAGAATTGTCCTGGGATCAGAAAGACCTGGCATTGTATACTGCCTCAGTTTCTCCTCTGTAATATAGGAGGCGACTAGATGGCATTTGACCTCCCTTCCAGCTCTAGGGTTAGGAATCCCATAATATCCCATCTAGCCATCCAATTAGCTGTAAAAGGGTGATAATGTCAGCACCTTCTTGCCTCCTAGGGCCGTTGTGAGACTCATATGAGATAATGTCTGTAAAGTGTCTGGCCCACATTAAAGCATTCTAGCAACATGAGTTCTTAAGAATGAATGGCTGTCACATGATGAAGCCTTAAAACAACAGGGAAGTTGAGGCCAGTGTGAATTCCTTGACTCCAGCCTCTCTTCTAAATGAATTTTTAGGAAAAATAGGTGTCATTTCCTAAGATAGATTGTGTGGTGAGACAGAGAACCCTCCATAACTTCTCTGCTGCCCAGTACTTCATGATGCTCCCTGGTTTCTCAGTTCCCCTCCCTGGCCCCTAGTCCATCCTTCTCCCATTGCGTAGTCTATCAAGGCCAAGGATTTCCTCTCTCTTTCTCCACCATTGAAATGCATTGTGTGACATGTATCTCATTCCCTCTGTTAGGGAATGAATCTGATTAACTCTATGGAGTTGATCATATTCTGGGGGATTTTGTTTTGGTTTTGTTTTAAAAAAGCACCAAAGTGTCCCTAATGGTGGTAGTTCAGGTACCTTGTTAGGCTGGATCTTTTAGATCCCACCCCTCCATCCATAGGCAGCTGCGTAGTCCCTAGTTACAGTTGTCTATGATCTACTTTAAGTATTTGGTACAGGCTGAAGTTTCTAAGAACTAGGGAGGGACTTGGCCACAGTAATAGAATCAGAGGACCTTAGAAGTCCTTGAGTTTAACCCCTCTCTTTATGCGAAGGGGGAAACGGAAGTGCAGAAAAGTGACGTGACTTGCCCAGAGTCTTCTAGCCTTTGCAGCCAAGGCTCAATGACTTTGCTGTGGGGCCCATTCTATATGTCTTGGCGGGGTCCCCAGTGAGAGCAGGACCCTAGGGGCCCTCAGACAGGCCCACACTGGCCTTTGATGTCATGTTTAGCTGTGTGCACTTGTGAACCACATCCTTTGGTTCTATTTGACCCATATTCATATCCTGTCCTCTGCTATTATCAAAATGCAACTCTCCTCTCCATTTCCTGCCATTCCTTTGCTTTGCCAGAACTGTTACCTGGAACTAGATATTAAAAAAGTATTGGGGATACCCACTGAGATAGTTGATCTCTTCCCTTTGCTCATATCAATAAACTTGGTGAAAGAAGGTTGACTTTCTCCCCCAATAAGGGAAACACCTCTTGGCTATTAGCAAGCACAGAAATAACAAGAACAGCTATTGTCAACTAATGAGCGATAGATAACCCAAGCGTGTGAATAATAGGAGTAGAGCCCTCCGGAGGGACTCTTGTCCCTCCCAGAGATGGCAGGATTTTCAGGAGTTTTAAAGCTATGGGAAGGGAGAGGTTTTCAAGGCAAATTATTTTTCCTCTCTGAACCCACTTCTCCCACAATCACGTTAAAAAGCTGGGCTTAGCCTCTCTAAAAGTCTTTCTTGTTGTGTGAATAGCTGGGGTAACAGGAGTGTTGTAGCACTGCAGAGGCAAATTCTGTTCATTCAAGGTGAACAGTCAAGGTATAGTCAATCAGTTCCTCAGTGTATCAGATCAACACAGGAAGAAAATGGGTCCAACTTTGACCAATGAAATTCTGTCATGGAAGGATAGTTTTAGAGACCATTGACTCCAACTGAATTAGAGATAACTGAGGTCTAAAGAGGTGAAGCAACTTTCCCAAGGAAACATGGGTGGTAAAGGGCCAGATTCTCCAACTTTTGCTCCACATTGGTCCCTTCTGTGATAACCACTGCTCCACCCTCATGCCAAAACACCCATAGGGTTGCATCAGCCAAGCTCCACATGGGCCCTTCAGCCACCCCTAAAATGATCCTGGCATTTGACATAATCCAGCACACTGCAACATAGACTCTTCTCAAGAACAAGTGATTGCAAAATCCCAACCCTTCTGATCCATGACCAAGACGGGCTTAGGGAAGTTGGAGCCCAAAGTGCTTTATGTCCCAATTGGTGACCTTGGCCTTCTCAGTCGCTATTCCAAGTCATTCCATGGTTATTATAGGATAGCAGCAGGACTGTCCCATTCCTGGTGCTCATAACAGTGTACAGTCATGCATCTGAGCTTGGAATATAGAAGAAGCCAGACTGACCTGGGGAGGTCCTTTGGAAAAGGCCTGGAAAATGTTCTTGGAAACACCTACTAGACTTGTTCTCTTCCCCACCTCGAACATGTGTTTCTTTTCTGTCTCCTACACAGACACTCTCTGCTGACCCATGCTGCTATCCCGCCACACATGTTGGGGGACGGGCTGCAGCCCCTCTCAGCATTACTACATCCATGCCTGGACTGTCTTCTCTACAATTTGCCCATCTCCCTCACCCCCTCACCCCACCACCATTGTCTTGGTGCCGAGTGATTTCCTTGGTGGATGAGGGAGGGTGGCGGACTCCACTGACCCGGATTACCAGCTGTCAGCGTTTGAGATTTACTCTGGCCAACCTGGTGATGAGTTTTTCTGACTTTAGCTAGACTTGACCTCGGACCAGGTCTTTTAGACTACCAGCTTCTATGCATTCATCATTGTAGCCAAGTGGGGCTGTGTTCTGTTCCTTGAGTTCACCTTGCTCTATCTGGCCTGTGTGTCTTTGTACATGCTGGCTCCACCATGCCGGAAAGGCCTTTGGGAAGCCACTGTTACCTCCATGCCATGATAGAAAGGGATACAAGGGGAGGGCATCTATATTGCTTTCTGCAGATCCTGCACAGTCCTGAATAGACCCCATTTCCACTATCCTGGCACATATTACACCTCTCCATCCTCTCCACAGCCAGCTTCCTTGGTCACACCAACACGCACATGGTAAGCTCTGCAGGCATTTTGGTTCCCAGCAATGTCTCCAAGGGTCTTGGATCTCCACAGCATGGTTTTGGGGGTTCTTCTTTGGTTCAGTTTTCATTCTTCCTGGGCAGCTCCAGAGGTAACCTATCCAAGCTCTCTGGGTTTGGAGCCATGGTGTGTTAAGGCAGAGGGGCAGGAGGGAGTTGACATTTATACTGGTTTGAATGGAATGAGTTACTTGTGCAGGGAAAATGGAAAATTTGACTTCCCAGTTTCAGAGAATTTGGAGCAAAGTTGAGTATGGCTATAAATGCCAGGATAAAGAGTCTGTGGACAATGGGAAGCCATTGTTGATTTTTGAACAGACAAGGAATCTCATAAAAGTAATAATAGTAATGCTTGACATCTAGCACTTTGAGATTTGCAGGTACAAAGTGTTCTCTCTCTCTCTCTTTCTCTCTCTCTCTCTCTCTCTCTGTGTATGTGTGTGTGTGTGTGTGTGTGTATATGTATGTATATTTATATTACATTATATCATCATTTTACAGATTGGAAAACTGAGGCTTAGAGTGGAATGTAAGATCCTTTATGCCAGTGAATGTCATGGTTTTGCCTTCATACCCCAGTGCCTGGTACCCAATAGCCACTTAAGCTCATGCTTGCTGAGTTGTTACCCAAGGTTCCCTAACTACTAAGTGTTGGGAGTTGGAGTCAAACTGAGCCATATTGTTCCTGCAGGAAGAAATGCTGGAGCCAGAGGTGCTGGGCTCAAACCTCAGTTCTTCCATTTGTCACCTTCATGATTTTGGAAGGAAAGGGTCTTCATTTCTTCGGGCCTCAGTTTCTTCTCCCATAAAAGAAGGGCTAGAAGGAGCTCCACAGGGAAGGACCAGCATCTGATCTGGACGTCAGACAGAAGAAGGCTGAGGGGCCCCAAGTGGGAGGCCTGTTGTTCTTCACTCGGTCATGTTTGGTTTGCTGTCAGCCCAACTCCTCACCCACCTTCTCTTGACCTTCCCTCCCCTGCTGTTCCTCACACTAAGCAGGTTCCATGTTCACTGAAGCCACAAGGACATTGCTGTGATCACTGCTGATCCTTTGCAGGCACAAATTTGTACAAAACAAAAATGTGAAAAAAAACCAAAACAATAAACCAAAGAACTAGGTTGCTATGAAGACTAACTATTAAAAAAACAAAACTCGGCATAATATAAACCAGGAAAATTCCAAGCTGCAAATATGCTCAGAAAATTCTCAAGGCCCATCAAAATTAATGGCTCTGTCTCTCTTTGCTTCTGTAGTAGGAAGTGATAATAATGGATTCAATGCTCCCTTTCCCCCTCTCCCCCAGACTTCCTCCCTCCAGCAACACAGATGCCATGCAGACTTTAGGGACAGGTCCCCGGCAGCAGATTCTTGTGCCGGTAGCACCCTAACTGGCCTCAGACATTGCCCCTGATGGCTTAGAAGGTGGAAAGGAAGGGAGGGGCTGCTGGATGTTGTCCCAAGTAGAGACACAAGGCTGTGGGCAAGTGGTGGGAAGGGCTAGGTAATGGAGAGCGTGCCTGAAAGCAGATGCCATGGCCTTCTTCCCTGTCTTTTCCAAGAGAGAATGTGATGTTGGAATTGCCCAGAAATCAGGCTGACTACTCTAGGGGGCAGGATCCACCTGCCTTGCTCAGGCAGAGGAAGCAGTTGTTTCCAGAGCCTGGTTTAGAGGGACCCTCGTCAATGGTGGAAATTCCTACCGTGAGTGGTACACTTCAAGTCAATTCGGCTGTCATTTAGTAAGTGCTTGTATTATGTAGCAGGTGCTGGCCTAGGTGCTAGGGATCTAAAACCAAAAACTAAACAGTCTTTGCCTTCAGACAACTGATGGTGATAGCAATAGGTACAGAGAGAATTAAATCCCAAATATATATAACATAACTTCTAGAAGGAGCCGAGGTGAGAAGGGAGGCATTACAGGCATAAGGGACAACCTCTGCAAAGGTATAGAGCTGGGACATTGAGTGTCCTGTACAGAAACAGAATCAGTGTAAAAGGGGCTAAAATATATAATCATCCAGGAAAATAGGTTGGAACCAGATGGTTAAAGGCCAGTTGTCAGGAAGCATGTGAACACTAACTTCTTGGGGATAGGAGTAGGAATGGGGAATGGAACTGCAAAGGTGAAAGAATCCTTGAAGATGAGAGGTGGCGTTGACAAAAGTAGACTTGATCTCCTTCCCAGCCCACTGAATAGGAGTGAGAGAATGGCCAGGGAGCAGGGCTTGGAACCAATGAGCCCTCGCATCCCACCTCCAATGCCTCACTTTGGGACTTTGGGCAAGTTACATAAGTGTAGCCTCAGTCTCCTTGTGTATATGATGAGAATCTATAAGGTCTCTTATAGCTCCATATCGAGGATCCCATGATTCATTACTTTACCTCTCTGGGCCTCAGTTTCTTCATCTGTTCAATGAAGGGATTGGGTTAGATGACCTCTAAGTTTCCTTCCTGCTCAGATCTATGATCCTGTGATCCATGGGGTTGAGAGAAACCGGTCTACCTTCTGCAGTTGGCTATGTAATTGTTTGATATTCTGACCTGTTTTGATACTAAACCTGGTTTGCTCATTTGTCTGGGATTGAAATATACATATGCAACTTAACTACATATTGAAACCATATTTATCAAGCATGAAAGGAAAAATAGATTCTTCTGCCGGGCACACTCCCCAGATTCCTAAAGCCCAGCCTTTTGATGTCTCCACTAAGCTATAGGTATGGTGTGCCAAGGACAACTTTCCCTTGTCTTAAACAAGTGGAAAAACCATGCATCTTCTGAGTTTCCTGACTCTTGGTTTCCCATACTTTGTTTAAGTGGGAGGGGAGAGAGAATCATATCTTACTGTCTGTTATCTACCCTTTACATCCTATAATTTCATAAGGTGGATTAGAAGGGTTTCAAGTAATTGGGGGTCCCTGTCCCTCCTTTCTAACCCCATTACATACATGGTCAGATGTAAATGCTGTTTCAACTTTTGGAAGACAGGACTTACCTCATATAAGAGAGCTTTGAACTCTGGTCTATGACCCCTGGTTTTAGACGAAAGAGTCAAAGTGGGACCATAAGAGTTGTATGCCAACTTTGGAAGTCCTCCCACACCTTAGAAGCCCTGTTTGAAACCTTGAACTCCTTAAACAAGATAATAGAATCCAAATGCCTCCAGACTTGTCTAAGTACAAAAGAAGAAGACTTCGTTGCTTACAGATGTGCCAAAGCATTCTTTTCCATTTCACAAGGATTTTTACAATGACTCAATTATGTAATTACCTGTTATAGCTGCTTATGCACGCTTACACTAATTACGTTAATAAGGCATAACTGCACTAATTACATAAACAGATGATCAACTAAAAATTAATTTTCTAGAACCCAAGGAGCCTCACCAATGACAAAGTTAAGAGCCTGTTACATAAACCACCCAAATCAGCAGATTCTTTGCTTCCCTCTGGTCATGGAAAGTCCAGGGATTTGGTCAGTGTCATCTTCCAGTTCTCTAGTTAGGCCCACCATGAAACCAAAACCATGAAATGAACTCAAGGGTAATGAAAACAAATAGAGACTTTGCACTCAGGTTCCCACTGTAGAGCCAATCCACAAACGGTGAAGGCTAGACATTCCCGTTAACCCCTATGGCTGGTAAACTCTTTGTTCCTTGTTGTAGGGAACAAGTTCAATGCAACATGCCTTTATTCAATGTTAGCTCTATGCAAAGGATGCTACCTGGGGAACTGAGAGGATAGAGTGCATTCCAGGCCTGGGGACCACTTGTGCAGAAGCAAAAAGTATGTACACGTACAGAAAACACATCATTGGGCAGTTTGACTAGATAGTCAAGTCTGGACAGAGCAGTAATAGGAATAAATTGGGAAAAATATAAGGGTACTAGTTTGGGGAGGGCTTTAAGTACCATGCTGAGGAGTTGGTATTTTAGAGCATTCTAGATTGAGAGTTAGAAGGAAACTCATGGGTCATCTAATCCAACTTCACCATTCAAATCAATCAACAATTTATGAATGCCTACTATACGCCAGGCATGCATACAAAGAATGAAACAACAAAGGAGAAGTTTACTACTTGCAAGGAGTTTATGTTAGAATGGGGAAGTCAAGTCATATAAAGTGAATAAATACCACTATATACAAAGTAGTCGAGGAGAGAATTGGGGGGGGTGAGGTCACAAAAGTCTTCCTGGTCATCCATCATTGAAGAAGATGATGTCTGAATTGTAGCATAGAGGAAGGGGTGATGTATTCCAAACTTGGGGTTCAGACAGCTAGTACAAAAGCATAGGAAGGGGAGCTGGGGTGATATGTGTGAAATTCAGAGAAAAGGACTGTTTGTTTGGATTGCAACATGAAGAATGGGGAGCCTGGAAATTGTGGTTAGAGCCATCTGGTAAGAGATTTTTAAGAAGTAAGCAGAGGAGCTTCTCTTTCTTCCTAGAAACAATAGGAAGTCCCTAGAGTTGGTTGAAAATCTATTATTCTGTACAAAAACTTGTACTTACCAAACAAGTTAGGAGTGACTCCTTGCTTGGTAAAATGAAGTAGTGTTCCTTTCAATAATATAAAGCACTTGGTTTATTGACAAAATATCAAATTTGCTTAGTACCTTATATCAGCTAGCACAGAGATCACATCATCAGAAAAATCCCTTTGACAGGAGCAGTGTATAGGATGGACTTGAGGCAGGGAGACCAGACAGGAGGCCATTGCCGTAATCTAGGTGAGAGGTGGTAAGGGCCTGACCTAAGGTGACAGCTATGTGATTGAAGAGGAGAGGTCAGATGTGAGAGATAGGAAAGGAGCATCAGCAGGACATGTGGGATGAGAAAGAAACTGAGGATCAGAGAGTGGTAACTTTCTCAAGGTCCCACAGGTTGGAGATCTCAGAGCCAGTTTCTAAACTGGGTGCTGTGACTTCAGAGGTAAGCGTTTGAGAAAAAGAGTGACTTGGTCAGGCCTGGGCTGTAATAGGCTCCCTTTGGAGAGGCAGGGAGAGCAGCTGGGAGGAAGCACTCTAGGAAAGAACCAGCTTCACCTTCCTTTAGGAACTTCGAATGGGATGCTCAGCCTAAAGGCGAGCTCTCTTCCAGTCTTCCTTCCCAGTGAGTGGTGGTTGTTGAAAACCTCAGTGCTTTAACCTGCAAAGTCTCAGCCTCCTTTTCAGCCCTGCCTCTTTGGCAAGGAGTCAATGTGTCCACAGAAACATTGAAAATCCTCATCACCCCTTACTCTATGTGAGGCAGTTGTATGGGGAAGTAAAGGGGGGGAGGGAGGTCCTTAGGTCCCTTTCTCTCCATTTGCAATATTTGTATGGGATCCACTCAGGATGGGAAGTGTTTTCAAAGCGTCCTTATGGGACAAGATGATTCTTTTACCTGCACCTCTGGAACCTCAAGGCCACAGTGATGAACCATGATGACATCATTTTAACTGTAGGGGTGGGGGATGGTAAGGGAATAGGCATTTATTAAATGCTAGGCATTGTAATAAATGCTTCATAAACAACCCCAGGAGGTAGGCACTATTATTTTTACCCATTTTACAGGTGGGGAAGCTGAGGCAGACATAAGTTAAGACTTAAGATACAACTATTATCTCAGGTCAGATTTGAACTCAGATCTGTCTATTTACTATCTAGCCACCTCCCTCTGTTTAACAAAGGGTCTTTGTGCTCATCTCAGGAAGTCTTCCCCATGGGGTTCTTTTATCCTTTTGGTACCTAACCTCTGAGGGCAGGTGTCAGCCTCTAATGAGACCACATCTGCTTCTTGGATTGGCCCTGTCCCAGGGGCCCAGGCATTGGTGCTTGGAGGCAGGGAATAAAGGAGCCTCACTGGTTTAAAATTCCTTGGCTTTGCCCTTTGATGAGGCTCCTGCCTTTAGGCATGTGGCTTTATCTTGACCGACTCTGGGGCTCTGGCTTTGACCCATGGTTGTGCCTGTGCACTTGGTGCTTACTGTCATCTCATTCCCAGGCCGGCAACTGGGGCTTTGCTCTGCCCTGTTCAGGCCTTTACGAGGTACTGTATAAATGGAATATTTAATAAGTCCAAGTCTAGTAAAACATTGAGTAAAGCAATGAGTCAGCTCAAATATATGTTTTTTGAAGCACACATTTTTGTATACGATAATAGTTTTATAAAATGGCATGTGATTGAAACCAGAGCTAAAACTGAGGTGGGTGACTGGGGCTTTTCAGAGCACACAAGTTTTAAGGGCACTAACATTTAAAATTATGATTTTAAAATATTATACAGTTTTAGCATTTGTTTCATTTACATGCTTATGGCACTTTTATTCCTTGAGCAGAATAGAAGCTGTTTTTGTTGACTGTGCCTTAATGACTTCACCTTGCGAGGTCAACCATGCCCTGCTCCTCCCTGGCTTTGTACTCAGACCTTCCTGGGATCTCTTCCAACAAGACCACTGTCTTTTCCCTTGGAATGGATCCCTGGTCTCTAACTTGTCAAAACCCCAAAGTTGCTAGTTACAGCTCTGCTTGAGAACAGCATGGTTCATATTTTGGTGGGAAGTTTGATCTTTTGGTTTAATTAAGGTCTTTTGAGGAACTCATCCTCTGATGCCAGAGTGTTTCTGATCTTTGTTAGAAGGTATGCACTTTGCCCAAGACTCTCAGATTCATACTATTGTCTTCATTCTCCAGATGAGCAGTTGAAAATAAAATACTATTGCATGGGTTATCTGAGGTTATCCAGAAATCCAGGTCTGGAATTTGAACTCTTACCCCTGTGGAGAGACACGCTCCAAAACAGGCCTGCAGATGTTGGGAGAGGTCCACAAACCCTCGCTCTCTTGCTGGCTTGCCTGAAGAGTTCTGAATTCCCAAGTGAGAGACAAATTCCAGTCTTTACCACAGTGGAAAGTCTGTGATGAGAGAACTAGTCAAAGACATTTCCCTTCACAGCTCAGTGACATGATAGACCATACACAGCTCTTAGTGAAAGAATGGGAATAGTTTCTGCCAAGGCAATAAAATTAGCCTTAGTGTCAAGAGAAGTCTGCGTGCTTGTGTAAGTGACCCTGGCTTGAATGCCAAGTCCATCTAAGTAACAGCCCAGCAGGCACCCACTTAAAGGCCTCATGTTATCTTGGTTGAAAAACGAAGTTTCAAGGAAATTGTTTTTATGAAAAAATGTGTCGTTTTGCTTTTAATTTGTCTCTAGAAACTCTGATCTGGTGACCTGCTTCAGTGTGATGTCCTCTTGGCATGCATGCATTTTTCTGGCCAAAATGCAAATTAAAAATCAGATTCTGCCACCCTTGTTGTCACCACTTGACCACATCCATAAATATTCATCAAGTATTGCTCTAACCCCTTCAAATAGATTCAGAATGGATTAGGATCTTAGATTTCAATCTGGAAAGGATCTTAGAGGTCATCTTGGCCAATCCTCTCACTTTTCTGATGATGAAACTGAGACCTAGAAGGGAGAAGGAACACATTTCTGCCATAGCAATCAGGTCTAAATGCAGGGAGAAGCAGTAGAGAGCAGAGACACAGATTTGGAAAGGAGATTTGCCTTTAAAGATGGGATGATGGTGATCCTTTTGGTCATAGCACAAAACTGAATGCCAAGGTAAACACCCATGACTGGGAGAATAACAGAACAAATTTTGCTGTGCTCATGTAATGTAATATTACTGTGCCATTAAGCAACTAGAAGTATGAAGAATTCAGAGAAACATCAGAAGATTTGTTTGAACAGATGGACAGTGAAGTAAGTGAAACCAAGCAAAACCCATGATATGATCTGCTTCCTCACTTCCTTGGCTTCCATCAAGACAAAACTCGAGTGCCACATCTTCAGCAGGCCTTTTGTAGTTCCCTGGATCCTACTCCCTTCCATCAACTTTGTACATATCTCTTATGCACATAATTAGTTTGGTTTTTATCCCTTGTCTTCCCCATCAGCTCCTTGAGGCCAGGGACTGACTTGCATTTTGTATTTGTAGGCCCAGTGCCTAGCACAGTGCCTGGCGCATAATGAACACTTAATAAATGCTAGTTACCTGACTGAGAAGGAAATAAGCAGAACCAGGAAAACAATATCAAAACTGCCTACAAGAATGTCAATGAAGAAAACCTTAGTGAAGCAGAGTGCAGTGACTGTACTCACCAATCTTTGTTCCAGAGAAAAGATGAGCAAATATGCCTCCCTCCTTTCCTCAGAGAAGTGGGAACCTATGGGGACAGAGTGTTGCACATGCCATCATGTCTGCTAAGTCATTTAGGTTCTGCTTAGCTCTTTTCTTTGTTATAAGGAATGGTTCATTGAGTGAGGGGTGAGGAGAAGCATATAATAGGAAATAACTGTGGTACAAAAACAAAAGCCATTTGTAAAACTTTGATGGAAAAAAATCCCTTTAGAATTCTGACAAATACAAAGAGCAATGGGCCTCTAGAGCAGAGGCGTCAGATGCCCCAGAGCTACTGCCTACAACTCCCTTTCCTCCACACCCAGAACCTCAGAACAATGTAACTGGGAAATACTCAACTGAACATTTCACAAAATAAACATTTAAAAAATAACAAATAGAAGTCAAGGTGGCAGTGTAGAAGCACAAGAACTTGGTGGCTCCCCCCATAACCACCTCAAATATCTATAAAATATGACTCTAAACAAATTTCAGACCTCCAGAACTCAGAAAATGGCAGAGAAACAAGGCTCCTGCTGAAGGTAGCCCAGCAGATGGATGGAAAGGGCTCATTGCAGCACACTGGGAGCCCAGCCCCCTGTGGTTTTAGCCCCAGGCTGTCCAGGAGAAGTCATGGCTGGAGCTTTCAGGAGAGCAAATCACTAGCAGCCGTGGTGGTTTCCAGAATTACCAACCAATAAGAGCCAAGGACAAAGGGAAAAGGTCAGTGGAACTTGGCTAAATTTGGAGGAGATAGTCTGGTCCCTGCATCCAGAGCTAGAAGCAGACCAAAGCATTGGCCCTGCAGCCGCCTCCATGTGGCTGCTTCAGAGCTCCCGGCCTGCAGACTGCAGGGGGGCCAAGCAATCTTTCAGAGGCTAAGTGCTCTTGCCTTAAGCTGCCTGGATTGGGATCATGGTCTTGGGTGGTGGTCCTGAGATGCGTGACCAGTAAGCCAAAGCTGGAGGGGGCTTCAGAGACAGTGGCCTCCTAATAGCTCCGGCAGCTGCAAAAACCTCAGCAATTTGGGACAGAGCTCTCCCCTATGAAAGCAGAGTTCTGCTGAGCCCAAAAGTCAAGTAACTGACTGGCAACACAAGCAGGCAAAGGAAGCAAAGAAAGCGCAGCAATCCAACTTTAGATTCCTTTTTTGGGGGACAAAAAGGATCAAAGCATGGAACATCAGGAAAACAACACAGAACTCCTGCACCAAAAGCTTCCAAGAAAAATGTAGACTTGTTACAAGCCATAGAGCAGCTTAAGAAGGATTTTGAAAACCAAATAAGAGAAGTGGAGGAAAAAATGGAAAGAGAAATGAGAATGATGCAAGAAAATCATGAAAAGAGAGTCAATAACCTGACTGAAGAAAATAACACATTAAAAATAAATTAACTCAAATGGCAAAAGAAGGCCAAAAAGCCAATGAGGAGAAGAATGCCTTAAAAAGTTGAATTTGCCAGATGGAAAAAGAATCT
>CM053602.1:5745851-5767199 GCA_028646575.1 Pseudocheirus occidentalis | reverse complement strand
AAGCAACACTCATTTAGTGATTAAGTCTACGTAAAAAATGAGGCAGAGAAGTATCTAGTTTAAAAAAATCAATCTGGGAAGGGAAGGGAAGACCCTCAGGGTTTCTGGCCAAAACGGAAACAATTGCTATTTACATTCACTTTGAACCAGTCAGGGTTCAAACTATGTCCAAAGTAGGGTTTAGCCTGGGACCTATTGCTGACCAATTAAAGCCAGAGTGATTTGGGTTTAAGGCATGGTCTTTAAGGAAAAAAAAATCTAGCCTGTAAACCCCAAGATATCTTGTGGGTTTCAGTGATCAAAACTTAAATTCAATTTAAGGGATTTATTAAGCCCTGCCTAAATGTCTAGCCCTAAGCTGATGGTTGGGGTTCAAATACAAAAGTGAAAGTCCTTGCCCTTGTTGGATAAGAACAGAGGGGGAATAACATGTGCATAGATAAGAAAAGTCAAAGTATAAGCAAAGTCAACAGGAAGTCAATCTGGTCTGGTCAACACACATATATGCATAAAATCTATTATATATTAATATTAATATATGAATTATATATTATATATGCTTATATACGTGCCAGGCACTGTGCTAAGCCCTGAGGATACAAAAAGAGGTAAAAGACAGTCCCTGCCATCAAGGAGCTTGCACTCTAATGGGGGAGGCAATATCCAAACAGCTATGTATAAACAATATATAGACAGGATACATATGAGATAATAAACAGAGGGAATGCTTCTTGCAGAAGGTGGGACTTTAGCTTGCACTCATGTGCTGGTGGGGCTGCCACCAGCAAGTCTCTCAGGACTCCAGCCCCTCCTCCATTCAGCTGCCAAAGTGATTTACCTAAAGCAGGTGAGAAGTGAGGATAGCCTTCCCTGGAGTGGTGGTCATGTGAGTGGAGACAAGGATGGATATAAAAGAGGCTGAGGAGGTAGAAATGATAAGGTTCAGAGATTGATTTGTTATAGGCATCAGGGAGGGAGAGGGATAAGTAGCCATATATTTGAACTCTATCATTCACCCAGAGACCCAACCTTCCTGGCGCTTGGGGAAACAAGACATTTGTCCAGGTTAGGTTAGAGATTAGGTTAGCTACTTCCTCCTATTTGGGACAAGAGATGGCGTTTATTAAATCTATTGCCCTTCGGTGCCCACTAGAGGAAGTTTCACTAGAGTCAGAAGTTTCTTCTCCAGCCCTCCCGGCCCCTTTATCTTGATGGTGACTGGTCAGTCCTTAAGGGTTCCTTGGCTCAGGTAGCATGCCACCCCACATTAGGTCAGTATCTGATACATGAAATACTCTTTTGACCAATGAAGACAGGTGGATTTCTCCTGTTCTTTTATTTTGTATTTCCAGATGTATCATCTGTAACTCAACAAGTCTTGCTACTATGAATGATTATGATGTGAGCATTGCCAAAGATAGAGAAGCAATGCCTCTCCTGCCACATGGCATCTCAAACTGGGATTGACTGGCCATTTCTTGGCTCCCAGCCTGAGGATGTGACTTACCACTCCAGAGAGGGACTTCAAACTTTGTCATCCTTCCCAGAATGTCACCTGTGCTTTGGTGGAGAAGGAGGCACCTGAGCTGGGCCTTGAAGGGAGGGAAGGACTAAATCAGGTAGAAATGAGGAACCAGTTCATGCTGGGTAGAGGCTACCCATCTCCTCCTTGCCCCATATTGAAAAGTACTTATTTAAACACCTCGGAGTAAATGATTGATTAATGGTAAATTTTGCTACCCAAAAGTGAGGCTCAAGTAATAAATAGTCAATAAAAAAAACTTTTAGACTCAAATTTTCTAAGTGGTTAAATTAGCAACTGTGTTTTAAAAAAAAGCTTTGTGGTAACCTTGAAAGCTCCCTCAGAAATGTCCTTTGCAAAGAAGTGCCATCTGGTCCATGTTTCCACTTTGGGAGATGCTCTTGATGCCTGTGACGTGGTAGAAAGGTGTATGCTGTGCTTTTTCAGTGATGACAGCGCCCAGGCTGGAACCCTGTGCCTGTGCTGTCACCTGCTCAGGGAGCTCACACTCAGTTGACATCTGGGAGTTCTCTCATGTAAGACAGATTGTGATTGTTCCCAGATCTCCTCAGCAGGCTCACTCCGGAAGCAGCAGCCCCGGATGATTAGCATATGTCTAAGAAATACAACCAGCTCTCCACTTCTCAGTTACCCCAAGTGGGCCCACCTGCCTCAAGGTGCACAGAGGTCCCAGAAGCTTCTGCTGCTCTTATTAAATGTGTCCAAAAGGAAGCTCTCCATCACCCCTCCCCCAAATCTGTCTCTGTGCCCAGCTTCCTCCTAGTCAGTCTCAAAACTCTTATCCTCTGACTCTTTCCCCTCCTGATCAGTTGCCAAGTCCTGTCAATTCTACCTCCACAGCACCTCTCCCATCTGTCCCTGAATACCCACTCACACAACCACCACCCTAGTCCAGAATCACATTGCCTATGGCCTAAATACCCAGATTCTTGTCCGACAGCACTAAATTTGATAGAACAGTAATGACAACTACATACTTTAGCAAGAGAAAAATGACAGAGCTTAGTATGTATTGACCTCCCTAGCTTCCTTTAAGTTCCAACTAAAGTCTCACTTTCTATGGGAAGCCATCTCCAACCCTTTTTAATTCCAGTACCTTCCCTCTGTTTATTATTTCTCATTTCTCCTACATATAGCTTGCCTTGTATATATTTATTTGCATATTATCTCCACCACTAGATTGTAAGCTCCTTGAGGGCAGGAACTGTCTTTTGCCTCTTTTTGTATTCTCAGTGCTTAGCACAGTGCCTGGTACATAATAGATACTTATTAAATGCTTATTGATCGATTGATCTATAGGAAAAAGAATTTATGTCAAGCAGGAGGCTTCCAGGTGGGTTGTGCTTCCTCTGTGGTTGAGTTCTCCCTTCACCCTATGGCCCCACAGGAAAATAGCCTCTCTGTTTTCCAGGTTCTGGGATCACTGTCATGAAATATCTGTCTATCCATACCCTTCCCTGAAAATGAATCTGACTGAGGTAGTTGATTTGAGGGTGCTATTCATGCTTCTTGCTCTGGACACATTTTTTTTGGTATTTTATTTTGTCCAATTACATGTAAAAATGATTTTTAACATTTGTTTTATAAAAGTTTCAAATTCTCTCCCTCCCTCCCATCTCCTCCCTCATTGAAAAGGCAAGCAAGTTGATATGGGTTATGAATGTACAATCATGCAAAACATGTTTCTATATTAATCATGTTGTGGGGAAAAACACAGACAAAAAACCCAAGAAAAATAAAGGGTTTTTTTTTTTACAAAGGTATGCTTCAATCTGCATTCAGATTCCATCAGTTCTTCCTCTGGAGGTGGATAGCAGTTTTCATTATAAGTCCATTGGAACTGTCTTGGATCTTTGTATTGCAGAGAATAGCTAAGTTATTCATAGTTGATCATCATACGGTATTGCTAATTACTGTGTACAATGTTTTCCTGAGTCTGCTCCATTAACTTTGCATCAGTTCATATAGGTCTTCCCAGGGTTATTTTGCTCATCATTTCTTATAACACAATAGTATTCCATCACAATCATATACCATGACTTGTTCAGCTAATCCTCAGTTGATGGGCATCCTTTCAGTTTCCAATTCTTTGCCACCACAAAAAGAACTTCAATGATTTTTGTAGATATTTATCATTTACACTGTTTTATAGCTCTTTGGGCATAGATTCAAATTGTTCTCCAGAATGGTTGGATCAGTTCACAACTCTTCCATTAGTGTGCCAATTTTTCCACATCCCTTCCAAAATTTGTCATTTACCCTTTCATCATTTTAGCCAGTCTGATAGATATGATGTGGTACCTCAGAATTGTTTTAATTTTCATTTGTCTGATTAATAGTGATTTAGGGCATTATTCTTCATATGACTTTAGATAGGTTTGATTTATTCTTCTGAAAACTACCTGTTTATATCCTTTGTCAATTGGGGAATGATTTGTATTCTTATAAATTTGACTTGGTCCTCTAAATATTTGAGAAATGAGAACTATAAATTTCCCTCTAGTTTTCTTTTTTCCTTCTAATCTTTGCTGCATTGGTTTTGTTTGTGCATAATCTTTCTAGATTAATGTAATCAAAATTATCCATTTGATATTCTGTAATGCTCCCTATCTTTAGTTTGGTCATAAATGCAAACAACTATGATGTATATGGTATAACTCAAAGGAAATCTGAGATGCTAGCCACTGGGGAAAACCACAAAAGGCCTCCTGCAAGAGGTGGGGTTTGAGCTTAAGTGAATTGTGTAGCAAAGATGGCAGCTAATGGACCATCTCATTTCCCAGTACTCTCTCCCTTCACAGATTTTTTTTTATTCTACAGAGCCCCATCCCTCTCCCCCACTATCTACTGCTGTTTATTTCCCTGCTCTTGGTGTTAGTCTTATGATGAATGAAAATAACTATCATTCATCACTTGAGATAAAAAGCTTTATTTCTGATGTAACTTGGCAATTTTGTAAATCAGATTGTCAGCAACAGGATGATTAACAAACATTTATTAAGCACCTTCTATGTACCAGACATTATGCTGGGCACTAGAGACACAAAGACAAAAGTATAACAGTCACTGTACTTGAGAAACTTACATTCCAGGTGCAGAAGAATGGGCTGGGCTAAATGCAGGAATGTGGGAATGCAAGAACACAAGAGGATTCCATATGTGAACGCAAGTAATATGATTATAGAGCTGGGCATGTAAGTCAGAGGCAAATTGTAGAGGACCTTAAATGTGAATATGAAGTTTGTATTTTACCCTAGAGGCAACAGGGATCTGCTAAAGGTTTTTGGCAGAGGAGCATTGACAAGAGAGTGAGCTGTGCTTTAACAATATCCACATAACAGTTGTGAAGAAGATGGAGTGGAGTGAGGAAACCCATGAGTAGACTATTACTAGTCCAGGGAAGAAGTACCCAAATTAGGTGAGAATCTTTGTTAGTAGAGAGAAAGGGACAGACATGAGGTAGCCAGCTCCATGCAGTGTGTAAGCACGGCCTTTACAAGCACAGAAAAGAGTTGCTCTGAAACAAATCTCAGAGTGGCCAACCAGCTCCATGAAGTTCAGCACTGAACAAGGGTCTGCCAACAAAATGACATTAGGAGAGATTAAGCTTCCAGAAATGCCAAGGTGATCTTCCTTCACCTGGAGGATCATAGTCAATTCTTAGTGCTACAGTTGACAAAGGACTTTCATTGATAAACTGGAGAGTATCCAGAGGAGGGAGACTAGAATGGGAATAGACCTTAAGTCCATGACTGATTGAAGGAACTTAGAGAAAAGTGAGGTCAGGGTGGAACTGCCAGCTACCTTCAGAACTGCCAGGTAAAAGAGGGTTCAGGCTCATTCTGCTTGACCTTGGGGGAGAAGATGCAAAGCAGTTGATTTTAGAAGCATAGCAAGAACTTCCTAACAATTAGAGGTGTCCCAAAGGGGGGTGTGCTGCCTAGAATGGTGGTGGGCTCCCTTTCCTTGAAGTGCTTCAGAGTCTGGATGCACCCTTTATCACCAATGGAGGAATTCCTCTTGTGGATGGGTTATATTAGATGACCACTGGGGTCCCTTTTCTATTCTCAATTTCTGTGATTCTGTGCTTTTGAGATATGTTATGGAGAAAGAATTGATAAGACTTGGCAAGTGTTACCCAGGGAGGGAGAAAAGAGGGTGCAGGATTGAATCCTGGGGTTCACCCCCAGAAAGGAGAGGGTGATAGATGAAGAAACAGCAAAAATTATTGAGTGGGAGAAGTCAGAGAGGTAGACTCAGGAGAGGATGGTGTCATAGGAGCCAAGGGTGGAAAGATTTTCAGAAAGAGGGGGTGGTTGACAGCAGCCAAAGCCCTATGGAGCCAGGGGTTGTTATTAATTTTGAAGCAATGCTAAGACTTACATATTGAACATTTCTCTGCTGGTTCCCTTTGCAAGCATCACACATTCAAAATTAGATATAAATGTGCTTTCTGTTGGAACCTGGAGTTCCAGCCCAAGTTTACCAGAACATAGCTTTTAAAATACATTTAAATGGAAAAGAAAATGTTGGGCTTTTAAAAAACTAGGTTTATGAAGTGGTTTCTCCACAGGTACTAAAGATTTTTTTTCTCTTATCTGAAAGCATTTAAAGTAAAACTTTAGGCTCCTTTTTGTCATTTAAATTTTACCCACGCAGAAAACAACCACTTTAGCAAAAAGAAAAAAAGCAACCCTGGAAACCAGGTGGGTGCCCATCAGTTGGGAAATGGCTCAACAAATTGTGGTATATGAATGTTATGTGCTTCACCAAGCTATGGAAGGACTTGTATAAATTGATAAAGGTCAAAGGAAGCAGAAATGGGAGGGCAATGGGCATAATGACTCCAATTATCCAAATGGGAGGATCACTCCAAACAAAGCCCAATTTGATGCAATTGCAGTGCTCAGTCTTGACCCCAGAGAAGAGATGAGGAAGCACTCCTTCCTCTTCTCCATAGAAGTGCGCCTCTCTGGTCAGGAATGTGTACTGTCAGTCATGGTCCCTGCACAAACTTGTTTTATGTGGTTTATAGGAGGGATTCTTGAGAAGGAGAGGGGGCTGACTGAAAGCAGCTGAACTGAATGGGATGTACAAACAAAAGGCAGTGATGCAACTTTTAAAATAAAACTCCCAAAGAGAAAAGAAGTTCCCCAATGGCTGGAGAGTGTCTAGTTGCAGAGCAAAAGTCCAATATGAGCATTTTGAAAAGAAGGTAGTTGTCACACTTGATGTCCCACAAGACCTACCTGATCTGAACCCTTCTCCCTCCACCATCAGGCATCTTGGCTTTGAATAACCCCTCCCCTATACCTTTGGCTTCTGCCAGTCTGCACACTCTGTCTTCATCTAAAGAATCTCCCTTGGATATTTTCTCTGGGTCCTGCCCCTTGGTCAGCCTCAGGGGTTACAAAGACCTGCAACACCCCAGGTCCCTGTGCTTTCCTGCTTCCATCCCTTGGCTCAGATTGGTGTTTAGGCCAAGAGCAGTATCCCTTGCCATCCCTTGTTGAAATGCTACTTCCTCCCCCAGTCCCCTAGTGAGAATGGCACTATCCCTCAGACCACATCCAACTACTTAGGTACTAACTTTCTAATGTACACATTTAATAGTAATGCCTTTTAACCCTTTGGGTTGGTATCTTATCTGCCAATCCTCACTCCCAACTAGAGTGCAAACTCTACAAAGGCAGGGACTGCACCTTATCTAAACCAGTATGTCCCTCAGTGCCTAGCACACAATAGGTAATTAATGTTTGCTGTTTGAGTCATTCACGGTGAATGAATTTGCTGCCTAGAGGCTCCTAGGTAGCTTAGTTGCCAGATCTCTGGCCTCGGAGTCAAGAAGACCTGAGTTCAAATCCTGCCTCAGACAGTATGTGTGTGGGGAGATAGGGGGGAGTGCAGTCCCAGAGAACACAGCACTTGATCGCTCAGTTCCTCTTGGACATGGCCTTTGATTTGGAGAGTGGTAGGTTACATAGGCATGCTAGAGTCATTTTTTTTTTCACTTGAAAAGTGACTGGTTTGGACCACGTCTTCTACGTTAAGTCCTTTCAGCTCTCATTTTGTGATCCTATGAGCCATTGGGGGTGGCCTGGACAAACATACAAAGGTGGGAAATGGACACTTGACAAGGATCAGGGGACAGATACCAGTCTAGCTTGTCTGAGCCCAATTGTGGAAGGCCTTCAATGCCAAGCTGACAAATAAGTGATGTTTTGCTCAGAGAGAGTAGCAGAGCACACCTGGGTAGAGAGGAGCTGACCTTGGTGCACTGCAGTACCAGATGATCAATGGCTGCAGCTCCAGCCCAGTAGCTTGTTTTTATGAAGAAATATGTCTCGATCTGGAAGCACATTATGTTGTTGTTTGTATTTGATGGCATCATTAATGGTGCCAACTGGGAGGGTAAAATAAATGTTTTCCTAGAAAATGGAAGAACAAGATGGTTTCAGTTGGAGACAGAGACAGAAAGTACAGTGTGTCTGGATCACTATCAAACATTCCTTATTGTATTAAGACCCATCAGCAAAGCGGTGCATGATGGGTATGAGCAGGCTGTAGCCCAGAACAAACAGAAAACAGTAAAGAAGAATTTGAATAAAGGCTGCCATCAGAGAAATGGAACATAGGCTGATCATGTGACAAGAGGGAGGGAAGACCCTTGGAGACCTGCGTGCACCATTGGTCTCTTCATGATGTCAAGAGAAAACAAAGAAGGCCCTCAGCATATGGACTATCATTTAAGAGGCAAGGTTGGAATTTGCTGGCAAATGCTGGTCATGTCAAAACACTACTAATAGCTAGCATTTGCAAAGCACTTTCCATATGTTATCTCATCTGATCCTCGCAACAATTCTGTGAAGCAGATGCAGTTATTGCCCCCGTTTTATAGGTGAAGCGCCAGCATCATACAACTAGGAAGTATCTGAGACCAGATTTGAAGTCAGGTCTTTCTGACTCCAGGTCCAGCTCTTTATCCACTGCAGCTCCCCCTAGCTGCCTCTTACAACAAAATTATTAATAAAATTTAAAATAAAAATAAAGTAGATGAATCTGTTCCAGTGTAGGCATACCAGCCTGGGCATGTAGGACAGCCAGGAGCCTCAGTTATCTGACCAAAGGGCATGTCCTCATCCTTGGTAATTGATCCCCATGGGAATGAACAAACTGGTGAGTCACAGAGTCCCCAAAAGAGGGAAGAAAAAGGCCCGCATCCTCTCACTAGGGAGATCTCCTTAGGGAACAGAAGAGCTCAATTTAAGCCTGTTGGACATCCCAGAGTTGGTCTGGGAGTTTCACTTGGTGCTATGGCCTGGTCTGGTCTGGAAGACTGTCAGAACTTCCAAACCAAATAAAAGATAAATACCAACTTAACATCTGAGATGGGGATTCTTAAAGGACCAGGAGGATAAAACTGTGAGACTGATCAAGAAGGGCCAATTCTGTTCTAAAATGTAGATTTACTGCAATGTTTTTTTTCCCATGACTACAGCTTTGACCAAGCCATTAACTGTTGTGTGCTCTGGAATATTTTATCATGGGCCATTTTCATGGAAGTCATTTTTAGCCCAGTCTAAATTATATGTGTTAAAAGGATACATGAATTCATTAAATTATTTATAACTCATCTCATTATTATACCCAGCTTGACATCTCCGGCAGTTGCTAATTTTTAACCAATTTAACAGAATGTCCTTTGTTGGGAATTAGGCTGCAATACTTCCAACTAATCAGAGGTGAAGTAAAAGAAAGCCTTATGAAGAAGAGAGCTGCTTGGAGGGCCTTGTTTGACTTGCCTGACATTTGCTAATAATGCCTTCAGTTTCATGTTGAACCTGAGGAAAGAACAAGGAATCTGTCCTCGATTCATCCACCAAACATTTCTCAAGTGCATAGCCCTCTGCTAGGCACAAATGGGGGAATTCAGGGATGATAAAGAACTATCCTTTTCCTCCAGGGAATTGACAGTATAAGAGGGAAGATGAGACATTAGACATATAATGTAAGGATCCAATGAGATCGTGGAGTGAAACCACACTGTAAACTCTAAAGTTCCATGCAAATCAAGATATCAGTCTTCAGCAGCCAGAGGCAAGCCCACCTTTAAATACAATGTATTCTTTCCTCAGTTGGAAAGGGTCTTCGAGATAAGCTAGGCTTATTGAACCAGCACAACTCCTAGGAATCCCTTTCTGTCAAATGCTCACAAACTGTTTATTTAAGAATCTGTTCAAAGACCAACATTTTTAATCAGTGATTTTGATGAAGGCACAGAGGTGGCACATGTATCACATGTGTGGGTCCTTTGAAGCTAGGAGGGATCCCTAATGCACCAAACATCAGGCTCTAAAAAGATACTGACAGGCCAGAATGAAATGTTATTGAGATAAATGTAAAATTCCACACTTGGGTTCCAAAAAATCAACTGTACAAGTGTAACACTGGGGGAAGGGAGAAAGGGCTTTGGCTAGACAAAAGCTGGGAAAGAAGATCTGGTAGCCTTAATGAACCGAAAACTCTATATGACTTAATTTATAATATGTCAATCTCAAAACATAACACTATCCTGGTCTGTACTGTGCAGGAGAAAGGTGATGGTCCCATTCTATTCTGTCCTAATTAGGCTGGGAGTGGCATATTCAAATCTAGGCCAATTAAGGTGAAAGATAGAGGTATAGGCTGAAGAAGAGAGAGGTATGCACATACAGAGGGGGCAGAGTTGTTGGTTTTTTTTAAGGGGGCAAGATAAGGGAGTAAGGAGGTGGAGAACCAGAGAAAAGGGAAAAGGGTGGGGGGGGGAGAGAGAGAGAGAGAGAGAGAGAGAGAAACAGACATTTAGGGGAAAGGAGACATTAGGAAGGCACCTCTTTCCCCAGGACCCCAGTGGCCTGGATCCAATCACCCACCAGAACAATCGAGTGAGAACTTTCCTTCAGTAAACACCATGGTGTCTCTTCTTCCTTTGGTTCTGGCCAAGATTGTCCCACTGTTGGACACTGAGACCTCCAGTAGACTTCAGTTTGGTAACAAAGCCAGTTACAGAGGGCTGCTGAGATTTCAAAATTATTTGCAAGAGATTTTGTTACTCCCGCTCCTGTTCCCTCATTCCCCACTTCCCCCACTTATAGGTCTACAATGGATGTTATACTAAAGACTCCTTGGGCTAAAGACCACAGGCAAGGAGCAGAGCTCGTAGCAAGTTCAGTTACAAGCATGAATTATAATCATTTGTCAATGTAAGGAAAGTTGAGCACTTTGCCAAACCCCATCATTCCAGGAAGACACTGACTAAATCCATCTCAGAATGCTGGGGTGAACAGGTAATACCTCCCTGTCAAGTTTCACCATTCTCCCCTTGCCTGAGGCAGGTAAGGGCATAAAAAACAAGACTGCTTCAGGTGAAACAGATGAGTGATTGAAGAGGAACAAGGACGGAGCCTCAAAGCCTGGCTCTTAAAGCAGAGCATCTGAGACTTAGAGCTGGAAGCTGAGGCACAGAGAGGTTGTTTCTTCCTGAAGGTCATATATTTGGTAAGTGGCATGGCTACAGCGAATTTTTTACCTGTGTGACCTGGAACAAACCACTTAACCTTCAGGAAAAAGAGGGGGTTGGACTGGATAACACTCTAAAGTCCTTCCTGGTAAGCTAGGTGGCACTGCAGTGGATAGAGCACAGGGCCTGGAGTCAGGAAGATTCATCTTCCTGAGTTCAAATCCATCCTCAGATACTTCCTAGCTGTATGACCCTGGGCAAGTCACTTGGCCTCAGTTTCCTCTTATGTAAAATGAGCTAGAGAAGGAAATGGCAAACCACTCCAGTGTCTTTGCTAAGAAAACCCAAATGGTGTCGCAAAAAAATTGGATAGGACTGAAAAATGACTGAACAACAGCAAGCAACTGAAGTCCATCATTCCCTATTTCTTGGGCCTCTAACCTTAGTGCTCAGACCAGAAGCCGTGCTCTGGAAGTTTAATCTTTGAAAGCCCAACTTAGGACCTCTTCCACTCTCATTCATGACTGCCACACATGGGCCACTATCGTGCCCACTGACATTGGTAGAGGAGGAATCCGTACATGAATAAAAGCACAGATCTAGTCCCCAAAGGAACCTCAGAGGCAGTACAATGTAATATATCTGGCTTCTGAGGACCACAGTTCAAATCTAGGCTGAATTTCTCATTGGTTCCATTACTTTGAGCATATTTTCAACCCTTCTTAGACTTAACTTCCTTAGCTGTAAATTGCAGGAATTTTATCATATGATCTCTAAGGTCTGTTCCAACTGGAGATCTAATGAATGAGTTCTACTCCCCACCTCTTACCCGTACATCCTTGAGAAATGTTTCCAAATGATCAACTTACAGTTGCCTTCACTAAGAATATGTGCAAAAATTCTCTGAGATAAATATCCGTGCCCACCTGGAGCAGGCCTCAGAAAAACAGAAATAAAATGATTCATTTAAGACTAAATTTCTTTTTTCATCCCCCTGGCGACCAAACATTTTATGCCTAAAGATGGTAATGCATCATTAATTAAAGGGAGGAAGGCCAGGAAGAGAGACTCTCAGCTGTAACTGAGGTCCTCGCAGCCCAAATGAAATTTTGAATATAATGAAGACTTGAAAATGAAGTCTACCTTATCTAGGGAAAAGCTCTCACAGCCACTGAAGATATAAATAGGTAAAAAATCAATTAGTGCAGACTCGAAGTGAAAATCATGTGGCTTATTAGATAATGAAATTGTTTTTGGTGATGGGAATGAAAATGGATTCATTACCAAGGACGAAAACACTAATATCCGTCTCTAGCGGGATGACGTAAAAACAAATGTGAACAGAATGGCAGGCGCCCTTCTCTCCTCATTAATTGAGTTTCTTCCTTGGCTAGGAAAAAAAGAAAAGACAAGATGTACTTCTCGTGCCCCAAAAGGAGGAGCTGGATTAGGTTAAAACCTGTTCTGGAAACAGGATAGGAGAGGAATACATCAATTGACAGTGTGTAACTTAAGGAAAAGAGTTTAAAGAAATTCAGATCCCAAAGGAAGAAAGGATGTCATAGTTTATGACTCCTGGGGGTCTTGTGTAGACCTTGGGTACATATTTTCTGAGGTCTGGATGCAACCCTGAGCCTTTCCAAACAATGGGAAAATGGATGCTAAGTATTTCTTGGAGGTAACTCCATCCCTTCAGCATGGTGGAAGAGGCCTGGGAAAGGTATCAAAGACAGCAGAATCCTTAGCTCCGCTCTTGACCTACTTTTGATCCAACTGTTTAGTGACTGCCTCTCAAGAGGAGTAGCCAGAGTTGACTTGGGACAAAAAAAGGTAGGCTTACATGGGATGTAGTTTGGTGGGGGAAGCCATAAGAGAGCGTATCCTGGGATGCACTGAAATTTCTACCCAGCATCATTAGATCAAAGAGTGTGGGTGAAGGAATAAAGAATAAGACTGGAAAGATGTGAAGGGGCCAGATTCTAAAGGGCTTTAGATGCCACAAAGGATCATGTATTTATCATGTGGGCAATAGAGAGCCACTGGAGTTTACCGAGTAGAGGAGTGACATGGTGGGACCTGCACTTTCAGAAAATCATTCTGGTGGCTAGGTGGAGAATAGACTGGAGGGGGGAGGGACTTGAAGCAGGGAAACCAATCAGAATGCAGCTGCCAAAGTCCAGGTGAGAGGTGATGGGGGTAGCATCTGTATGAGTGAAGAGAAAGGGCCATATATGAGACGTGTTGTGAATGTGGAAATGACCAACTTTGACATTTGGACATGTGGGGTGAGTGTGAGTGAGGAGTTGAGAATTGTGCCAAGGCAGTTACCTTGTATGACTTGCCCTGGACAGCAATAAGAAAGGTCAGAAGAGCAGAGGGTTTGGAGAGGAAGATATTGACATGTGGCAATATTGGTGGAGCATCTCATGTAAGGTGTCCAAAAGGCAGTTGCTGGTGAGATGCTAGTGCTCTGGAGAGACTTAGACTAGATAAATAGATCTGGGAATCATCTGCAAATAGAGAAGATCACTGAAGCTGTGGGAGCTAATGAGAGTTTAGAAGGGGAAAAAAGGAGAATCCAGGACAGAGCATTGGTGTCCCCCCACTGGGAGGGGATTTGATATTGACAGTGACCTAAGAAAGAAGACTGAGAGAGTGGCCAGATTGATAGGAAAACCAGTAGAGAATAGTGTAATGAGAGAGGAGAGAGGTTCCAGGAGGAGAAGACTGACAACAATGGCCAATGCCAGAGAGAGGCCAAGAAGGATATGTATTGAGGAAAGGCCATGAGATTTGGCATTTGAGAAGAAATCACTGGTCACTTTGAGGAGTGTAGTTTCACTTGAATTATGTGGTAGGAAGTGAGATTGCAGAGGGCTGAGGAAGAAGTGAGGGAAGAAGTGGGAACGGTTTTTTCAAGACTTTGCAAAAGAAAAACAAGGTCTAGGATGGGGGTTTGAGGGAATTGTAGGGCATGGTGAGGGAGAGTTTAAAGATTAGAAAAGGGAGTACTACATGGGACAATCTACTGGAGAAGATGAGAGGGAATAGGATCAAAGGTACATGGAGAGAGGCTTTGGCCAGGAGAAAGACTTGAATAAAAGAGGAGAGAATTGCCCAGTGCCTGCTAAGTGTCACATTCTGTGCTAGGAGCTGGGAATACAGAGATAAACATCCAATAGTCCCTGATCTCCAGGTGCATACACCATCTGAGGGAAACAACATGCAGACATAGAAATGAATGAAAAATCTATGCAGAGTAAATAGAGAGTATTTTGTCAGGAAGTGAGGAGGGAGGGCATCATAGGCAAGGGGCACTGCCTATGCAAAGGTAGAAAGGAAAGTATGAGGAATAGCAATGAAGTCATTTTAGTTGAGTGTGTGAAGGGGAATAATGAATAATAATGCTAAGGAAAGTAGGCAGGAGCCAGATTGTAGCTCACTTTAAATGCCACATAGAGAAGGATAGAACCAGGAGCAAGACAGGACAGAAATCGAAAAGGGGACTGAACTAGTCTTCCAGCCCCATTACTTTACGTCAAGATAAAGGTGTGGCTTCCTACAAGAATCTGAGCTAACCAAATCATCCTCAGAAGTGCCAAGTATTGGCTCCAGACAAATGAATCCATCCTGGGAACAAACCAAGTCATCGGGATCCAATCACTACCTGGTTTTTATCTTGACCAGGTTCCAGTGGGAACCCCCCTACCCTGGAGCTAGTGGTATGAACAATCTGGACTCTAAACAAAGTCTCCCAGCCCACTTGATTTGTGGAGTTCGTTGGGAGTCTCCCTGATTAAGCTCTTAAACGACAACTTGGGAGTCCTCTCTTCACTCTCCATTTATTTGACTTTTGCTGGAGAGGGAAGAATGGGCCTTGCCAGAACTTGACTGGCTAGAACTTGATCTCTTTTTCTGTGAAAGTTATGAGGAATTGTGCAGTGGTCACATAGGGCAAACTCTCATCAAGGAGAAAGAAGAGCACCAGCTTGCATCGGATGAACTGCCCGGGGGCAAACAGGAGGTGCTTTTTTCTGGCTTACGAGTCCTTTTTTTTAATTCCATGGGCTACCATGAAGCAAATGGATTGGAAAGGCCTGCCCAGACCTCTTTTATTCACTGCCAATCCAACGGAAATCTGCTAATAAGAAAAGTGGGGAACTGAAGTGCTGACCTAGATTAGCCTAAACGATAACAAACGACACATCACCATTCATTACTTCGGCCATCAGAATCAAGCAGAGTGCCCGAAAATTGCTGTGCGGTGCACTCAGAAATCCAGGAGGGCTCAGAAAGCTCTCACAATGGATGGGCCTTACTTCCTAATGCTAGATAGCTCAGCTGCTGAATACCTGCTGACCCAGAGAGGGAGGTGTGATTTACGGCCAGTACCCTCGGGCCACTTGTGGATGGTATCAAGACTTTCAATTTCAAACTATTAATATGAAACCAGGAGTAACGTGTTGGGGAAGCAAAGGGCCATGGGGCAGTGCACTTTGTAAGGGAGGAGGAAATAAAAAGGGTGTTATGTCCAAATAGAAAGGAACAGGCTTGGGGAGTGCAGGTTAACTCTTTCAAGTTCCTATGGCTATATTCATTCTGTCAACAACGCTGTAACTAGCATGTGCACAGCACTTTAAAGTTTGCAAAGTATTATCTCATTGGATCCTCATAGCAACGTTGGGTGGTAGGCACTGTTATTATATTCATTTAACAGATGAGGAAATTGAGGTTAAGTGCCTTCCCCAGAAGTACAGCTAGGAAGTAAGGCCAAATTCATAATCTGATCCGTCTCACTCCAGGTCCAGCCCTCTATCCACTGTGCAACCTAGCTGCCTAGCCAGCTCTTATTAAATGCCTCCAATGTGCCAGGCACTGTGCTAAAGGCTGGGGGTATAAATGCAGAAACGAGCAGTCCCAGTCCTTCAATAGCTTACATTCTGTTCAGGAAAAGCAACACATATTCATATAAATGAATATCAAATATACAAAGTAATTTCTAGAGGAGGGACTAGCAAAAAACTGAGCAGGGAGAATCTGTAAAGGCTTCATGTAGGATGTGGCATCTAAGCCTCAAAGGAAGCTAACGATTTTCAGAGACAGAGGTAAGTTGGGAAGGGTATTCAAGGCTTGGGGGAGAAGGTGAAGAAGGAATACTGTGTACACAGAGGAGCAAGTAGACCAGTGTAGCTAGACAGAGTGTGGATGAAAGGGAATGATGCATAATACTCCTGAAAAGTCAATCATCAGTCTTTCAAATGCCAAATGGAGGAATTCTCATTTGATACTAGAGGCAATAGGGAGCCATTGGTGTTTCTTGAGCAAGGGAGTGATATCCTTAGACCTTTTTAGGAAAATCACTTTGGTGGCTGAGTGGAAGATAGATTGGAGACCAGTTAAAAGGCTGTTGCTACAGTCCACATTGAGAGGTGAAGGCCTGAACTAGTATGGCAGCTATGTGAGTGGAGACAAGGGACAAATGGGAGAGATGTAGCAGTGGAACCGTTGAGATTCCTGGATCTGTATGGTGATGCTCTTACCATGACATAGCTAGCTTAGGGTGATACAGGTCCCCAGCCACATCCTCATAACATGAGCTTCAGTTCTGGGCCAATGCACTGCTCCAAAAAACAACCACTCTGGGAGTGGAGAGGGTTTGGGGAGGAGCTTCAACAGAAGAGCTTTGGAGGCCCAGGAGGCCAGCTATCAGAGCAGAGGATACCAGGGTCATGGGAGGGGCTCATGTGTGGTTTATGTTTGTCTAAGACGAAAGGCAGCCCAGGTACAGTATCCCGGGGGAAGAGGCAAAGTTGACACCCAAAAGGTGTTACTCCACAAAGGAGTAAGATGAGGCACAATTTAGATTATTCAGGGTACGTTGAGAAATAGCCTTCAGTAGTCACTGTTAGCTCAAATACCACAACTGGCTCAGTGGCCCATTTGTCAGTTAAACCTTGGGGAGACAGCAGGACTTGGTAGCTGCTTCAGACAATCTGTCTGCCTATTTGTTTTCTGCTCCTCCTCTGTTCGTAGCCCTCTGGCCCTGGCTTGCTGGGATTTTAACAGTCCCTTGCTGCCTTGCTCCTTCCTGGAATCAGTGTTGATTTTGCCTCTTCCCTCTGCGCCCCATTCCTCAGTTGCTTGCTAACTTAAATAAACTCCAATTAGAGTGACCCCCACACCAGACCCTGGTGTCCTCTGCATTTCCAGTGCATTTAGTAGGACCTACCCTGGGCTTCTTTTATCATAATTTACTCAAGAATACCCCACCATCATTTCCTAGCCCAGCTGGCTGGACACCTGTAAGATACTGGGGCACCCAGGGCTCCATTCAGCCAACCCTCATTGATTGATGGCTGCCTCTCTTCCCACCACATGGTCCCTGGCCTTAAGACCCCACTCTCATTTAGAAGACAAGAGTCACTCATCTCAGACAATTAGAGAGCAAGGACCACCCTCCTCTTGTTGCCATTTACACAAAAGTGACTCCCAGTCCCTGGCCCCATGAGCTTTCCCCCAGCCCATTCACAATTTCAGCTCCCTCTCATGAGGCAACAATTCCCAAAGCTACGTGGTTCACTTCACCATCACCTTGACCTTGACCTTTCTAGTCCTGTAACTCTCTAACATTATAATTCCAGAAGTCTTAAGTCAAAGTTTACCTTCTTAAGACCAATTATGGAGAACATTTTTCTTAGCCACTGATAATTGGACTTAGTTAACAGCCTACCAGAGGCAGCTAGGTGGCACAGTGGATAGAGTTGGAGGCATTTAGGATCAGAGTCAGGAGCGCTGGGCTTGGAGTCAGGAAGACCTGAGTTCAAATCCAGCTTCAGACACCTGCCAGCTTGTGATCCTGGGCAAGTCACTTAACTGTGTTTGCCTCCACTTGCTCATCTGTAAAATGAGCTAGAAAAGGAAATGGTGAACCACTCTAGGATCTTTATCAAGAAAACCCTAAGTGAGGCCAGGAAGAGTTGGACACAACTGGAATGAGTGAACAACATCAAACAGCCTACCAGACCAAAAGCTTTCTTTCTGATGTCCCACCTGCTTCCAATGAGGACATTTAGCAAAAGTTAACATGAGCTTACCTAGGAGTCAGGAGACCCTGACAATAGGAATGTCACTACCCCATTCTGGGTCTTAATTTCCTCATCTGTAAAATGAATGGCTTGAAACAGATGACCTCTAAGTTCTCTCTCAACTCTAAGGTTTGATTATTTGACTGTTTAGAGGCAGAAAGAGCTGGGTTCAAGTCTTACCTCTGACACATAATGGTTGTATGACCTGGAGCAAGTTAGGTAACTACTCAGTGCCCCACGAAACTCTCTAAAATTATAAATTGTAGAGCAGGTAACAGCCTGCATTGATAGAGGGAATTTCCTCATGTGTAATTCCCTGCACTAATGAAATAACCAATCTGGTCTAAAAAAAGGCTAGTGAGGTTGAGCCAAGATGGAGAGTAGAGACAGGAACTCACCTGAACTCTCCCAAATTCCCCTCCCAACAACTATATAACAAAACTTCGAATTGAATTCTGGAGTGGCAGAGCCAACAAGAGGTTAGGGTAAATCAATTTTCCATCCCAAGATTATTCAGAAAGTTGTCAGGAAAGGTCTATTACACCAGTGTGGTAGTTGGGCCCAAAGATCCCACAGACAGTAAGGGGGTTAGACAACCGGTCATAAAGAGATTACAGGAGACCTTTTGCTGGCACTGAGTGTAAGACTCTGATGCATTGCCTACATATGGTTCCAAGCAGTAGTTCCAGGGTGAAGAGCAGTACTAACTCTTGTGGCTGTAGGGGAAAAAAGGCCTGAGTCACAGTTCCATGGTGTGGAAGAGTGCTCACAAGATAGCAGGGGCCCTGGTCTCAGTTCCAAAGAAGAAAGGAACACTAACCTTGTGGCTGCAGGAGAACAGGGGATCTGATCACAGTTCCTGGGTGAAGAGGAGCACTAGCACTTGCAGCCACAAGGGAACAAGATCTCTTCCTGGATAAAGACAAGAGTCAGACCAGGAAAACAGTAGCCCTACCTCTCCTTAAATTATTCCACCTCAGAAGAACCAAAAATGTACAGACCACCAGTAATAGCTCTGAAAACAGCAACACAAAAAACATGAAGTTGGGACAGTGCCCCCACTGTGCACTCGAAAGAGCAGAGCCCAATTTTAACATGAAGTTTTAACTTTTTTACTTTGAAGTCAAGAAATAGGTTAGGAAAAGCAGCAAATAACAACAGCAAAGAATCAGACCATGGGAAGTTAGTATGGTGAGAGGGAAGATCAAAATACAAACTCAGAAGAAGATAATGATGTCAAAATAGCTATAAGCAAAGTTTTAGATGAAAATGTGAATTGGACACAAGTCCAACAAGAATTCCTGGAAGAGCTAAAAATGATTTTCAAAATAAAATAAGAGAGGTAGAGGAAAAAATTAGGAAAATAAATGGCAATGACTCAAGAAAATCATGAAGAGAGTAAACAGCTTAATAAAAGAGGAAGAAATAATACTGAAGAAAAAAACACCTTAAAAAACACCGATGGCAAAAGAGGGATAAAAAGAACTCCTTAAAAAGCATGCTTGACCAAATGGAAAAAAGAGGTACAAAGACTCACTGAAGAAAATAATTCCTAAAAAATTAAAATTGGGCAAATGGAAACTAATGACTCCATGAGATAGCAAGAAACAACAAAACAAAGTGAATAGCATTAAACACAGAAGAAAATTTGAACTATTTAAATTGAGAAACAACTGATCTGGAAAATAGATTGAAGAGAGATCATTTAACTATAAAGCTCCAAGTCTGGAGTCAGGAAGACCTGAGTTCAAATCCAGTCTCAGATAATTATTAGCTATGTGACCCTGGTAAAGTCACTAACTCTGTTTGCCTCAGTTTCCTCATCGGTAAAATGAGCTGAAGAAATATCATTTAACTAACACTGAGTAGACCACTGTACTACCTGAAAGTCATGAGCAAAAAAGAGCCTAGACATTATCTTTCAAGAAATTATCAAAGAAAACTCATATGCTAGAATCAGGGG
This sequence comes from Pseudocheirus occidentalis, assembly GCA_028646575.1. NCBI lineage: Eukaryota > Metazoa > Chordata > Mammalia > Diprotodontia > Pseudocheiridae > Pseudocheirus > Pseudocheirus occidentalis. The sequence continues at coordinate 5,747,109 of CM053602.1, read as the reverse complement.
GTAAAATGAAAATTGAAAGAATCCACCAATCACTTCCTAAAAGAAATCCCAAAATGATATGTCCCAGGAATATTATAGCCAAATTCCAAGGAGAAAATATTGCAAGCACCCAGAAAGAAGCAATTCACATATTGTGGAGGCATGGTCAGGATCACACAAAATTTAGCAATTTCAGATTAAAGGATTGGAAGACTCGCAGTGACATTGTGGAGGCAAAGGAGCTAGAGGCTGTTACAACCAAGAATAACCTAATAAAATTTTAACAGCAAAACTAGATATGTTATCCTTTTGGGGGAAAAGATATTTAATGAAATAGAAAATTTCCAAGCATTCCTGATGTAAAGTCCAGAGCTGAATAGTAAATTTGACTTTCAAATACAAGACTCAAGAAAAGAATAAAAAGGTAAACAGGAAGAGAAATCACAAGGTATTCAATGAAGTCAAACTATTTATATCCCTATACGGAAAGATGATACTTGTAACTCCTAAGAACTTTATCATTATTATACATAAGCAGAGATCATGGGTATAAGTTGACGATGATGATATGATTTCAAAAAATAAAATTAAAAAGTGAGAAAAAGGGAAGGGAGAGGAAGAAGAGGGGGAAATAATCTCACATAAAAAAGGCATGGAGACACTTGGGGGGGCGGAGCCAAGATGGCTAGAAGCAGCAAGGTCCCGCAGCTCCCACACTGCCACCCTAAACACCCATAAAATATGAGCTCAGACAAAGTCTAGGACTCTCAGACTCACAAAAATACAGAAAACAATCTCTCACTGAAGGCAGCTTGGCAGCAGGGGCTGGCCCAGACTGAAGCTGAGACCGCGGCCAGGCCCGGGGTGGTGGGAAGGAGCCAGGCTGAGCTGAGCCACGCCACAGCCAGTCTTCAGAGGAGAGGATCTACAGCCTCCAGCACCTCCACATCTGCCAAGGCGTGAGGAACAGGGATGGGGGAGGGGCAGCTTGAGCCAGAGCAGAGACCAGCCTAGCCCCAAACTGCAGCCGTGGCCAGGCCAGGCCCCAGGACAGTCAGGAGGAGCCAATCCTCCCAAGCCGCAGCTTGAGTCTACTTCAGAGAAGATCTATTGCACCTGAGGGAATCTTCACATCCAGCAAATAAGCATTAGATGGTCTGTGAAAGCGAAAGTGAAACTTTGAAACTTAATTTGGGGGAGGAAAAGCAGTTTGGCCAATCTGCCCCTGGGGCAAGGAAGCAGTGGGGGAGGGGAACTGCTGGAACCCGCCACAGCCTCC
>CM053602.1:5725529-5745351 GCA_028646575.1 Pseudocheirus occidentalis | reverse complement strand
AAAAAAAAATAAATGCTTAGGAGGGACATTCTTGAACATGGTGGCCATCTACTATACACTGGACATCCCACCAAGTTCCACAAGCAGTATTTCACTGCAGCAATCACAGTGTACCATGTCTTTCTTCTTGCATATAGTCAGCCAATAAGCATTCATTAAGCACCTGCCAGGCACTGTGCTAAGTGCTGGGGATACAGGAAGAGGCAAAAGACAGTCCCCTCCCTTTAGGAGGAGACAACATGGAAACCAACATATTCAAGCAAGCTCTATACAGGATAAAGTGGAAATAATGAAGAGAGGGAAAGCACTAGAATTATGAAGGGTTGGGAAAGGCTTCCTGTAGAAGGTGGGATTCTAGCTGGAACCTGAATGAAGGCAGGGAGACTAGGAGGCAGACGGGAGGTGGGAGGATATAGCAAGCCTCCCCGCATTGAACCTGATGTGAGAGGGTGCTGGATTGAGAGCTGTGTCAGTCATGGTGCCAATGAGAGGGCCAGGACAATTGGAATCTGGGGTCCTAGGTTTGAATCTTGGCTCTGCTCCCTACTAACCATGTAACCTTGAGCAAGTATCTTCCCCTCTGTGGGCTTAATGAGGGGGTGGAGCTAGGACTGCTAAGGCCCCTGCCTTCCAGCTTGCCAATCCTGTGATAACTAAATTGGGTCAAGTCAGCATGTGTTTTATTGAGCATCTACTATGGGGCCAGCCTACTATGTGGCAAGCACAGTGGAGAGCACAGAGGGGTGTAACCTGTTGTTCCTGAGCCTCAGAGCTCACAGGGTGGTTGAAGAAACAGGCCAAGGAAAGCAACCTGAAACAGTACAAAAAGCCCTGAGAAGATGAAGCAACAGAAACTTATTTCCTAGTTCTAGAACTGGAAGGGCCCTTGGAGGCTCTAGAGCAGCCTCTTCTTTTTCCATAGGAGGAAGTTAAGGCTCAAGAAAATGAAGAGACTTGTCCAAGGCCCCCCAGGTAGGAGGGATCCAAGGCAGGATTGGAACTCAGATTCTCAGATTTTGGAGCCAGTGTTCTTCCCACTGGACAACATTGCCTTCCTCAGAGTGTTAAGGTGACTGACTTAGCCAACAGCACACTGCTAATAAGAGAACAGATCCTTCAATCTATGTCTTGACACCTGTGCTCTGTCTCCTAATTCAACATTCAATATTCATAAAATGTTTAAGCAATATAAATCAAATGGCCCAGATTCAGTTCTGTAAGCATTCAGAGAAGTAAGAAATGGGCTGAGGTCATGTAACAAATACTTACCATGCCAATGTCTTTAATTCTTGAAGGGAGAAAGATGTCCTTCCAACTAAGGATTCAATTCAATTCAACAAAGATTTATTAAGTGCCAAAATGTGCCAGGCATTAATCCACCAGACAGAAAAACAATGAAATGGCGGGGAGGGCTACAGGGAGGGGTCAGAGTGTCACTAAAGCTGAGACACTGTCGCCAAGGTCAGCTGAATGACCTTAGGAAAATCTTCTCATTTCTTTGGGCCTGTGCAGGGAGGATTTGGATTCCACAAACTCTGAGGCCCCTTCCTGCTCTAATAGTCGGTTGACCTCACAGCTCTTCCCATGACCTACTTCCTTTAGGATCTTACTGACAACTGAAAGTTGCCACATGGTAAGTACTTGGAAAAAGAGCCCAAACTTATCATATGTACCCAACACATGACCCCAAATCACTAGATGCTAACAGCAACTCAGCCAGCAGCAGTATAGGACAAACAAACTTGGAGATGACGTGTGGGGAGGCAGGTGAGAGGAAAACAACCTAGTGGCTCTGTCACTGACCCACTACAAGATCTAGGTCTGAGCCTGAGCGTCCTCATTTGTAAAATGGGAGAATAACACCAACCCTACCTAGCTCACAGGGCTGTTGTGATGCTCAGAGAAGAGCACAGAATCCAAGTACTAGACTTAAACACCATCTGGAGCCATCTTGGCCTCCATCCCCTCCCAGAATTATGCTAGTGGCAGGGGCTGTTCCATTTTTGCCTTCATTGTCCCCCTGTGCCTGGTACATAGTAGGCACTTAATCAGTTCTTGGATTGAATGCCCTCAGTTTAGAGATGAAGAAATTTGGGCCCAGAGAAGTGAGTGCCCAAGGTCATCTCTATAGTTAGTGAAAGAAACAGGAGAATGGGCAGGAAAGCATTTGGAGAAATGTGTGGTGCTCTTGAGAGATAAGGAATACTGATGGATTGGGATCATCATCATTCCCCGCACCTTACATATAGAGCTGGAAGGGACCTAGGAGGCCATTTAATCCAGTCTCCTCATTCTACAGAGAAGATATCTGCTTCAGGTCACACAGAGAGGTCTTTACAGGAAAAGAAATCAGAGGAAGACAGTGTCAGTCGAAGCCCATAAACCATTCATCTTGTCTCCTCAGAAAACAAGCTAGTGTAGTAGGTAGCCTTTGGATCCCCTTGAGGCAGTTGGCAGATGGAAGGCACTAACCACAGGAACCTGGACTCTTGACACTAGGCCTCCTCCATGAGGCCAAATGGAGAAAGACTCGTTGACCCTATAATAGTCACCAACAGCCACCATGAGCCCTTGCACTGCCAACAACTGCATTTGGGGGTAGTCTCCATGCCCTCCAGTGGAGGGCACAAGGCCTTGGCTGCAGGCTGCCTGCTCTGGATCCTTCTGTGTGTCTGCTAGGGGCACCTCTCTGGTCACCTAGTATAATAGCTCACGAGTCCAGCAGGTAGTCTCGGTAAAGGGTTCTGGAATGAGGAGAATGCCTTGGCCTGCTAACTGGTTTCAATTTCTATCTTTTCTCTCCTTGCTCCACCGCTTCCCCCCACCCACATACACACATTCAGCAGGTATTTATTAACAGCACCACTAGACACGTACAAGCAGAGGGAAAACAGATTTGAAGCCAGAAGACACAGACAGATTCAAATGCTGCCCCCTCCCAATCTCTGCCAATGTGACCCTGGCCTAATTGATTCACTTTTCTGGGACTTAGTTTGCTCATCTGTAAAATGAGAGCTCTGGTCTAAATGACCTGTAAGAGCCCTTCCAACTCTAAATTGGTTATGCTGTTGTAAAACGGGTGCTTCCTGAAGGCAGGGATTACTGTCATTTTGGTACTAGAGCCTGGCACATAGTTGATACTTAATAAATGCAGTTGAATTAAATTCAGTGAACCCATGAAGTTGAGCACCTTTAATCTCTGAAGTCAGGGACCAGCTGGTAGAAGTAGGAAATCCCAAAGCCTTTGAAAACTAATCCTTTTCTCCCCACTTGACCCAAAGAGTCAGATGTACATGTCCACATAAAAGCTCGTTTGTTTAATTTCCTGCTTTTGCAAGGAACATAAATATATTCTTAACCAAATGCAAATCACATACCACAGAGAGAATTATCACTTCATCAATTCCATCTAATCCCCTTTAACTCCATTTAGTGCTGTAAGTAACAAAACCTTAATGATCAGAGACAGAAAATCAAGCTGGGATGGAGCAAGAAAGGATTGCCTTCTCTTTTTCTCCTCTGCCACCTCTGAAGGCCTTTGGGTGATTGGCTTTTACTTCCTAGATTATTCCTTGTTTCTTATAGGGTTTTGTCCTGGCTTGACTGTGGGAGAAGGCTCATTTGCCCCAGAACCATCGGGCTGTAGCTTAGCCCCCTTGGTTAGCAGCGTTAGAGGGAAGAATCGATCTTGTATGATCCACTGCTCACAGAAGTCTCGTAGCCAACAACTTTATTTGGGAGACAATTTGTCTTGCTTTGATGAGAAGGAGTGAAGGGGGCGGAGAACATGAAAGCGGGTTCAGAAGTGGATTATCTCCCCAGATCCTCTTTTGTCCAAGTCCTTTTTCTCTATCTGTGGGGTGCTCATGGCACTTTCTGTGCTTTACTAGAAAGAGTATTGACTATGGAGACTAGGTTCCAATCTCAACTTTGCCAGTACAAACTACGTGACCTTGGGCAAGTCATGTCACCTCTCTACCTCACTTTCCTTGTCCATAAAAGTATTTCTAAGATCCTTTTCATCTCCTGCCACAGAGATAGACCTAGAGGCCAAGCCAAGATCAGCTGGGATACAAAGAGCCACAGGATGTAACTGGCATGGGAAGTCAAACAGCCTGCCACATGACTTTCCACTGTGGTCCTTTCTACCAGGGACTAACAGATTGACCTGGAAAGGAAAGTCCCGCTTCCACCCAGCCATGGGCTCCAGGTCCATTCCAACATGAATCAGAACTCTGAACAACTTCTGGTTCAGGTCCAAAGTCAGCCAGACATTGTGGTTCCCACTGTGTAGACAGAGGCTGGTTGGGAGAAGCCAGGGTAGCTAGGAAAACCTGGGAGGGGATGTGGTTTCTGAGCTGTATAGAATATAGCAGAGAAGAAAAGAAAGCAAAACCCATTGGATCACAGACTATCAAAGCTGGAACAGATCTCAGAAATCACCTAGGCTAGCCCCTACCATCACCCCCACCCTTTGGTCCCCAGCCATTTTACAGACGAGGAACAGAAAGCCCAGAAAAGAAAAGTGAATTGTCTAAGATCACTCAGTGAGTCACTGGCATGGCTAGGACTAGAACCCAGTTCTCCTGGTCCCCACTCCAATACTCTTCCTTCTGTACCATAAGGCCATTCTTTAATTCCATGAATGCATAATGAAGAGACTTTGTAGACCAACTACCTCAACTTCTTTTTTTTGAAAGTATTATATAATATGGAATAGGCTGGATAAATCCAGACTCAGGCAAGGTGAGATCGCTCTAATTGAATCCTTGAGAACAGAACCTGTGTGAGCTTGGTCAAATCACGTTGTGACTTCTCTGGACCTCAGTGTCCTCATCTGTAAAATGAAAAGGATGGCTAGATAACCTCTAAGGTCACTTCCAGTTCTAAATCCTGTGATCTTAAGAACCTGAACATTCATTTTCCTGCCTGCAGGGGATAGGACACATGGAGAAGTGCGTAGGAGAGGAAAAAGGCACTCTTGGGTTACTGTGGAAGCACACTGAGCCAATTTCCCACTGCCCAGTGGCCTCCTCCAATTCTGGACTTGGCTGAGTGCAGCCATGCTCTGGACAGCCCACAAACACAATGTCAGTATGTGAAGGAACTCTCCAGGCAGCTCCCATGAAACAAAAACAAAACCCCAACAAAATACCACATGAAGAAAGATTTAAGCCCAAAGAGGTTCAAGATGGGTAAAAAATAAAAAATAGCAAGGACCATGGGAACATCTGCTAATGGCCAGGATCATGGATTCGGAGCTGGAAGGTACTTCCTAATTGAACTAGTCCAGTTTCATTATTTTGCAGATGAAGAAGAGAATGAATCCCAGAGAAGTTCAGTGACTTGTCCCAGGTCACAGGGGTTGTTCACATCACAGGCAGGACTGAAACTTGAGTCATGGGATATCAAGAGCCAGTGTTCTTTCCATCAAATCACACTAGTTAGTGGCACAATCAATGTGGCAAAACATTCCCAACCCATTTCTTCATTTTCCTCAATAGTGACCTTGTCTAAGATACCTTTAGAACTCCCTTTCCCATACAAAGTCTTAGAAAAAATATCATAAGTAGGTTAAACATCCTTTAGACAATGCAGCAGATTGATTTTGGTTAACTGGCATGGCTATCATACAATGCAGTACTTATTACCGATCAATGGTGGACCACTCTTTTATTTTGCTTTTTTTTTGGGGGGGGAGGGCAGGACATTTGGGGTTAAGTGACTTGCCCAAGGTCACGTGGCTAGTTTTGTGTTATGTGTCTGAGGCCAGATTTGAATTCAGGTCCTCCTGACTCCAGGGCCAGTGCTCTATTCACTGTGCCACCTAGCCGCCCCGATGGTAGATCAATCTTAATGTTCAATTCTTATTGCTACCCAATGGAACAATCCTTTCACTTCAAGTCATTGGAGATGCATTATTCTCCCCCTTCCCCTGCAGCCTACCTCACATAGGTCTACTTAAATTTCCTTCCTTAGGATGTCCCTTTGGTGGATGTCACAAAAACACTGGTACTTCCATATACTGCTTTGTCAAGGAGAGATGGATAATTTACCAGAAGGATATTTGCCAGGAGAGTTGAATGGGGCTAAAAAACAGATGAAGGGCAAGAAAGAACCCATATATTTAGGTGAGGAAGATGTGAAGTAAGAGAATCTGTACATACATCCTCATTTGGTGGCTATGTGCCCTCGGGTAGGTCATGCCTTCTCCTTAACCCTCATTTTCTCTTCCATAGAATGAATCAGTTGGATTAGATGGCATCTGAAGGCCTTTCTGGGTTTTGATCTAGGATCCTAGGATCACATAGAAGTGCTCTGAAGGTTCTTTGAAGCTAGAAACCAGGTTAGACCTGCAGCCTAGAAAGTAACACATACTGGGGGTAGCATTCAGCCAGACTCAAGGGCAAGGCATTGCAATGTACCACATACTTCTCTGCTTCCTACTGCCGAGAATCCATCGTACTTGGGTATCTGGATAGAGAGATCTAGAACAAAGGATCCTTAGATATAATTTCTCTCCTAAGTGGGACAAGGTTATATTCTGGAATGAGACTATGTATGGGGAACTGACTATACCAGCAGAGTACCTGGGACCATGAATTGGGAATCCAAGACAACGGATTGGAGAGTGTGTCACTTGATGCCTTATTTCCAGTTATTGGCTTCCAAGAACAAAATGGGACCCTTTGTGGCTCAGTTCTTAATTAGCTTTGCTTTCCCTAAATGCTCTTCATTAGTTCCCCCATTAAGGGTCTGGATCAAGGGCACATTCAACAGGCGCCCCCCCCCCAGCTTTTTGCTATTGTTCATAACGCTGAGCAGGCCTTCTCTCCAAGTTAGTCTAAGGAGGCTCTCCTCTGGGTCAGCCTGCCGCCCCCGCCTCTGAGGTTGTACCTCCATAATGCCAAAATAATCAGTCAGCTCAGTCAAAAATGTATTCAAACCGGCTGTTTGCAGTCATGGAAATAAACCATCTGAATGATTGAATGAATTGGCTGCCTCTTTTGGCCCAGTGTGGATAGAACCTTAATTTATCTGGGTCACCAGTGTGTTTGAAAGGCTTAAAGTTTGGATGAAAGTTTGGGAAGACTTTGGAGACTCAGGATTGTGCAAACAGCAAGAAATAATCATCATTGAATTTACTGACCCTGATGGAACTGTAACTAGGGTGGGAAAATGAGCACTACGTCACAAGGTAGCAACATTTTGTGGATGCTGCCCCTGCTTATTTGGAGGGTAGGGTCTGGACCTGTGATTTTGTCACTGTTAGAGAACTCTGGGTGTGTAACTTCCTCTTCCAGTTCAAGCCAGCTACTTAGCTACAAGTCCTGCTCTTACATGGTTGCCTAGTAACACAAAGAGGCTAAGGGACTTGCCCAAGGTCACACAGCAAGTGTGTGCCAGAGGCAGGCCTTGTACCTAGATTGCTTGATCCCAAGATCAGCCTTCTAGACATTCTATTGCACTGTTGAACACCTCCTGTAGTCAGCAAGAATAATTAGGATTGGAAGGTCTCAGATGCCATGTGTAACTTTCCTCCTCCCTAGTATAATCACCATAGAGCAGTCCCTATCCAGTGCTCCACCCAGTCCTAATGCCTCATCTTGCATATCTCTTCCATATACACACATACAGCAAATATATATCTTGGTGCATATGTAGTTGTTTACATATTGTGTTCCCTATTAGACAATGAGCTTTTTGAGAGCAGAAACCAAGGTTTTTGCCTTCTTTCATGTCCTTAGGGCCCAGCACAGTGCCTGACACTTACTGGCACTGGTGCTTCCTCATGTTTGCTGCAGTTGTGGCTCCTCTGGTCCTATTTCCTCATTGGAAATGCTTGCGTAGCCCCCTGGGATCTCCATCCATGAGAGCTGATACCTCCATTCCCCCAAATCTGAGGATGTGTTTCATGTTAATTTCTTCCCCAACCCCTAGTACTTATGGCCATGACTCCACACCTTGACACTAACTCTGGGGAAAATGGTTACAGCCTGATCCCAGCCCTTCCATGTGGGGAGATAAGGTGACTTGCACAGAGTCACACATCCAGCACATTTGGGAGGCATTTTCTGAACTCTTTTAAATACATACATACCTCATATGATGTCTCTAAGCAATTTTTATTCTATTTGCAAAGAAATCAATACTTGGCTTACTCAGAAGCCTTTTCTTCTTCCAGGTCCAAGTTGCTCTTTGAGAGGAGAGAAGCAGAGTCTTTTCCCTTAAAGAACAAGGGTTACACGTGCTCTCCTCTATCTTTCCTAGTGAATCAAGGCTTGGCTAGAAAATGGGTCCATGTAAACATGCAGCTGGTTTGCTGGAAACCAAAGGATATGAGTTCCTCTGGACACCCAAACAGACTTTTATAGCTCTCAACCAGAAGCTCTTAGAAAAGAGAGGGAAAGATCAGCAAATAAAGTGAGTATTCCAGTTATAAGACAACTCTACAAGTCTCAGGATGGAAGGAGATGCCTACATTCAGAGAAAGATCTAGAAAAAGCAGAGTTTAAATGGAGACTGAAGCAATACATGCTATCATTCTTTTTCACGTTTGGTTTTCCTTCTTTTTTCCCATTGTTCACTCCATCGGTTACAACCCTTCTATACAACCCAACTAATGTCCAACGTGAAAGCCTTTGCAGATCCTATACTTGACTGTACACAGCTGGGGGGGAGGGGGAAAAGGGAAGGGAGAAAATTTGAAACTCAAGGGATTGTGGAACTGAATCTTGTAAACTAAAAGAAAATAAACAAATCAATTTTTAAAAAGGAAAGTGAGTGATCCCTTTGAAAGAAATTAAAAACCTAAAGCACCATCTTAGGCTCACTCTTTCCCCCTTTTCATTCCCTTTTTTTTCTGTTTACAAACTTAACAGAGATTTCCTTCTTTGACTTGACCTTGACTATGCAAAGGTCAGGAAGTCATGCTCTTTAGCACAATCCAGGAAAGAACCAAGAGGGTCTTTAGAGGTGAGGACTGATCTTGGCCTCTAAGGAGATCAAAGGATTGGAGATATGCAAGGGAAAGTGTTAGGTCAGGCTGAGATGGCACACTGTCCAGTGGAAGAAGATCTGACATGAGTTCCAAGTCGCAGTAGGATAGGTATGTGGGGCATCTGGAAGCACAGAAACTTCTTCTACCACACCTCCTCTGTAGCTTCAAGTCTCAGAATTACCTGGTACACTGAAAAGTCAAGTGACTTGCCCACGGTCACTCAACTAGTATATAGCACGGGTAGGACCTGACCCTTGGTCTTCCTAATTCAAAGTCCAGATACTGTTTTCAGTAAACTGGACCATCATGCCCCAGGAAATGGATATTATTTATAATGACATTATTTTACATGATACTGGTTAAGAAACAGTAATAGATCAGTGGTCAATGACTAGAGTATCTACTGTTTGATAAGTCCAAAGACTCCAACTTCTGGGATAAGAACTCAGCATTTGACAAAAACTGCAGGAAAACTGGAAAGTATGGCAGAAAGTAGACATAGACCAACATCTTACACCCTGTACCAAGATAAAGTCAAAATGGCTACATGATTTAGACATAAAGACAGATACTATAAGCAAACTAAAAGAGCAAGAAATTGTTTACCTGTCAGATTTATGGAGAAGAATTTATGACCAAACAAAAGATAGAGAATAGCATGAAATGCAAAATAGATGATTTTGTTTACATTAACCTGAAAAGTTTTTGTACAAACAAAGCCAATGCAACCAATATTAGAAGGGAAAGCAGAAAGCTGGGAGACAATTTCTACAACCAGTGTCTCTAATAAAGGGCTCATTTCTAAAATACACGGGGAACTGAGTCAAATTTATAAGAATACTAGTCATTCTCCAAGTGATAAATGGTCAAAGGATATGAATAAGTAGTTTCCAGAGGAAGAAATTAAAGGTATCTATAGTCACATGAAAAAAATGCTCTAAATCACTATTGATTAGAGAGATGCAAATCAAAACTACTCTGAGATACCAAGTCATACCTATCAGATTAGCTAACATGACAAAATAGGAAAATGATAATTGTCAGAGAAGATGTGGGAAAATTGGAACACTAATGCATTGTTGGTAGAATTGTGAACTGATTCAACCATTCTGGAGAGCAATTTAGAACTATGCCTAGGGGCGGCTAGGTGGCGCAGTGAATAGAGGACCGGCCCTGGAGTCAGGAGGAACTGAGTTAATATCTGGCCTCAGACACTTAACACCAAAACTAGCCGTGTGACCTTGGGCAAGTTACTTAACCCCAACTGCCCCTCCAAAAAAGCAAAAAAAAAAAAAAGAACTATGCCTAAAGGGCTATAAAAATGTGCATACACTTTGACCCAGCAATACCACTTCTAGGTCTGTATCTCAAAGAGATCATAAAAAGGGGAAAGGGTCCACATGTACAAAAATATTTATAGAAGCTCTTTTCGTACTGGCAAAGAATTGGAAAAGGAGGGGATGCCCATCAATTGAGTAATGGTTAAACAAGTTGTGGTATATGAATGTGATGGAATAGTATTGTACTATGAGAAATGATGAGCAGGTGGACTTCAGAAAAACCTGCAAAGGCTTATATGAACTGTTGAGTGAAGTGAGCAGAACCAGGAAAACATTGTGCGTAGTAACAGCCATATCGTGTGATAACTGACTTTGATAGACTTGGCTCTTCTCAGCAATGCAAGGTTCTAAGACTATTCCATAAGATTCATGATTGGAAAATGCTATCCACAGCCAGAGAAAGAATTTTGGAGTCTGAATACAGATGGAAGCATACTATTTGCTCTCCTTTTCTTTCATTGTTTTGTTTTGTTTCTTCTTTCTTGTAGTTCCTGCCATCAGTCTTAATTCTGTTTTATATCATGAATAATGTGAAACTAAGTTTAATATGAATGTATAAGTAAAGGCTATATCAGATTGCACACTGTCTTGGTGAGGGAGAACAGGGAAGGGGAGAAAATTTAAAACTCAAAATCTTATAGAAGTGAATGTTGAAAATTAAATAAATTAATTATATATACAATAAATAAATATATACATACATTATTGTGACTCAAGAATGAAAAATATGGCTAAGAACATTAAAGTCTCAACAATAGATCCCTGGGAATTTGTAACTCAGTAGCTTACTCAATTACCAAGTATTTAATAATGATTTATTATGGGCCCCGTAGGGTGCCATGGACTAGGGGGACTGCAGCTGACTGCAGAGGTGCTCCCTAACTGTCACGTGCCTGAAAGATGAAGAAGGTACCACAAGTTTGGCCGCACCTCCTCCCTATAAGGCCAGGATGGCTCCCAAGGCCTAGGTACTGGTCTTCTATAGAGCAGAGCCCCAGCATCTCTGAGATGGAAGGGAGTTCAACCTGAGCCAGTATAAGGATCCCCTCTAGGGTGCTAACCCTAACCCTAACTCATCTACTACACATGTGACCGATGGTCATTCAGCCTTTGCTCAGAAAATTCTAGTGAGAAGGAGAATTCAGCATCTCTTGAGACAGTATGAGACAGCTTGGACAGCTTGAAATGCTGGAACGTTTTTCCTTACATAGAGCTGAAGTCTGCCTCCCTGCACCTTCCCCCCATCAGTGCTCCTTGTTCTGCCCTCTAAAGGGGCTAGAACAAGGTCAATCTGCACACGGCAGACATGGTTTGACCAGGGCAGAGGCTGCCAGGCCTGCCCCCTCCTTCCTCTGGGAAGCTAAATCTCTCTTCATGTACTTTTCTGACTACCATTTTACACTGCTGACTCACAGTCAACTCAGATTGAGAATCTCTTCATATAATAGATAGAGCACTAGGCCTAGACTTAGGAGGACACAACAACAGTCAGGAAGACACAACCATTGGGTAGACACAACAGTTGGGAAGACACAACAGTTGGGAGGAACAACCATCAGGTGGACACAACAGTCAGAAGGACACAACAGTTGGGGGGACACAACAGCTGAGGGGACCAACAGTCGGGGGAACACAACAGTCAGCAGGACACAACAGCCAGGAAGGCACAACAGTCTATGACTAAAGTAACCAAAGTTCAAATTCAGCATCAGTCCCTTATTAGCTGGACAAGTCATTTCACCTGTTTGCCTCAGTTTCTTCATTTGTCATATGGGCTCATAACGGCCACTACCTCCCAGTGTTGTTGTGGGGGTCAAATGAGAGAATATTTATGAAGTACATAGTCCAGTGTCTGGCACATAGCAGGTGCTTTGTAAATGTCAGCTCCTATTATTATAATGATTAAGGTTAGAAACTGTGGTCCAGTTTCCAATCTATAGCTATAGAAGGCACATCCCCACCAAGAGTTCATTCTTTCAATGAGGTCACGAGTCTAGACCTGGGAATCTGGCCAAAGCTTAGCCTTGGGCAGAGAGGGAAAAGGCTGACTGACCTGAGCCTACTGACCATACAGCTTCCTTTTGGTGGGTTCTAGATGGATGCTTCACATTATGGGAACACAGTTGTTTGTGGTCTATTTATGAAGTCATGTCAAATGGCTTCTCTCGGAGAATTGCTCCCTGTTCACTTAGAGATAGCAGCATGCTAATTAGCTTCTCCACTGGTAATTGCTACTTCAAAGGCAAAAGAGATAAGCCTGGGCAGGAATACTGGAAATAACCATTCACTGCCCCATTTTCAAAGAAAACTTTTTTTCTACAAAGAAGACTTAGAAAAAGTGTGTAAGAAGTCTATAGAAGGTGTTAGAAAACAGGGCCAATGACCATGCCAAGGAAGGCTCCCACACAAGAAGCCTTCTCTTTACAAAAATTCTGGGATGTGTCAAAAGACAGGGTTGGGCTGGATGACCTCAGGAAGACCTTCCAATTCAAAGCCTAAGATTCTAGGGTCCAGTGGTATCAGAAATGAAAACAAATACACACACTGGTGTATATGCACATGTGTGTACATATACATGCGTGTATGTATATACATACATGTATGTGTGTATATGTATATATCTCCAGAAATATTTGTCTAAGTAAAAAGGAACCACCCACCTTCTAGGGAAGACTCCCATTCCAAGAATAAGGCATTGCCTAACAAGATGTCAAGGCCAATCCTATTTGTTCACATTCTTTATAATTTATGTTGCTCTTCAGAGCCAACAATGAATTAGAACTAGCCTTTGGGTAATCAATTTCTCCTGGCAGAAACCCCTATTCTACAATCTTCTCTTCACTGAGGGTGAGAATTTTAAAACCTGATCCTAGATTAAGATCCAGATTTTCTTGCAAAATATGAATTGTTGCTAGAATGCTTTTATATAATGCCTCTACATTTTGTTGACTGATTCTCAAAATGGAAAATTGTATTTGAATGTCTGTATATGTTCATATATGTGTGCATGGATTTCTGCCATGTGCTAAATTTGGTGAAACCAGGTAGTTTGTTCACAAAGTCAATTTCTGAGTGAAATTGCTAAAAGTAATGAATTTAGAAAGTGGGATAGGGTCCATCCTGGAATAACCAATAAAATCTTCCTTCTTTAATGATTCTGCCTAATTGTGTATGCATGTATGTATGTGTGTGTGTGCATGTGCTGTATGTATAAATGTATGTATGTACCTAATTGTGTATGTATGTATGTGTATGTGTGCATGTGTGCTGTGTATATATAAATTTCACTCAGATTTTGTCCGGCTAAGATTTTGAATAGGGGAGGAACAGCCTAGTTCTACAAACTTTAGTTTGAATACATGGTTATGGGGATGGATGGATGGATGGATGGATGGGTGGGTGGGTGGGTGGGTGGAAAGAAGGAAGGAAGGAAGGAAGGAAGGAAGGAAGGAAGGAAGGAAGGAAGGAACGAAGGAAGGAAGGGTGGATTAGGAAGGGAGGGAGGGAAAGGAAGGAGGGAGGTAGGAAGAAAGAATGAAAGAAAGAGAGAGAGAGATAGAAAGAAAGAAAGAAGGAAGGAAGAAGAGCTTATATCCCAGTATTCTCATTCAGTTATAAAAAGCAATCATTTATCTACCTGCACAACAGTCTAAAGAATATTAAATATTAAAGAACCAAAGCCAGAGGAGAGTACCTTGTGCTCTGACTCTTTCTATCAGAACTCCACTGAAAAAAAAGAAAGACAGAAAAAGCTCCAGGAGCTCATGCTGGTTCTCAAAGTGTGTCTGGGGGTTCCAAAATCCACTTATGGGGTCTATGAGGTCAAAATTGTTTTTATAATAATACTAAGACATTTTAGTTTTGAAGATGGTAATTATCAGTAGATTATAACTCGTATAAAACAAAGCTCCTGCGGGGGTGTCTGCAATAATTTTTAAGAGTGGTAAAGAGGTCCTGAGTTTAAAAAAAATATGGCACTTTAAAGATTGCAAAATGCATTATACTGCATTACATTTTTCCACTTCTTAAATGGTATTCTATTTCTTCTAATTAGATGTAAGGACAATTTTTAGCATTCACTTTTTGAAAATTTTGAGTTCCAAATTTTCTCCCTCCCTTCCTCACTACCCCTTCCCTAAGATGGTAGGCAATTTGATATAGATTATGTGTGTGCAGTCATATAAAGAATGTTTACATATTAGTCATGTTGTGAAAGAACAAAAAACAGGCCAAAAGGAAAGAACTATGAAAAAATAAAGAAAAGGAAAAAAGTATGCTTCAATTTGTATTCAGACACCCATCCGCTCTTTCTCTATATGTGGATAGAATTTTCCATCATGAGTCCTTTGGAATTGTCTTAGATCATTGTACTGCTGAGAAGAGCTAAGCCATTTGAATGATCAACACACAATGTTGATACTGTGTACAATGTTCTCCTGGTTCTGTTTACTTCACTTTGGATCAGTTCATGTAAGTCTGTCCAGGTTTTTCTGAAATTTGCTCACTCATCATTTTTATAGCACAATAATATTCCATTATGTCCATATACCACAACTTGTTCAGTCGTTCCCCAACTGATGGTCATCCTCTCAGTTTCCAGTTTTTTGACACCTCCAAAAGTGTTGCTAGCAATACTTTTCTACATATAATTTCTTTCCCCTCTGCATTACACTTTCACTACATTTAATCTCATTGTTAAAAAGAGGCAATATGGCTAGATTTGGTGTCAGGAAAACCTGAGTTCAAATTCTGCCTTGAACACTTACCAGCTGCATGATCAAATGCAAAGTGACTTCTTCTCACTGAGTCTCAAGGAGCTTTCTAAGACCCGGGGTGAATCTGAGGTGTAGAGAGACTTCCCACATGGCAAAAGTCAGAAGCCTTAAACCATATGGAAAAGTATCAGAAAACAGTATGATCACCTTCTTCACAAGAGGGTTAGGGACTCAAGACAATGTCCTATATGCATTTTGAAAGAGGACCAGATGGAGAAGGAAAAGCTTAAGCCAAAAGAATAATGCTCTGATGTTGACATTTCAGGTACCCACAAGTTAGAGATTTGTGGGGGGCCTTCTGTATTGGCCCTCAAATCACACCATTTAGGTAGTAACAAGCTACACTGACTATGAGTAAACTAAGCTCTGAGACTGAAGGTCAGAAGGTATCATGAGACAGTGGCAAGAGCACTGGATCAGGGGTCAGAAGACATGGCCTCTCATCTAGGCTTTGCCATCAACTCCATGTTGGGCGAGTCCTTCTTCTTTCTAGATCTGTTCTGTTTCCTACTCTACATATTCGGGAGGTTGCATTAGAGGGTTTGTAGTTCTTCTCTTACACCTAAAAAAATGGCTCTAAGTGTTCTAACTCAGACAACGACACACGACTAGTAAGTTTGTCTGTGTGTTCCATTGACATCATCACAATGACAAGAGGACAAAAAGAACAGCTTCTAAGCCCACTGTGGTGAGAAATGGGGAGGATCCAGCAATTGCCCTGGATGGGCAGGCATGGGTACTTCATGCTTTCATTGTTGGATAGAATGCCCATGTGTATTGAATCCCAGATCATTGTAAACATTCGAATGTCTGCCTTACTTCTAAGTCTCCAGTGTTAGACTTTGTTATTGTTTGCTTTGTCTGGCAGTCTCAATAAGTGCTCTATTCACACTGTTGGCAAAAAGCTGCTTCTGGTTACCCTCAAAGTAGCAGCACCAACTTAGTTTGAGCAAAGTTGCTTCAGCCACACCTTGGAGGTGAGATGCTGTGTAAGTAGAGAGAGCCAGATCAATGCACACAAGGGCCAGAAAGTCCTTGACGCCTAAAAACTGATGGGAAGCACGGATTTTTAATTTGATAAAGGCCAAGTCATTGACATGGCAACTTTCCTAGGTTATATCACAGAGACAAATTAACTGACAGAAATCATCATGATGGGCCCGAGTGGGGCAAAGCTTCCCACAGAATCAATCATTAGTGACCACAGGCCAGGCCAGGTTTCTTTATCTTCCATTACATCCATAGGATAGCTGTGGTTTGCAAAGTGAGCCTGGCAGGTCTATGGTACCTACTTCAAGAAGCCTGCAAACTGGGAACAGTTCCCAAGCAGAGACAACAGTAGTATCAGCACTAACCATAAAGAATTACCTTTACCCTGGACTGTGTAATTCAGGGGCTATGCTGAATGCTGGAGTTGGGGCTTTGCTGGGAGTGGGGTGGGCATAGGAGAATTCCTTATTCATTCATCTGCATCTTTCCCCAGCTTCTCCTCCATCCTCCAGAATAGGAGGAAAGTGCCTGTCCTTCCTTCTTTCCATTTCTCTCTGAGCACTGGATCCCATCCCCCACTGGTCCCTCCAGATGACATGGGTCATGGATTGCTTTGGTCTGTCTTATATTGTCCCTGTCTCCCTCCCCTGTTTCTGAGCTTCTTCTCTGTCAAAGGAGGGAGCTGGACTAGATAAACCTCAAGGGTGCATTCTGCTCCTTTATCTATGACTCTGATCCTATAATAGGCACATATACACACCCCTTCCCTAAACTTACTAAGCCTTTCAAGTCACCATTTCATCTTTATCTTTCCATTCATCATAGTATAGTATGCATTCCCTGCCTCCACTTCCCAGAACTGGAGAGTTGGAAGGGAGTTCACCAGCCATCTAGCTCTCAATCCAGACGTGATTGAAAATCCATCTGACAAGTGGTCATCCAGTCAGAGATAGCCCATTCTGCAATGACCATTGAGGGGGCAAGGCTGGAAGGGGAAGCTGAAGGTCACACAATACAGGTATTTGAATGACAGCTTCAGGAGACAGAAATTAACCCACATGCATTCTGCATGGATTGCCCTCTCTCCTATGCATCAAGATGTGCTTCCCAGGTAAAGCCCAGCTTAACTAGGCCCTGAACTGAAGCTTGTTGACTGACTGCCTGAATTAAAGTCTAAGGTTATCAAGTCCAAAAGTTTCTCAGCTTCTCACCTTCATTAACACTCCTTGAAAAAGTCATCAATACTACAGCCCCTTCTCTCCTCTGATACAGCCATCCACCTAGTTCAGGTCCCTTCATCTAATGTCTAGGCTATTTCTGATAGTTTTCTAATTGGTCCCTCTGCCTCCAATCTTTCTCCCCTCCAATCCATACTTCTTTCATGTCAAAGTTATTTTTCTTAAGCATAGTTCTGACCATGCCACCCTCCCCACCTGATAAACTCTAATGCCTTACTGGTATTACCTTTAAGATCAAATCTTAACACCTCTGTTTAGCATTTAATCTTCTTCACAACTTGGCCCTTCCCAACTTTCCAATCTTCTTATATATTACTGCCTTGTAGACATTTTATGGTACAGCCATATGGGCCTCCTTGCAGCTGCTCACAGGCAATTCTCCATCCCTTGTCTCTGTGCCTTTGTTCACAGTGGGATGTTCTCACCTTCTCACATTGGTGAAAGATGGATCAGTGGAACAGAGCAGACATACAATACAAAGTAGCAAATGATTATAGTAACTTTGTATTTGACAAATGTAAAGATTTAAGCTTTTGGGATAAGAATTCATTATTTGGTAAAAGTTGTTAGGAAGGCTAGAAAGCAGTTTGACAGAAATTGGGCACAGACTAATATCTTACATCATTTACCAAGACAAGGCAAAAATAGATACATGACCTATTTACAAAGGGAACAATTACAAGGAAATTAGAAGAACATGGAACATACTACCTATCAGACTTATGGCCAGGAGAACGATTTATAAATAAGCAAGGGATAGAGAGTATTATGAGGCATGAAATAGGTAATTTTGATTATATTAAATTAAAAAGGGTTTGTACAAATAAAACCAATGTAGCCAAGATTAGAAGGAAAGCAGAAAATTAGGGAAAATGTTATAGACAGTTTCTCAGATAAAGGTCTCATATTGCAAATATATAGAGAATTTTATAGAATTTGTAATATGAGGCATTCCCCAATGGATAAATGGTCAAAGGATATGAATAGGTAGTTTTGTGATGAAGAAATAATATATATGGTCATGTGAAAAAATGTTCTAAATCATTATTGTTTAGAAAAATGCAAATTAAAACAGCTTTGAGATATCATCTCATACCTATATGATTGGCTAAAATGATAGAAAGAGAAAATGACAAACATTGGAAGGGATGTGGAAAAATTGGGACATTGATACACTGTTGGTGGAATTGTGAACTTATCCAACCATTCTGAATAGCAATCTGGAATTATGCCCAAAGAATTATAAAACTGTACATATTCTTTTACTCAGCAATACCACTATTAGGTCTATTTCCCAAGGTGATTAGGAAAACAGAAAACAATCAATGTGCTCTAAAATATTTATTAAAGCTCTCTTCATGGTGGCAAAGAACTGGAAATTGAGGGGATGCCCATTAATTTGGAATGGTTAAACAAGTTGTGGTATATGATAGTGATGGAACACTACTGTGCTGTAAGAGATCATTGATGAGCTGGTTGATTTTAGAAAAACATGGGAAGACTTGCATGAAATAATGAAAAGTGAAATGAGCAGAGCCAAGAGAATGTTGTATATAGTAATAACAATATTGTTCAAAGAATAACTGTAAACAATAACTTTGATAAGTAAATTTGACATAAAAGAAGGATGGATTGGAGGGGAGAAAGACTGGAGGCAGAGGGGCCAATTAGAAAACTATCAGAAATAGCCTAGAACAACCAAATTATTCTGAATATTTTAAATACTCAAATCAATTAGGAAAGACCTATGAAGAAAGACACTATCCACCTCCAGAAAAAGAATGGATACATAGAAGGAGGCATAGTATGGTTTTATATATATTTATAAATCTGTGTCAAGTGGTAGTCATCTCTAATGAGGGGTGGGGAAAGAGTGAAGGAGAGATTTTGGAACTTAAAATATAACAAAAAAATAGATTAAATTAAGAAAAAAAGACTCAGCTCCCACCGTCCAGGCCCAGTTAACAATAGTCTCCTCTCTCTGCATTTACAATGTATATATTTTGTATACAGTTATATATAATCTGCCCTATTAGAATGTAAGCTCTTTGGGGTTGTAGAAAGACAGACACACTAATGTAAATTGTTAATATCATTCTTGAATGCAATTCAGAATTATGCAAATACAGTTACTAAAATATCTTTACCCTCTGACCCAGAGAGATTCTACTAGGAGGTAAATGACAAAAAGAAAGGCTCCATATATTACAGCAGCACATTTTGATCTAGAAGCAAAGCAGATGCTCATCAATTAGGGAATGGCTAAACAAATTGTGGTACATGAATATAATGGCATATCAATGTGCTGTAAGAAATGGCAAAGATGATGAATACTGAGAGGCTGTATCAGCAAGCACCCTAGCATACCCAGGGCAGCTGCTAGCACAGGTTCTTAGATCTGCTTTACTAAAGGAAAGCAACTCAAAATGGGTTAACAATCTTTCTTTACTCAAACAAACATATCATTTATCTAGTTCA
>CM053602.1:5692632-5725029 GCA_028646575.1 Pseudocheirus occidentalis | reverse complement strand
ACTTATGTGTATATACATATGTGTGTATGTGCATATTTGTATGTGTGTATATGTTCCTGTGTATATGTGTGTGGGTGTGTTTGTTTTATACGTGTGTGAGTGTGTACATGTGTGTTTCTCTGTGTGTATTTGTATAGTGTGTTTGTGTATATGTATATTGTTTGAATGTACACATGTGTATGTGTACATATGTGTGAGTGTGTATATTTGATTGTGAGTGTATGTGGGTGTGTGTAGGTGTATAAGTGTATGTGTGGGGGTGGGTGGGTGGGTGTCTGTATATTTACATTCTCTCAGGAAGGGATTTCCTTCCAGTTTGTTATTCTATTTGGTCATGATGGAGAGGAGGTGAGGATTCAGTTACAGTCTACTATTTACTGAGGAGTTAGGAAATAGCAAACAGACCCAGCTTTACCATAGATGAGCTGTGTAACCTAAGACCAAGTCTCTTTCCTTCCCTGGGCCTCGGTTTCCCCACCTATAAAATGAGGAATTTCCACTTGAAGACTCTTGCCATTTCTCTCTTCTACTGGGGCTGGGTAGAAACAGGAGTCCTGGTAGAGTGGGGAGCTTGGGTCAACACCTGGCCTTTGGCTGACTGTCTAGCCCTCTTCCTTTGGCCTTGGACACCTTGTAGGAGAGCATTTTCTTTTACTGAGCGTCATTACACACACTCACATACACATACACACACTCATACACATATGCACCTACACACTCACACACACACTCACAACACACACATACACACACTCACATACACATATGCACACTCGCACATACACACATGTCCATATACACACATACTCACACACATACACATATACACACTCACACATATATACACATAGTCACACAATACACATATGTACATGCACAACTCACATGCACATATATACACTTACACACATGTGTACATATACACACTTGCATGCATACATACATACATATCTGCACACTCATACACATATACATATATATACACATTCACACACCCACACACATACACACATGTACATATATACACTCACATACATACATCCACACACATCCACATCCACACACACACACACACACACACACACATATATATACATACATATACTCAAACACATTTACACACATATATACACATGCAATCACACACATATACAGACACATATGTATATACATATACACTCACACAATACATACATACACACATATACATACAGACATACACATATATACACATACACACAGCCATGCAATACACATATGCACACATGTACATGCACATACATGTGTAGGCACATATATACACACTGATGCACATATACATATATGTACATATACACATACAAATTCACATGCATACATGTACATCTGCACACTCACACATATACACACATATATAAACATCCACACACATATACACATACACACAATGCAATATATGCATATATGTACACGTACAATACACATACATACACACATACATACACATCCACACACTCACACACATATACACACATAGATACACATCCACACACTCACACTCATACACATATATACACATACATGTATATATACATAGACAAACACCACATACATATATACACAGATATACACATCCACACACTCACACACGTGCACACACACATATACACACGTGTACATATATATACACACACATATATATGCACACATATACACATACACACAATATGTACACATACATACTCACACATGTTCATACATACATACATATACACATCTCCACACTCACACACATATACACACATATATATATATATACACATCCACACATGCAGGTAACTGTTTTCATCTCAGTGTTTCATGGGTTTCAGATTCTCTGATGAAAAAACAATAAAAAGAAAGCAGGGACTTGCTGACAAATGCAGGCTTGGTAAGCTCACACGTCCATCTTCCTGCTTAGAGCCAAATCCATTGGGTGCTCTTCAACAGAAGCCACCGATCCATCGGTGCTGAGCTCTCAGTGCCAACATGGCAATGCTGAGCATGCCCAGAGCCATCCATTACTGAGCAGGCGGCTTCCTGGCCTTCCAGATGAGGAGTGGCCATTGCTCTGACTTTCTGGCAAGGATTTCATTTGAAGACTGATCAAAGATCATGGAGAGGGAAGGGAAAAAGCAGAACAAAGTGGCCATATTGACCCTGTCCTTAGGGTAGGCTTGATGTCTTAACCTGCTACTGGAGAGTACCTAATTGACTTACTTGCATAAGAAAATGCCAGCATCTCCAGGGTTCTTTTACAGGACCACAGGTTTTTTAATTGGAAGGGGCTTTGGAGGCTAATAAGTCCAATTCCCTTTGTACCATATTGATGCCTTTTATTTTTTCTGACTATGCTTCCCCTCACTCCCCACCACCAGTGAACATTCCTTGAAAACAAAGCAGGGCATTTAAGCCTGAACCAACAGATGCAGCTAGAGTCTGATAGCAATATGACAATGAGCACCCATAGGCCCCCACCTCTCCAATAAAAGGAGGTAGCATTTAATAGACAGGGAAAGCCCAGGGACATGAAGAAATTTTTCATTTTAACAGTGTGGTGGAATTATGGAGTCCTTTGATGGTCCCATCATTCTCTTGTTGGAAGCTCTTTCTCTGTGGGTCCCACAGGTGCAGGGGGTGGCTTTTCTCACCTTCCCATCCCATACAGTTTTCATACACTGTCCATCCATAAGTATTCTTTAGAGGATCTGTCCATTGAGTTGGAGACTGACCTTCCTCTGAGCTGAAAAAAATGTTGATGACTAGCCAGCTAAGACTCCCTGGCCTGTCTTCCTGTTTGCTCCCTGTCACACTCCTCCATGGCCAGCTCACTTCCTTTGCTGGCCTTGCATGCCCTTCATGCTCTCCATCATGGAAAGCTGCCCTATGAGGTTTTTGGTTGCTGACAAATATTCGTTTCACCATCAGTGCTCCAGATGTGAGATGCTCAGGGAGTGGCCACCAATTTGAGAGGCAGCTTGGCCTGGGGTATAAGTCCTTGGCTGGACTTTGAACCAGACTCGTAGACTCCAAGCCCAGCCTTCTATCCATTATGTCAGGTGACATCTTTAGGGAAAACTTATTGTCTGAGAATTGCACACTTGCAGGAAAACTTGGTCTCCAGGATCTGTAGGGAAGAAGTGAGGCTAGACTGGCTAAGGTGAACACAGGATGAGATGAAGGAGGGGCAGATCACTGTGCAAGTGCAGTAAAAGCAGAGAGGAGATGTAAGTCAATTTCCACGCCTAAAAGCAGGTGTATATGTCAATGTATGGTTACATAGAGGGGAAAGGGCACATGAAACGGAAGGAAGGGAAGGCCAAGGGGGGCACCAGGGGAAGGATGAAGTCAGGTCTTATACCTGTTGCTTCTGGGTAGTGTTTTATGGTAGAGGGCCCTGGGAGGCCCTATTGAGATAGAATGTCCTAGGATCAGCACCACCCCATCCCAGTGTTCTACATCTATGGTCTTGAACAGTGAGAATGTGTGGTTCAGAAGTACGGCCCTTGAGGACCCTCCTTCACCATCTTCAAGTAAAGGGCAGCACATCTGTTAAGGCCCAAAGTACCCAGTTTAGAAAGATTTTCAGCAGTGTTGAGGTCAGAGTCTGGAGAGTAGTTCGAGTGTGAAAGAATTAACTTAGACTTCTCCCTTAGGCATCAGGAGCTTTATTTACATGAAAGCACACAGACCTGCTATAACAATGGGGCTGAGTAAAAGCTACTGAAATTTGGGGGGACTAGGCTTATATAGACAGAAAGCTATACAACCTATAGATTTTTAGGGTCTTACTATGGTTAAAGATTAAGGACAGGAAGGATTTTAGGGTTTTATGGTTGGTTAAAGATTAAGGATAAGGGCAAAGGGACACAGGATAAGGGAGACCAAAGCAATTCTTTTGGCACAGGTTAAGGAGAAGTTTTATGTATTTCCATATAAGGGGAAACAGACTTTAGGATGCTTTCAAATTATAGGATGAGCTACAGAATGAGCCCTGTCCCCTCCCCCTCCCCCAGGAAGGGCCTTGCAAAGTACTGGAAAAGCAACCCTTAATATTCTTCTTAACCCCTAGGGTACTGTTGGTATCCGCATCAGCAGCAATGGTTGAAACTGAACAAGATTTTCTGATCTGCTCTGTCACCTAGAAAACTCATTTGGAGAGGCAAACTATGAAGTAGCAGATTGTGCTGGGATTTTAGTCAGGAAGACCTAGGTTCAAACCATGCCTCAGCTGCTTACTAGCTTTGTGACCATGACATAAAGTAACTTAACCTCACCAAGACTCAGTTTCTTTTTCTCTAAATTGGGGACAATGATACCCATAATGTCTCTTTTACTGTAAGGATCAGGAGGGATACACAAAGCCCTTGGCAAACTTTAAAGTCCCCCCCAAAATGGCAGTTGCCATAATGACCAGAAATTGCTTTGGCTCTGGTTGCTGATGTGAGGATTCATCATACTTTCTGAATCTGGTGGGAATGAAGAGTTGAAAATGATTGAGATTGTTCTCTATGACTTGACAGTGTGAGCTCATAGGAGCGAGCTGGGTAACTGAACAATCCAGGCCTGCTAGGGTTCACAGCTTTGATTTGGTTCCCCCATGGTCCAAGGCATTTGCTTGAGCACCCTTCATTCCTGACTTCAAAACCAGGCCACAGCAAGGTGCGGTAGGAGACTTGAATTTGGGTTTTCAATCAGCCTAGGAGACAATGATATTGGACTGATGGATTCTGTTCAGACAAATCAATTCCTCTAACCTTCAGGTTTAACTTTTTTTGGTAATCACCCTGAAGATGAATTAGCATGCCAGAGCAACACTGGGATACTTTGTGCTGCTCTGCTTCCTCTTAGTCGGTCTTTGAGTATTGGTTAACCCTCTACCTGCCTTGGCAAGTAAGGAAGTTTCTCCAGTCACACAGGCTGATTGCCCTGCAGGCCTGAACTCATTTCCATGTTCTTAGTGGTATAACACACCCCCCCTTCCAGGGCTATGAAAGGAGGGCCCATTCAACACAAAAGAAAGCATGGGGGGATTTCAGGTGCTATTGCAGCAAGGTGGATGTTTGAGGGATGGGAATGGGAAGAGGGAGGAAAAGGGGAGCCAGAAGCCCCTCTTGGCATTTCCCAACTGTCATTGGGGTAATTGACCTGTTCTACCTGTGCTAAAGGAAGCTTGGAATCAAGTGGAAGTGAAGGGATTGTCCCCAGCCCTCTATGAATTTTTGCCAGATTTGGAAGCAGGACCTAGGGCCTCTATTACCTTGTCATTGAAGAGGCTAGAGCCCTCTTGAGGACTTCCATATCTGGCCATGCTTACTTATAGTTCAAATAAACTCATCACAAATGTTTGCTACAACATGAAATAAATGACAGCCGGCGAAAGCAACCAATAATGTTTATTTTCTTTAAAGACTTAAGAGTATTGTGGCCTTTTATTATATAAGGAGACTTCTGTGGTTCAAATCTCTAACTTGTGTTGTATTAAGCCACCTAAGTATGGAACAACAAATTGGAATTCAAGGGCAAAAGGGGAGCCAAGCAGTGGATGATAGGAAGCCATTTGGATTTTCAAAATAGAATTAAGATGTTGGAAACACCTGGGCCTGGGGCAAGTCTTCTGATGGAATTGCATTTTCTAAGGAGACCAAATTGAATTTAACCTTAGCCACATGCTGATCTGAGAATGCATGTGACTCAGGTCTATTTGATTTACCACAGAGTTATCATCTCCCAGAGTGATACAGGTAGAGGGAAACAGAATAATAACGCCCTACTCCGCCCATGCACAGAAAGTCCCAGATGTCAAGTGTTGGTCTCCAGTTGTCGCTCTCTCTAGGCAGGAGCATACTGTTGTGACGTCACTTGTGGAACACTGCTAAGATGACATATTGCTATTGCCAGGCTTCGGTGGGGTCTACAGAATAGCTCTGGAGGTGGAGACCAAAGAAAGACAAGCCAGTTGGGTTTTCCCTTCCCCCATTTCCCCCCTCCTCCAGGTTCTGATCCTAGCCCTGGGTTGTGTGGGGAGGGAAATCTCAGCTCCCCAAGGGTCAGCCGCCCCACCCAAGTAGGCGCCTCAGGGGGTCGCTAGGGTGCAGTGGGGTCTACAGAATATGGGTCTGGGACCCAAGGAAAGATAAGCCAGTTGGGTTTTCGGGTTCCCTTCCCCCATTTCCCCTTCTCCTCCAGCCTCCCCATCCGTAGCCCTGGGTGTGTGGGAAGGGGGATCTCAGAGCCCCTCAAGGGTCAGCCTTTTCCCCACCCCCCACCCCGCAGGGTAGGCACCTCAGGGGGTTGCTTGGCTGCTCCCGCCGCCTGGAGCGCCTCATTGGAAGGAGCGCATCTTGGTCTCTTCATCGCTGTCCATAGAAGCCCGCTCCAGGTGATCTTCGTTGGCGAGCAGCCGGTACTTCTTGATCGGGTGGTTCTTCAAACTGAAAACCCGGGCCAAGAAATAAAGGGCCACGAGCCCGGAGCAGCCACTCAGCCCGAAGACCGAGTGCAGCAGCATGTGCCTCAAATTGGGGGCCAGGTGGCCCTGGCTGCCGCTGCCGTTGAACAACTGGGGCACCGTGGAGGATACTGTTACGGTTACCATCATGATCACGGGCACCTGGCTGCCATTGGCGACCTGGGCCGAATGCAGCGGCAGCTCCATGGGCGCCAGAGGCACTTCGGAGGCCCAGACCCAGGGCCAGGCCCTGCAGAGCAGCACGAGCAGCAGGAGCCGGAGCCCCATGGCCAGCCGCCACTGGTGGTGCCGGGGTCGGCCGAAGCGTCGGCCGGCCCGGGCCCACCGGAGGCTCGTGATCTGGGCCTGGCCGGCGAGGCACTGGCCTGGGCCACAGAGCCGCGATTGGTCACAGGGGCGAGCCCCGCTTCAAATTTGTCAGGGGTATGATCGCTCCTGGGAGCGAGAGAGAGCTAGATAGGTGACCACACCAACGCTGCCACCTAAACTAACTGACCTTGGCTCACTGTGGCAACAGGTACAGCACTCAGGAATGGCCCCCATTGGTTGGCCTTCAGGAACAAAGAGCCAGACTGGCCAATGAGAGGTGCTGGAATGTTGGGGAGAAGAGAGGGCCCACCCTGTTGTCAAGGGCTCTTCCGAACCCTAACAAACAACAGAACCTCGAGCCCTTGAGCCCACCCCAGGGGGGGAAGCTCCACTGGACTTGGGCATTCCAAAGGGGAGGGGGACTATTTTTGGGGGCCATCGTTGGGCAGGAAGGCCTTGAAATAGGTGACCTTTGCAGAGGGGCAGAGCCACCTGGGGACAGCTTGCTCTTTTAAAGCCAATTCTTTCCCAGAATACCTCTAATCTCTTTTCCATATGACTGCTTTCCATGTAATTAAACCCTAAATTCAAGAACCATATAATAATTTCAGCAGATTAGCCCAGCCCATTTTTCCTTGTTTTCTCTTCTTGTGAACACAAAATCAGGTCCCTCAGGTCCCCAGAGGCCACCCATGCTGAGACCTGCCCAAGAATCGTAGCCATTTGTAGCAGCAAGCACC
Organism: Pseudocheirus occidentalis; assembly: GCA_028646575.1. NCBI lineage: Eukaryota > Metazoa > Chordata > Mammalia > Diprotodontia > Pseudocheiridae > Pseudocheirus > Pseudocheirus occidentalis. The sequence goes on along the minus strand of CM053602.1, from coordinate 5,717,490 downwards.
CTAGCATACCCAGGATGGCTGCTAGCACAGGTTCTTAGATCTGTCTTTCTAAAGGAAAGCAACTCACAAGAGGGCTAACAGTCTTACTTTAATCAAACACATAGTTCAGGGGGAAAAGTCAGCACCCTGAACTTCAGAGAATACAAACAGAATGCAAACAGAAGTTACAAGCAGACAGAGAAACAGATCAACAGACATGGCTTACAGCTGTCTGACCATGACATCCATACCTAGTTAGTTACCAGAGAGGGAAGCACCAACATCTGGGTTTTTCAAAGCTGGGGGGGGGGGCTCAACAGCTGCTCAGAATCTAATCTGGCCAAATCACACAGCTCTTCCCAAAGTGAGCCCCAAAGCAAAACCTCACATCAGGGTATTTATAACCTTCTCCTGGATCAAAGAATGTCACAGCCCTCTTGCCCAATCACAAAGTAACAAGGCGTGGGCATTCCTGAAAAACAGGCATCCCTCCACAGGCTCCATGTGACTACATTCAGCCTATTAGAGGGCAGAGTATATTTTCAAATCAGGGAAGGTCCTCAGAGTCACTTAAGCCTATCAAAGGGCCAAGGGGCAGGGAAGATCTTTGGATTCCCATTCCCATAACACCATTCAACCCCTTCTGAAAGCACTCCAGGGAAGCGATGCCCCCCTCCTCCCCAGACAGCTCCTTCCAGTTGGGGGTAACTCGAGTTAGTAAGAAGTCTTTTCCCCAACATCTTATTTTGCCCATTTCCATTAACAGCTAGTGTGTGTTTGAGGCTAGATTCGAATTCAGGTCTTCCTGACTCCAGTCCCAGTGCTCTATCCACTGCAGCCCCACTTACTGCCCTTGTCTGCTAGTAAGCCAAATATACTCACATACTGATAATCCAAGGCAAAACACATGCAACTCTTCCAGTATTTCTCAAAGAAGCAGCTTAAAACTGCACTAAGACTTTTGGAACAGCTCTCATGTTGAATGCTGAACCCCAGGCTTGAATTCTGCCTCTTACATTTAACCAGCTTCAGGCCTATTCCTAAATCTCTCTGAACCTCAGTCTTCTCATCCCTAAAATAGAGGTGAAATGTATCTGGCACATATTAGGTACTTGACAATACTTACTTAATTGAATTGAATCAAGTAATACCAATAGTACCTGCCTCACAAGGTTGTTCTGAGCTAAAAATGAGATAATATATAAAGTATATGAAGGGCTTTGCTGATCTTTAAAAAGTGCTATAAAAATGTCCATGCTTATCATTATCGATCTGTGTCTCTTTCAGTCTATTCCCCCACATAGCTGCCAGTCCTCTCTCTACTCCCTTCAATAATTCAAGGACCCATCATTTCTCCCACAAGGGCACTCCTTCATCTTTACACCAGCTTAAAACCTTCTTAAGTTCTCTTTAAATGTGTTTTCAAAAATGACATTCTGGTGCTACTGAAGGGATTTTTTTTAATGTCATAGTTTCTGGTGACTGCATGCTTTTAACAGAGTAGCATCTCTGTTTGGTTTTATAGCCCAGAAACCATTTGATAAGGGGTCCAGTTATGGATAGATACAAGCTATGGATCACAAAATAGGCTGGGAAAACTGGCCAACCTCCTCAAACCAAACAGACCAGATAAAGTCTTAGAAGTGGGAAACAGGGGCAGCTAGGTGGCACAGTGAATAGAGCACTGGCCCTGGAGTCAGGAGGACCTGAGTTCAAGGATTTACTAGCTGTATGACCTTAGGCAAGTCACTTAACCCCAAGTGCACTGCCCTCCCCCCTCTGAAAAGAAAAAAAAGTGGGAAACAAACACAAGCTATTGAAGAAAAACAAAGAAGGTTGGCCCTTTCCTGAGAGCCAGACTAGAAAAATAGGCCAAGTTTCTCTACATTCTAAGCTTGCTGCCCTATGTTCCATGCTCCACAAGGGAGCTCGATTCTCTTTTTTCACATGGAGTGCCTACTTCTGGGTTCATGGCAAGTTCATAGCAATTTGAGTTGAGGCTAGAGCCCCAACCAGAAGTAAATTTGAGCAGGGCAACAGCTGAGTCCAATTTGGAAGATGTCAGGTGACAATAGGCCAGATAAGGGAAGATGTCTTGTAAGCCCTAAGAGATTGTAATACTAGAATCCAGGACATCAAGACTATAGGTGTCTCACTAACCATCAGAATGCAAGATGGTAGTAAAATTAAACTATGTTTTTCTTTGTGATTTATGTAAAGTATCCCAGGCCCATTGTAAGCAAGTGAAATTATGCCTTGGGTTGGGAGGGGGTGGGAGGGTGGTACCTTGGAAAGATCTGCTGTGCTTACCTTCCCTGCCAGACTCCCGCCTACCCAATCTTGGCAAATACCTGAGCTCCCTGAGGTACCAGTGCCTGGTGAATTCTGCATGTTAATAAAATGTCTTTTTCTTGAACATTTCTCCATTGTTTGCAAGACAGAAACCTTCCCTATCCAGACAAGTAATTGTTCACTGGATTCTGCTTTTCTAAGCCTAGTAGAAAAACAATGTGTGAACATGGTTTATAGGCTCCCCTTGGGAACAGAATAGCTCAGGTAGAGAACAAAAGCGGGGCAGGGGTCCCAGACCTGCTATTCCCTAGCAAGTTGCAGCATAGATCAGATCAATGACTGGCAGTGGCAGCCACTCCACCCCAATTTGGGTAGGCAAGACTAGTTTTCATGAAAAGACAAAGGAAATCCAGAGGTTCATCCCAGCGGAATGCCTATGAACTCAAAACCTTAACTCATGGGGACAGTGTAGGAGAGAACAGTGGACTTGGCTGGAGACAGGCCAACCTGGGGGTCAATTCCTGCCTCTGACATTCACTGTGTGACCTTGAACAGGTCATTTCACCTAAGCATCAGTTTTTTCATGTGTAAAATGGGAACATATATGGGTGTATACACACACACACACACACACACGTGCTGTCCTAAAAGTCAGAGGGCAGTTTTAAATTTAATAGGCTTAAATTTCATAAATACACAAAATATATATGGGCATGCACATGTGCACACACACGTGAAATATATATGAAGCAAGACGTTTATCTATATGAAATATACATGTGCACATGACATGTATACATATATGATGTGTGGTATATGCAACACACGTGTGCATATGAAATGTGTGTGAAGTGTATACATCAGATGCATGATGTATATAATATACACATATGTTTACATGAAATATATGCAAAGTATATATGTACATAAATGTATATATAACATTTAAGCTTATTAAGCTTAAAATTCACCAAGACTTCTGGGCCACCCAAATGGGATGCACACAAATGGGATGCACACAAATAGACATATGTATATGTACATCCATACAAGCATATGTACATGACTATGTATGCATATGTGGTCCAGATTTGTAATTTTGTCATTAATATGGAAGTGCTTAGGAATAAGAGCCTATATTTACCAGATATTTTGTGTAGATTGTCTCAGTCGAGATAATCAAATGTAAAGCATTACACTTTGAGGTTGTTTGGCTAAGCATTCTTATCCCCATTTTAAAGATGAGTTAACTGAGCCCTAAGGGGGTGGTTAAGTGAATCACTCAAGGTCAATCAACTAGTTAGTGTCGGATTCCCAATTGGAAATGCTGATATTGGGACTCCAAGGCCTAAGCCCTTAGCCTGAAAACCTCTAGTTTCCAAAGGAGGCTCCCTATAAAATAGTTGGCCTCAGAATTCAGTCACTGGACATATTGTCTTTGAAATTGTTTAACGGAGAAGAAAGGCTTTTTCTACAAAGCCTCCTGAGTTGAGTGGGCAAATGGGCATGTGTGGACTGCATTCTTCTGCTGATTTTACTCTTTCTGGAACTGGAACACAGGGAAGAAAACATCCCAAGAGTTTAAACCTTTCCATAGCTGAGAATCACAAGTGCCCATAACTGCCTCCTGAAAACTCATACAAAGAGAAAGCTGGGCCTTTTTTCCTTGGCTAAGGAACTTGTTTTTAAACCAAGAAAACCTGTAAAGACATTTTTGACTACCTGCTATCTGATACATTGGGGAAGGGGTGCCAAAAGTGTCCTTGAACGCAGGCAAACCCTCTTGTGTTATATACCCTGCTGACATTGTCTCTTGGCACTGGCAGAGGCAGGAAGAGCACAGAGCCCCAGGGAGTCACCTCGCCAGACCTACACAGCTGTCACCTGGGAAATCAGAGTGGTGATTACCCAATCTGGCTCCAGTGCTGGAGCAGTACCTGGGGCGGGTGCCAACATCAAGAAGAGCTGATGTTTTTGTAATTTCGTGTCCAAATAGTCAAAGTGATATGGCGTCCATGCAGAGAGTCAAGCTGTCCTTCCCCTCATGGATTTGTATGAGATTTTGTAAAGAAGTTGAATTTTGCGTGCTGTATTGCGCTGACTTTTCTCCTTCAGAAGGGTCACATCCACTGGATCCACTTTTTGCCTCTATGGAAGTTTCACTTCACCTTCTCTCCTCCTCCAAGTGCATCCTCCATTTCGCCTATGACTTTCTGACTCTGGAAGGATGTATGGTGGTGACATTCATCTGCCTTGGGTAGTTCTCCAATTTTTCAATCATAAGCCTCTCCACAAGGGGGAGTCTCTGTTGGCACTATTCCACTGTCCATTTCCCATCCACTTCAGGAAATCTCAAGGAGTTAATAGGAAAGGGGACCAAGAAGTACTTGGGGGGGAACTGCATGGCTACATTTAGTGCCTTTCACGGGGTTGCAAATCTGTTTTTCGCCTGCCTCCAGTCCCTGTTCTCACCAAACTGGTGTTCCTAAAGTGTAGGCAGCTAGGTGGCACAGTGGAGTCTACAGACAGATTTCTGGGGATCCTTGAACTTAGGATGGAAAAAATACATTTTTGATTTTCACTATTCTCTAACTAACAATGAACTTTTTTTCAATTATAGACTTCCCAAGACTGCCTGCCAAAGAAGCCCATGACAGAGATAAGGTAAAGAAGCCCTGCCCTAGTCAGAGAAAAGACATCCAAATATTTTAGAAACAGAGTTGATGTTCATCCTTTGGGGCACGGGAAAACAAACTGTGCTATGTGAATGTGAGTTCAATATGACTGTGCCACAAGAAATGGCAAATAGGAAAAAGGAACAGAAGCTTGGTAAAATTTATATAAACAGAAGCAGAGTGAACTCAGCTGGACAGGAAAGTTACATATACAGTGGTTGTAACAACATGACCAAAAGGGGGGAAATGACTTAAATAACGGGTAATTATAGTTGGCAATCTTGGCCCTGGAGAAGAATTGAGAACGTGTATCTACTTAACTTAATCACTGAGGTGATACACTAAAGGTGTGGAATATTTCATATACTCTCAGAGTCAACGTTGATTAGTTTTATTTAGCTTTGTGGAGCTCCTTCCATCCTCTTTTCTTTTAAAATCTGGTACAGGCAGGCGCGGAAGGTTGCGGCCTCATGGAGGCCTGACATGCCCCTGCCATCCACGCAACCTGCAGTTGAGCTCACTGGGTGAGGCCCAGGCATGAGCAGCGCGTGGTTGGTGGCCAGAGGCGCAGGGGTTGGTGGGGGGGAGGGGCTGACCAGCCTCCAGCAGCAGAGGCAGTGGTTCATCGAGTCCCTGCACACGGCGCACTCCAGCAACATGGAGATCGACATTGAGATAGAGAAGGACATGGAGTTTAGGCTGTCCTTCACAGTCAACAATGTCATCATCACTATCATCACCTTCCTTCCTCCTCACTTTCCTCAGGAAAAGCCCATCATCAGTGTTTTCCCTCCAATACGACATCATTTAATGGACAAACATGGAGTGTACGTCACCTGTCCATTAGTAAACAACTTTATCATGCACTTGGACCTTGGAAGAATTGTTCGGAGTCTATTGGATGAGTTTTGGAAGACCCCTCCAGTTTTGATTGCCAATTCAATATTCCCACACCTGAACCGGGCTCTGGCGAGGATGCCTTCCTATGCTGCTCAGGGTTTTCCATTTCTTTGGATGCATCCTCCTCAAGAAGCAAATAGAGCCATGGCCTCTGTTCCCGTTGTGGACACTGTGTCCCCGGCATCCAGGTACACCACTCCCAAGCCTGATGCCCCCTCCTGTGGCTTCCTCTCCAGTCTGCCCTTGCCCATTCTCACCACAGACGCCCCGACACTGACAGGGCAGAATGGGCGTGGCTACAAGATGCCCCATATACCTGATGGGTTCCCAGACCTTAACGAGCTCAGTGTGTGGCAGCCGACCAGCATGAGCAAGCAAGAGGATTCGTTCCTGGAGGAGTTCTCGAGCCTGTTCTAGCTGCAGCAGGTGGTCACCGACAAAGAGGGCCTGGTAAAGAGCATGATCAAAGACCTTTCTCCTGGAGCCCAGCCTGGAAGCCAAGAAGCAGACGGTCCTCAGCGTGCATATGAAGGCGGGCTTTGAGAAGAAGATGTAGTGGCAGCATGAGCTTAGCTTAGGGAGAGCTGCAGCGCCAGCACCCTGTAGGCTCAGTTGAAGTTGGTGGCCTACCAGGCCGAGGAGGAGTCTAACACCCTCAGTCACTGAGGACTTCTTCGAGGGGGAGATGGAAATGGATGACTTTCTCAGCAGCTTCATGAAAAAGAGAACCACAGAAGAGGCTCAGAGGGAGGAAGGACCCGGAGGCCCACACAGAGCTTCTCCAGCGTTAGGGGGAGGGTTGTAGCCCTGGGAGGCTTTGGGACCACGGCAGCCTTCTCCGTGTCCCCCTAGATTTTCCGTTGCAGAGCCAAAGAGGAGAAGCTTCAGCAGGTAATAGCCACCCACACCCCGTTCCACACTCCCCTCTGGATTTTCCTGAACATATCAACTGCCAAGGGAAGGAACAGTCCCAATTAAGCTCATTTTAAATAGATGTGATTTCATCCTAATGGATGTATTGTGTGGTAGAGATTAACTGTATCCATTGCATAGAGCTGGGTCTGATTTTCTACAAATTAGGATGACTTTTATTATCTTTGAGAAATCCTTTTGTACTCTTTGCACTAAAAATATTCTTTGTATTTACTGTTGATAAAGTCTTTTACCATATTTAAGTTTCTGCTGCTACTCCCTGATGATTAGAAATTAAATACCTATGCATGTAATTTTGGATAAATTCAAGTATTTTTAAAATTTGTATCTTTTAAATTCAAAAAAAAATTAATCTGGTACAAACTACTCATGTGGTGCAGTAGAACAGAGCTGGCTTTGGGATCAGAGTTGGGGATTCCAATCCAGACTCTTCCATTTACCTACTTAATCTACTTAATCTCTCTAGGTCTGTTTCCTCAACTCTAAAATGTGGGATGAATTTACCTGACCCTTCCAAGCAAGTCTGTGGTCTTGTAATCCAGTGATGGCTCACTGAGGAAGAGAAGGGGAAACAGTATAGTAAGAAATAGAGGTGATATAAAAATGAAAGACAGCAATAAAAAAGACAAAATGTTTGTAAAAGAAAAAAATACTAATTCCATTGTGAGAATTCAAAAACTCAGTTTTCCCCACTGTAAAATGGGTCTGATAATAGTCACACTAACTCAAATGAGATAATGTAGGAAGGGTACTTTGAAAACCTTCAAGCATCATACAAATGTCAGCCATTAGTGTAATTGCTGTTACTATTATCCCATTTTTTGTCTCTTTGACAGAGTTTAGAGAGAAGTCCTAGGATAAGACATGCCATTGTCCTGCTGCTTTTTCTTTTATATTTAATGTTTTAGAGACTATTGAGCTGGTGGATAAAATTGCTGCATTTCATAATCAAATGAAAATAGTAGGAACTAAGTTTATCTTCTGAGAGCATCTTTGTCCCAACTCTTGAATCAGACAGGATGATGGGGATGCTATGTACCTCATTCAGTCCCCGTCATTTTGATTTCTACAAAGGCCCTGTAGTTTGAAAGTTTTTCATTTCATGTAGCTTGGAGATTATGCACATCTCATATGGTAACACAGATAAAGATTGAGTTCTGGTGTATTAATGTGATACCCAGGTGAGTGAATGCTTCCATTCCTACCCAGTTTATTGCTTGAGTCCTGGACATTTTGAGGCCTAGAGGATCAGAGCTTTGCGGTTGGAAGAGATGGTTTTCGTTCTTTCTTATATCTTCAGTGCTTACCACACTTCAGTGCTTTACTACACAGTAAATAATCGATGTGCCAGCTAGATGTTGATGGAATCTTCTAATGCCTTGCCCACTTGCCAGCATCTTTGAGAGTTTCTTTTAACTCACTTCTTTCTGTGTTTGATGCCAGTCCTTAGGGGCATTCCTGGATAGCTCGCTCCACCTTTTCCTCTTGTTGTTCCTACCATGGTAGTGGCCATTGGATACAAATCCTGAAATGGTTTCATCCTTTCCATCCAGTATTGTAGAAGATTATGTTTATTCAGGATGATTGGGTCACCTTTCAACTTTTCAGAGTTCCTGGGTTTGGTAAGAGTTGTTATAACCAGCCCAGACCTATTGTTTGTCCTACTTTATTGCATGCTCTGCTGCTAATCAATAAATCCAGAGCCCTTAAGGGTACCTTTTCTGTCATTTCTGTTGCTAGGGGCCTGCTCCCGAATTGCTATCTTACTACTGTTTCATGAACAAATCTGCATGGTCGAGCTGGGTTTTGGACACTTCTTTATGCACACAAGCTTGGTGGAGGTTTGTGAATCTTGCATCAACCGTGCACTGACTGCCTTCTGTCAGTCAATCAATTGACCAGCATTCATTAAATGCTTACTATGTACCAAGCATTGTGGAAAGAAAGGCAAAAACATTGTCCTTGTCCTCAGGGAATTGATATTTTAGAAGAGACCACATGTAACTAACTAGATATATTCAAGATGTTTACTATATATATATAACACATACATATCCCTTATATATACATGTCTGTGTATGTATGTACATGTATATATGAAGACCTGTGGGGCCCAGGAAACCCTGCTGTTCTTATTAATTAACTGATTAATTAATTAAATGGTTGTTGGTTTCATTAACCTCTGAGTAGTATTTGAAAGTTAAAGAAATACTCAAGGAGTTACCTCTCTCTGGCTTCTCAACGGGATTTAGGGTGTCTAACAAATGCCTTACGTCCACTGGAGTATGTATTGGGGAAGAGGCTCAGCTGGCAAGGGAGCAGCTGGCACTTCAAGGCCTAATGAAGGCTTCCGTTCCAGTGCTGCCTTGACGCCCCATGGAGTGAAATGTGGGTTTAGAAAGAAGTTTCTGCTCTTGGCTATTCACCTCCCTCTGCCCCAACCAGGGTGAAATGAAGGGGAAGAATTTCAGGAACATAACTCCTGAGTTATAAATTATTGGGTATCTCCTGGAAGGTATCCTCAGGGTGAATTTTGGCAAGAGTCTCAAGCAAGTTGGCTGCTGCTTGGAGTCATCCCCATAAAGCCACTGTCTAAAAAGAAGGGAGTCTGACTGATTTGCAAGCATCCCTCCACACCTTCTGAAAGCATTTTTAGTGAGCTGAGTTACTTTGTTTTGGAAGGAGAATCACTAACCCGGAGCAATCCAGTCAGGTGTTGGCATAGCCTCCCTACTGGGGAAATGGATTGAGGTGGTTTTGGCTCTGCTATTCCCTGCATGGGCCCCATGGTGTTGTGTAACTCTGCTCCCTGCTCCTGCAGCCAGCTGGAAATCAGCTTTCTAATACAGAGCTTACTAGTCAAAAGGACAATCTGAGGTGGCTGCCCAGATTCCCTGCTCCTGTTGATGCAGTTCCCACTTACTGAGCAGCAGAGGAGAGGAGGAACAGGGAGGGGAGACGAGGGGCAAGCTTTGGCAAGGGTTAATTCCATCTCGGGATGGAACTGGTGAGTGGTAGGCCTGGGTAGGCCTGTGGAGGAGGAAGGGGCATTTATACAATGCTGGGGGAGTTGGGGAAAGGGCAGTAAAGAGAAAGGATGGCCCTCAGTGGTTTTCCAGGCACTTTTAAGACCTTCTGGCCTCACATTTTTTCATCTTCTTATGGCCCACAGAGCCAGACTTGGAGGCGGCCACTAAATCCTTGATTCTTCCTTCCCTCCATTATTATTCTGCCTGCCACCAAAACATGGATCCAAGGCATCACAGAATCCTAGAATTTGTGAGTTGGAAAGAACTTCATGGCCATCTAGTCCAGGGTGTGTGTGTGCGTGTGCATGTATGTGTAAGATGAACTCCTTTGGTTCTCTGGTAAAACCTCTGGACTTCTCAGAATAATGATTTGAAACACAAAGATAAATAGATAGAACTGTAAAAAAATTATATTGAAATAGTTAGGAAAATGCATTTTTTTAAAGTTAATGGGTCCCAGATTATGAACCCCTGGTCCAATCCAATCCATATCGAAAAAGGAATTTTTCTTACAAAATCCTGGAGAAATGGCCATCCCCTCTCTTCTTAAAGATTCCCAATGAAGGGGAAGCCCCTACCTCCTGAAACAGCCCCTCCTATGTGAAGACAGCACTCACTTTGGGGAGTTTTCCCTGCCATCAAGTCTAAATCTTCATCTTTTTTCCCTTCCACCCATTGTTTCTAGGCCTGCCTTCTGGAGCCATACAGAAAGAAGACCACTCCCTCTTTTACATGACAGTCTTTGCAAACACTAGAGATGGCTCTCATGTCCACCCTGAATCTTCTCTTTTCTCGACTAAACATCTCCTGTTTCTTAAATGAACCCTCATGTGATATGCACATGATGCCTTTCTCCATCCTCTTTCATCCAGAGCTTCCTTTCCTCTGGACACTTTCCAATTTATCACTGTGCTTCCTAAAGTATGGCACCATAATCTGAGCATAATAGTCCAGAGGAACTATGATAATCTCACCAGTAACTATGGGTGTTTGGCCCCCTAGGACGCATCCCCTTCTGTATACAAGGGCCTACTTAAATGCTGTCTACATATATCAAATAAAGTCAAGAATTTAGAAGCTCCCCAACCACTTTCTGAAGCCACTTTCATCTTTGATATTTCAGCAGTCTTCTGAAGGTGGTTTCCAGGCCTAAATTATAGGCCTTCATTGTCCGTTTTGCTTTTGCCTGAGTAGGCCCAGCGTTGGCCCTTCTTCTTGCTCTCTTTAGCTGTATAGCCAAAGCCTTACCCATTTTTTTATCCAGGCACACTATGTTAGTCCTGCCTGTGTGCTTTGACCTGCTTGACTGGCCTGGCTCCCTTTTCTTTAGAGAAGGCAAATACTATTCAAGTTTTTATCCCAAAATGGCCACCTGCTCCTGACTGCCTGTTTAGCTGTTTGGGAAGCAAGGGCACAGTGAAAGCCAGTATTCGGCTAGCAGGGGGATGTACAAGCTCTGTGATGCTTTTTACTAGCTCCACAGTGGCTGACTATGGAAATGAGGCTGCTTCGAGTCTATCAGGTCCTCATTAGGTGATGGAGAGAAGCATTTTCTGCTTGGTTGTCAAGCAGAGAAGCAGGCATCTAGAGAAATTGCTTCTCCCTTTGGCTCCCCGAGAATCCTTCTGTCAGATCTTCTCCCCCCCCCAAGCCCTGTATCCCACCCCATAAATTCCTGCCTGCCCCATCCCCTTTTAAGCTTATAAAGAACTCTTAATTTTCCAACCTGAGAGCTTTGACATTTCATCCTGAATGATCTTATCTTTGGTACTTTATCAAAGGATGGCTGAATTGACCTTCAAGCACCAGTGAAAATCATTTAGTTTTAGAACCTGTCAATAAGCAATACACCCAGGCCTTGTACGTTTAATAGCGTCCATGAAACATTTTCCCTTAAGAACTTGCTGACCTTTGTAGAAGAGGGCATTCGGCTGAACACACAGATTCAATTCATCACATTGATCAAGAAGATCTAACTCATTTCAGGAACTGAAAAATCAGCAGCCCCGGCAAAGTTTCAAAGTTCAGTGAAAGAGATATTCTTTATTGAGCCTAGTCTCTCAAGCAACCTTCAGGAGCTTGGTCAATTTAATTGAAAGGCAGGTATGTTGGGACAGGGGGCAGCCTATCCTACCTCCTTCTCCTCCTGAGATAGCTGCCCTCCCAAAACCTATGGGGGTGGGTAATAGAAGACCATTACGTCTCCAGACCCTCTTGGGAGAAAATGTACCCACTGCCCTCCCCTAGCTCCCTACCCCTGTTAACAATGGGGAAAAGCTCTAGTTGCCTGCACCTTAGTTACAATTCTGTTTACCTGGTTTTTGACAAAAGGAACCAGAAAAGTCAGCATTGCTAAAACATCAATATTCTCTTTGTTTTAGAATGAAGCACTAGCTCCTAACAAAAACAAACAAACAAAAATCAGTCCTCCAGAGGATTCAGCACTACCAAATGCCCAAATAGAATCTTTTTAGATGATTTAGTTGTGAAATTATTTTTGAACTTGACATCCACTGGAAAACAACATCCTGGAAATTTGAGTAATTCTTCATCTCCTAGCTGGCAAGTTAGCTTGAAAGAATGCATTTTCCAAGAATTGGGAAGTTCCTTCGATTCAAATTAATCTCAGGTCTTTAGGGAATAGATATTTGAACTCCTAGAAAAAAACACAGTCTCCTTTTACTTAAGGAAGAAAAACTACACCAAATATCAAATTGGAAGCTGAGGTTTGAAGCATTGTCAATGGCTTCGTGAATATTGAACGAGGCATTTGCCGTCTTTGGAGAAGAAAAACATAAACAAATAATCCACGCCAGATTTTAAACATTGGAAAATGAGTATGCCCTAAATAGTTAGAAGGTCCAGATCAGCCTGCATTTAGCTTTCTTAATTAATAGTTTAAGAACATGTACTTCAAAGTGCCTCACCAGGCCGCCTGAAAGCCATATCCCAAATTTCGCCCATAGTGTCAAATGTAGAGTTGGTTTCGGGGGTTTCTGAATTAGGACACTTAACATCAACAGAGCTGGCAGAAGGAAAGCAACAATTGCAAAAATATTACCTTATTTTATTGAGTCAAACTCCCTCATTTTAGGCTAAAAGCAGCATGTGGCTTCTCAATGGCGGCATACTTTTGAAATATGTCAACCTTTTAAAATATTCTGCAGTGCCGCAGCCCCGTGATCTCCCTGCCACTAAGAAGGAACTTACAGATGCACACAAATCCTGAACAGATGGTATGCTGGGGGAGTTTAGAATATTGAAGGACCTTGCAGAATAAAAAGAATTTTTATGAGTCCACTATGAATTAGCCAAAAGGGCAATTAATTTTCATTTATCATGCATTTTATGTAAATACATTGAGTTTCTGCGTACTGCCATTGTGCCACAGGTTCGTTTCCAAAAAGCAAAATGGGAAAGTCTGACTTCAATGTTCCTCCCTAGATTAGTCTACAAGAACCAAGATAGACCAGATTCTCTGTCTAAAACTATTCTTTCAAATGCTTCCATAAAACTATTCTACTACTTTGAAAGGCTATTCATTTCAATCTGCTCCTTTTGTGATAGGCATCCAAAGCCCTCCATTTCCCATCTGTACACAACATTAATTCTTCCTCAAGAATATCTCTCAAAAAAGAGTAACAATATTAGAGATGCCAGCGTTTCCATAGAAATGGTTGAAGTCAATGTATATGTTGCCGCTGAAGGCTAACCCATGAATAATATCGAGATTAGCCGACTATTCTCAACCCCAGCTGTATTTATTCATTGGCTAATGTTCAAAGCGTGCAGAGATTCAGAAATTCTGTGGTTAGCCAGTTGAGGTCAGCTGCTTGGCTAATGTTAACACTGTCAAGTTAATGGCCCTTGGTCTTACTGAGGTCCTGTCTTCATTCAGCAAGCCACATTTAAAAGGGAGACTGACTACATGCCAAGCAATCGCCCTGCATCTTAATAGATTCCTTCCAGGCACTAGGCCTCCCAATGCAAATAGTTGCTATTGGGCATTTACTGTTAGAGTAGCTAAGGGCCAATGGGTAGGTTTCATCTCTAGGCCCTGCTGGTTGATTTTTCTTGGCATTTATAGCATGATCTAATCAGTGTTTCCTTTTGAAATCTATACATATTTTAAAAACAAGAGGCATCTAGGCGGTGCCTTGGGGAGAGCTCCGGACTTGGAGTCAGGGAGACCTGACTTGCCTGACTAACCTGCCTTGGTTACTCGCTGGCAGTGTGACCCTGGGTGAGTCACTGACTTTCTCACACTCCCAGTTTCCTCAGTATAAAAGAGGGATAATAATAGCACTACTTCATAGAGTTGTTGTAAATGTCAGATTAGCTAATACACATAGCACTTCGCCTACCTTAATGCCTGGGTAAATGTAGCTATTATTGTTAATAAAACAATATGACCGAATTTACTCATCTCTATAAGAGATAACTAAAATATAAAGACAATCAGAAGCAAGGATTAAAAGAAGTAAATATCATTTTTTCTCACTAAAATCCAGTATTCTCAATGGCCTCTCAATTGAATCTTGGCTTACCAACTCACTTGCTAGCTTTTCTCGGGATTGGAGGATCTCTTGGCCGATCATACTCATTTTATGGCAGCCTTCTAGCTTTGCTAAGGAAGTATAGATCACACCTTTCCCAGTCAACTTTTCACTTTCTGCATAGAGCAGAGATTAAGGGAGCTTTATTTTTTCCAGGAACCTTTGTAATGAAATCACTATGTATCTCAATAACTGCAAATGAAACAAAGTTTTCTGTTGCCCCAAGTCCAAGCCTGCCCCATATTCTAGAAGAACACAAATGCTTTGACTTCTGCTGACATCAAGGAATTGAGAGCAAGCCTTGGTTGTCTGAATGCCATTTAATAAAGATTAGAAAAGCTTGTCTGCATGAGGCCCTATGGTGAGGGGCCTCAGAGGTGTCAAACATGGGACCCACTGGTCTCAAACAGGTCAGCAAAACTGCCCACTGCTGCTGAATCAAATTCAAGCATACTTGGCAAATGTTTAACAAAATAAATCAAAATGCAACACAGCATAGATAATCTTGATTTGTGATTTTCCAAGTCACTATGTAGCCTATAGGGATCTCTTTTGATTTGACTTTGACCCCCTAGCTGGGCCTAACATTGTCACTTTATACTAAATGTCTAATGATTTCTAAGGCATCATTAAAATATCATGGTGATCCAATGCTGCTCATGTACCATTGTATTAGAAATTCCATCAGCTCCATCACTGAGATGCTCCTTGGTATCTTAAGAGTGTAGTGTCACAGAAGGGCTCTCACAAGGAGAGACCCCAAACTAGGCAAGGCCTGATCATTGAGAAGTGGATGGGAATAAACCCCCAAAGAATCCTGGACTGCAGGCTGAATTCAGAGCTTACCCTTTCCTCCCAAATAGCGTTTCTCTTTCTTGCAGGTTACATAAGTTGTGTCAGGCTGATTTATCTTTCTGTCTCCCTGTTTCAGACTATTAAGAAAGAAGACACAGATCTGAGCAAGACTTCTAGCTCTCGGCAACTTGATGGTATGTCTGGAGTCTAATCCCTTGGAACTGATGTCTTCCCTGGCTGAGCAAGGCTGTGAGTCATCTCCCCATATCACTCTCCTCCTCACCTTGAGCATACAGCCCTCCAGGGTGCCTATTCTGGGCCCTCTTCTTAGTCTTTGGCAGGTAGTTCATTTCTCTTGAAGCAGATTAAGTATTAACTAAGGTCATTGGAAGTGGTGGGAAGAATCCGGGATTTGGAGTTGAGGACCTGGGTTCCAATCTTGCTCTGTCACTTAGCTCCTGGGTGACCTTTGTTCCTCATCTTTCCTCTGTAAAATAAAAGGCTCAGACAAGGTGACTGTTGAGGTCCCTTCCAGACTGAAATCTATGATCTTTTGATCCTATGACACCTTCCAAGACTCTTGATATTCAGTCTAATTCAAGGCAACCAGCATTGATTAGGTGACAGCTGTATGCAGACTAGATCCTGTGCTGGCTAGGTCCTGGCTATATCCCCACCTCTGTGATCTCATCAGTGCAAATGCTTCCCCCCTTCATGGGCACCTTGGTTCATATTTGCCTATTTGAGCTTCTGGCAATACAAAGAGAAAATGCCCCTAAGGATTCCTTTAGCAAGATACACGTACGCAGGTAAGCAAATACAAAGTACCCAGAGCATATCAAGTCATTTGAAGAGAGAGAGAACATTTACAAATGGGACCATTTGGAAAGGCCTGGCATAAGATGGCTGGGGAGGAGGAGACCATTCCAGGCACAGGAGACCAATTTCTTTTGCAAAACCATAGACGTGTAGTAGAAGACGTCTTAATAGGAGATATCTGAGGATCAAAATGCTTTTCTCTAAAAGAAGTTGATCAGGAGAAGCCCTGATTGATTCGGTGATTTCTGCAATCAGCTTAATAAGATTTCAGGGCGTGAGCCTTTGTTTGGATACATTTAAGGGGTGCCTCCCCATGGACAGTATGGGCATGCCCACTAACATGGATGAGAGAACACAGGGTTCCTGCCTGGTTTTTCAGTGTCTTGCTAGGCCTTGCCTGCTAGGTGGACTCTTGTCAGAAGTACTACCCCCACCCCCACCCCACTCCTGTGTGCTTGGCCCTTTGGGGGCCTTTCTTTTTAGCATTTCTTTCAGCGTCCAGTTGGAGGAAAGAGGGACCTGCCACATCGCACAGTCTCCCCTCCTCCAATGAGCTAGAAGTGGGCTGCATACAGGTAGTTTTGTGTGTTCACAGATGGCCTTAAAAGAGATTCAGATCATAGGTAATTCTAGCCTAAGAGAAAATAGCAGCTGGAGGGTGAGGGAGACGGCATTTGGTGCAGAAGCACATGACCCAGGCAGGTATGCATAAAAGGCTAATCCATGGACAATGTTCAGAAACCCTAATCTTATGTGGAGGAAAAGGGATTTGGAATAGACAAGGCAGCATGGTCCAGAGAAGAGAGATTGCCAGGACGGTGTCAGCCTGAGAAATTGCCTTATGGGTAACCCCCACATCAAGAGTTTGGGAACTGGATCTTGTAGAGAGAAAGGTAGATTTCCTGAAGCTTCCTGCTCCTTAAAGAAAAAAGATCACCCCCAGCTATTCTTATTAGATGCCCGTATGGAGAGTTATTTAGACAGGCAGGTCTGCTGGGGAAGACATTGCTTGTGCTGTAGCAGCAGCAGCAGCCTCAAAGGGTGTTTCCCTTCTGGGGACAATTCCAAACATAGGGTGAAATGATGAATCTGGGAGGGGCTGTGGGTAGAGTCCAACTTTGCCCAAGGGAGCTTGGGGAGCTCCTGTGAGTCCTTTGCATGGTCTGCATTTTGGGGAGAGGGAGAATAAAAGCCATCTTCCCCATATATATTGTTACCACACTGTCCTATATTAGAACTAAGAACCTGTTAAGCAAATTTGGAGCCCTAGACACAAACCAAACAGAAGCTTTACATGGAACTTTTCTGGCCATAACTCTTGAGGTCACCCCCAAGATCAGACTTGGTCTGTGTCAGCCCATGGCTGGGGCCCCTGGGCCATTGCCAGTGCTTTAGACTACAAGCAATGGAGCTGTATTTGGTCGATACTCTGAGGCAGACTGTCACTTAGGTGGTGCCCCTCCCATCTTGTAAATCACAACTTGTACAGAAGCAACTATTTATTCTTTCTATTCACAAGTTGCTATGGACTGGTACAATCAAGGCCTCTGTTTCCAAAATGACCTCTAGTAGATGTGCATGGATTTACAAGCTAGGAAATCAAAGAATTTCCAAGCTATTTTACATTCCTGGATCTAGGTAAAATTTTCTCATCTGATTTTGTACAGGACAATATTGGCTTTCCCTAGTAGACATTCTTGAGCCTTTGGATGTCTAAGAATTCAGATAAATACATTTAAATTAAGTAGAAATGGAAATTTCCAAACGAAACAAACCATAATGCATTTTTTTTCTAGCAAAGGCGTCTGATAGGCGTCTCCTTTCTTTGTTCGTCTTATAAAAACTCCTTTACTGCCTAACCACTACATACTTGTTGGTAAGGAAAGCAGGTCATCCTCTTACCAGATCAATCTGGGATTGGAAATGCCCAGAACTTGGAATGGACTTTATCAGCAGTCTGGGGAGTCAAACAACAAATGGGACCGCTTTGATCCAATCCATCTAGGTATAGAGATGGCCATGCTACATCCTGCGGTGGTATGACCTTCTCTTCACTTATAATCCCTGGTGTCATATAGACAGCCTTATTGCAACTGATCCCCAGAGACAAAAGCCTTTGTTGTTCTTTTGATTATGTAAATCTTCAAGTACTGTTTCATTGTGAACAATGGGAGAGGAAGAAAGATTTCTCTCAGGATAAGTCCAAGTCTGTGTGGTCTAGAGAAATAATCAAAGAAATTGAGTGTCCTGAGTTTGTGTTTGTCATAGCAATCCTATCCACTCATCCTTGAAGGCCTGCCTCACGTGCACTCTCCTCCATGAAGCTTAAATTCTCATAGGACCATGTTCAGGCCTTGCTTACTGTTAGGAAAACAGGTAGTTGAATGCTCAAGGAAGGCAGGATCGAATTTACTAGCTCTGCCTTGCTCCTTCAGTCTTGTTAAGAGAAGTTCCCAGAGGGTGATTTATATGGCCAGGCCAGCAACATGATGGGATTTTAATGGATTTTTCTCACTCTGAGTTAAAGAATAGACTGAATTCAGAGTGGTAACTGAAGCAGATGAAAAGCAAATAAAAGTGCAAAACGAATGCCCAAGGACTGCTCTGTGTGGCTTTCTGTGACTATGAACAACAAAAGAATAAAGATAGAGTCCCTGTGACTATGAACTAAAAGAGCTGCCAAACCTGTCCTCCATGAGGAGGGACTGCAAAGTGGCTGCATTTTAGTATATAACCAGGAGATGGCAATAATACCAGCTGAGAACTGCTGATGTCAGACACCAATTAATGACAGTGAAGAAGAGAAAAAAGATCAGCAAAGGACCCCAGATAAAGCAAAGCATAGTTCAGTGACATCACCAAACAAGCACATGCAATTAGTGGTTCTGGGGGAAAGAAGCAGAAACGCTGGAGGCAAACAGTTGTTCTAGTAGTGAACCCCCCAGGAATGTGAGTTTCCCTGACTCTGTGCTTTGACCATGTGTGTTCCCCATGTGTGCTTCCACTAACAATGTAGTAACTGGTAGGAAAGATGGAGATGGGGAGAATTTTCTTGGCCATTTATTTTGTTCTGTGGTTTAATGAATATCTTTCGCTCTGAAGTAGTATGTCACCCAGTTAGTCTGGTAAAGGCAACATCAGTGGGGGCTTGTGAGCCATGGTTTAGAATGAATGCTCATATATTAAAACTTTTTTTTAAAGACATGATTATTGTGGTTAGCATATTTTCTAAAGCTGATTTTCTTTACCTTTTGCTAACCCAGAAATCCAGAAAGAAACTGTGTTTACCTGTGAAAACTACTGACAAAGGAGGACACAATTTCCTATTAGACCCCAATAACCTAATCCATTAGGAATGGCATTGCAGACACTGACTAAAGCTCACAAATACAATCACTCTGGCTGTCATGTACACTCATGTCACAAAGGAAATGGAAAATGATATTCTCATACCAAGAAAATCTTGATTTCGAATTTTGAAGAGCTGGCTTGACAAGGAAATGATGCACCCAAATATTTTCACATAAAAGAACATTATAGCTCAGTGGCAGGCAGGTTTCTGTTCTTTCTTCCATCCAACCAGTATAACTGGAGCCCTCACTTGGAACATGCACAGCAGAGTTGACCTCATTGCTGCTCAGATACAACAGGCTAGATAGGTGTCAGCATTCAGTCCCCAGCAGCTTGCTCTGAGTTTCTCTAGGGATGCCAAATTTGGGTCCTAGGCAGGGATTTGGGGCATTTGTCACTGGGAAGTCTAGCAAATGTATGGCTTGATGTGTGCCCTCGTGGACACACTGATGATGGAGTTTCTGTGGCCCTGCCTATGTGAGTGTTGCCATGAGGATGCTGGGAAGGCCTGTCCAGCTGGCCTATTGGAGGGCTGTAATAATAACAGTGCTGAACATTTATATAGCACTTTAAGGTATGCAAAGTGCTTTATCTGTATTATCCGGTTTGGTCCTTACAATGATCCTGAGAGGGAGATGCTATCATTATCCCCAGTTTGCAGATGAAAAAACTGAGACAGACAAAGGTTAAGTGACTTGCTCAGGGTCACACAGCTAGGAAGCGTCTGCCGTTGAATTTGAGTTCAGGTCTCCCTGATTCCAGACCCAGCTCTCTATCCACCTAGCTTACTGAACCAGTCCAGTGGGGCTAAGGGTAGACACCAAGCCAAACCTATTCTGCCCAGGGTACTGAAGTTGGGATCAGCCTGGGGGTCCTTGAGACAAATCTGTCAGTCATTTCCAGGCACAAGTCAAGTAAGGAACCCAAGACAAATGTTCAGAGTAGCTTGGATTTCTTACTGTCCCTGCAAACCTATAGTCTGGGATGGGACCAGAAGTTCTGTGAGCACAGGAGAGTCACTCACTGTGAAAACTCTTTGGTTCCCTCATCAGAGATCCAAGAAGGGCCCTCAGATCTTCTGTTTTATCAAGAAGGAAATTGAAACAAAGGTCGCTTTTCATGGTTCCAGACTAGCAGCTAAGAAGGAAACAGTTTGGGCCGCCATCTTTTAGATTTCAAATACCTTAGTGTCTAACACAATGTGAAGGTACGATTTCTCTAGGTCATTAGAGCTGAGGGATACTTTTGCCTCAAATGTCCAACTATTAACATGAAAGTGTGATGCTTCCTGATTGGTGAGGACACACATTGCCTGCCCTCCATTTGGGCTGAGCTTGGTGAGAAATGGTCTTTTTATGGCTGAGGGCAGCAGCTTTACTACTTGGATTTTCTATTTGAATTCATATCCTTTGGTGAAAAAACATGCTGCCGCTACTCAAGGGTAGCAATTTTCACTTCCTAAAGACAGAAAGATAGTTGCAGAAGAGGGTTTAAGCCCCATAGATTTTTACTAAAGCAGGGTCTTTTGAAGAAAACGTCTTCAACATTAACAAGCAACCGACATTGTAATATTGACTGTTGAAGAGGGTGGTTAACTCAAGCAGAATGGATCAAGATCCTGGAAAGCAAAGGCTCTTTTGTTCTCATCTTTGGATCCTCCAACATGCAGAACAGTGGCAGAGGCGTCTCGCAGGGGCATAATAAATGTGTGATGAATTGAATTGAACTGAATCTATTGGACATTCTTTTAGTTAATGTGACTTTTAATCAAAAGAATCCTCTTAAAGACTGCTTGGACCAGGGGTGGCTATGTTGGGGGGGGGGCAGGTAGGTGGTGCAGTGAATAGAGCACCGGCCCTGGAGTCAGGAGGACCTGAGTTCAAATTTGACCTCAGCCACTTAACACAAAAACCTAGCCATGTGACCTTTGGCAAGTCATTTAACCCCAATTGCCCTCCAAAAAAAAAAGGAAAAAAAAAAAGACTGCTTGGACCTAGAAGACAGAACTGCTTTTTTTTTTTTACATTTTTTTCATTTTTAATTAACAAGCATTTATTTCTCCCCCCCCCCAAAAAAAGTTAACCTTCCTTTTGTCAGTACACAGGAAGGTCCCAATGGTCTATCACTGTGCACATGAATTTCCCCAAAGTTAAAAAAAATGAATCATTCTACAATAGTTGGAATGTTCAAAATAACCTTTTCAGCCTTAATAGAATGCACTGGGTATATTAAGAGAGCTGAACCAATTTTTTAAACTTAAAAGTAAATATGTATTAATTTCCTCTTCCTCTCACCTCTATTATCCCCCAAAAGAGATAAAAAGAAGAAACAAACCCTTTAATAAATATGTGAAAGACTGTAACCAAAAATGCATGTCTTGTCCTGCAGTTGGGGTGGGGATGGGGGTACATCACCTCACTGTCAGGAACACTGGGATAATGGTTGGCATTACATGGATCAGAATTCTTAAGTCTTTCAATGTTATTTGTCTTTACAGTACTGTGGTCCTCGTATATTCTCCTGATTCTGCTCACTTCACTCTGTATCAGTTCATGTGAGTTTTCCCAGGTTTCTCTGAAACTGGGATTCTCATCATTTCTTACAGCCCAATAGTTTTCCATTATATTCATGTACCATAATTTGTTTAGCCATTTCCCAATTGGCGGGACCCTGTTAGTTCTCAGTTCTTTGCTACTCTAAAAAAGTTGCTATTAATATTTTCATACATATGACTCTTTTCTTTCCTTCTTTCTTTTGTCCCTTTGGGTTTTAGGCCTAGTGGTGGTCCCAATGGTCAAAAGGTATGAATACTTTGATGACTTTTGGGGCATGATTCCAAATTGCTTTCTAAAATGGTTGTTCCAATTCACAGCTTCATCAACAGTACATTAATGTGCCTGATTTCCTTTCACTCATTCAACATTTTTATTTTTTTATCAACTTTGCTAATCTGATAGAAGATGGAACCTCAGAGGTACTTTAATGTGCATTTCTCTAAATATTGGTGATTTGGAGCATTTTTTGTCATGTGGCTATCAGTAGCTTAGACTTATTCCCTTGAGAACTATCTGTTCATATCCTTTGACCAGTACCTGGCACATAGTAGGCACTTAATAAATGTTTGTTGAATTAATCATTTATCTGCTCCCTAGTTGATGCCTCTTATTCTGATAAACTTTAATTAGTTCCTCATATATCTTAAAAATTAGACCTTTATCAGAGAAATTTCTGGAAAGATTATTTCCCCCAGTTACTTGCTTCCCTCCTAATTTTAGTTGCATTTGGTTTTATTTCTGCAGAAACTTCTTAATTTTATGTAACCCAACTGTCCATTTATTCTTTTATAATCTGCTCTATCTCTTGTCTGGTCATGAGCTCTTCCCATATCCATAGAGCCTCAAGGTAAATTTTTCCTAGATACTCTAATTTTGTAAAGACGTGACCTTTTCTATCTAAGTCCTATATACTTTTGGAGTTTATCTTGCGTATGATTTGAGGTGTTCATATAAACCTAATTTCTGACTGGCTGCTAGCCAGTTTTCTCATAAGTTTTTGTTGAATAGAGAACCCTGCCCCCAGTAGATGGTGTGTTTGGGTTGATCACACTCCAGGCTCCTAGATTCATTTGCTTTTCTGCATGGTATACCTAATCCATTGCACTGATCAAACTATTTTTTAGCCACTATTAAATGATTTTGCTGATTACTGCTTTTTAGTGATCTGCCACTGGACTAGTTTCCTTTCCTGTCTACTTTTCTTCTTCATTGTTTCCCATGTGATTCTTGACCTTTTGTTCTTCTAGATGAATTTTATAATTTTTTTACTTCCATAAATTAATCTTTTGGTCATTCATTTGATATGGCAATGAATAGATAAATTAATTTAGGTAGCATTATCACTTCTTTTATGTTAGCCAAGCCTAGTCATGAGCAATTAAAGTTCTCCTAATCATCTAGATCTGTCTTTATTTCTATAAGGAATGTCTTGTAACCATAATCATACAGTTCCTATGTGTGTCCTGTGTTTAGGCTGACTCCCAAGTACATTATACATGATGTATTTGACATGGAATATCTTTTTTATTCCTTTATGCTGATATGTTCTACTGGTGTTTTGTTGGTAATATAAAAAATGACTTATTTGGACTTATTTCATGTCTTACAAGTTTGCTGAAGTTATTATCTCAATTTCTTAGTTGACTCTCTAAGGTTATCTAAGCAGCCATCATATCTGCAAAAATTATACTTTTTACCATCTTTGCCTATGCTTATTTCTTCTATTTCTTTTTCTGGTCATATTGTCATAGCATTTCTAGCACTAATAAAATAGTAGTGGCAATAATGGACTTTACCTCTGATTTTATTAGAAAGATATCTAGTATTACATTAGATACAATTCTGGCTCTTGGTTTTGGATAGCTAATACCACATTAAAGAAAGACCCATTTATTCCTATGCTTTTAATTGAAACAGCTGTTCTGTTTTGGACATAGGCAGGTTTTTCCTGCCTCTGACTTTAGTCATATGGTTTTTATTGCTCTTGAGACAACTAACTAGTACAGTGGACAGGGGGCTTGACTTGAAGTCAAGAAGACCTCAGTTGAAATCTTGCATGAGACACTCACTAGCTGTGTGAACCTGGACAAGTCTTTTAACCTCCCTCTGTCTCAATTTCTTCCATAAAATGGGCACAATAATTGTACTGATTTCACAGAGTTGTGAGGATCAAATGAGATAAGATGTAAAGCTTTCAAAGCAATACATAAATGCTATTTTTTCATTTATTACTAATATGAAATCTTATGTTTATTGTTTCCCTAGTAAGTGAATCAAATTCCTCATAGGAACATGCTTCCCTGGTATAAATCCAACCTGGTCATAGTGTATAATCTTTTCAATATGTTGCTCTACTCTCCTTACTAGTATTTTATTTTAAAATTTTTTTAAGGTGGCAAAGATTTATTGTTATGCTTTTCAGCAGACAAGAGTTCTCTTAGAGAACCTACAACCTTAGAGGAATAAGGTTAAAATTTATATGGGATAAACTATAGTAAAACTTGTGCAAAATATGCTAGCTAGGAGATTTAGGGTGGGACTAGGGAGTGGTTAAGGGGTGGTTATTTTTTTTTAATTTTACTTATTTATTTTATTTATTTATTTTTATTTGTTTTCTTGTTTACATCATTCATTTTCATGACATTTTTGAATTACAAATTTTCTTCCGTCTTTCCCCTGCCCCAACCCTAAAACAGCAATCCACTGTAAAGTCCCTCCCCTCCTCTGTTCTCTTACGTTCTGGTAGGGCAGGGAGGGTCTCCCTATCCCAGCCCCTGTATATCTTAATTCCTAGTTGCAGCTATTGCAGAACTTTAAATTCTAGATTCTTTCGATTCCTCCCTTGTCACCCACCCCCACTGGAAGGACAGTCAATTCAATACAGGCTGTGGATGTGTGATTATACAGGACATCTTCATAGTGGACATATTGTGACAGTGATCATCTGTCTCTCCTTCCTATCCCTCCCCCCCTT
>CM053602.1:5668916-5692132 GCA_028646575.1 Pseudocheirus occidentalis | reverse complement strand
TCCTTTTTCAGTTGATCTATAGCTTCTAGGCATTCTTCAAGTGTCTTGGAAGCATTTGGTGTGGGAGTTCTGACTGGACTGTCTTCCTCCCGTTCCATGCTTTGATCTTTTTGTCCACAAAAAGGGATTCTAGAGTTTTATTGCTGTTCTTATTTTGCTTCCTTTTCCTCATGTTGGCCAGTCAATTAATTGGTTGTTTTTTTTTTTTTTAGCTCTGTGAAACTTGCTTCCGGGGGGAAAGCTCTGTTCCAAATCGCTGGGGTTTTCCCAGCTGCTAGAGCTATTAGGGGGTGTTGCAAGTCCCCCAGCTTTGGCTTGCTGAAAGTGCACCCCAGGACCACCACCCAAGACCTCAATCTGGATCCAGGCTGCTCAACACAAGAGCACTTGGCCATCATCAAATGATTCAGCCCTCCTGCGGAGTCTGCAGGCCAGGGTCTCTGAAGCAGGCCAGTGGGGGCCATCGCTGGTTCCAGCAATTCCCTTCCCCCACTGCTTCCTTGCCCTGGGGGCAGAGTGGCCACACTGCTTTACCTCTCCCAAATTAAATTTCAAAGTTTCACTTTCACCAGCCGTCTCTGATCCTGGTTTGCTGGATTTCAAGATCACCTCAGGTACTTTAGATCTTCTCTGAAGTAGACTCATGCTGCGGCTTGGGAGGCTCGGCTGCTCCTGGCAGCCCTGGGTCCTGGCGTGGCCATGGCTGTGGTTTTCAGGCTGGGCTGGTCTTGTCTCCCAGCCTGTCGGCCTGCTGGCTGAGCCCCTCCTGCTGAGCTGCCCCTCTCCAATTCCTGTTTTTCACGCCTTGGTAGATATGGAGATGCTGGAGGTTGTAGATCTTCTCTCCTGCAGACTGGCTGCTGCTGGCTCGGCTCGGCTCGGCTCCTTCCTACCGCCCTGGGCCTGGCCAGTCTCGGCTTCAGGCTGGGCTGGCTTCCACTCCCGCCACGATGAGCCTCTGCTGCCGAGCTGCCTTCAGCGAGAGATGTGTTTTCTGTATTTTTGTGAGTCTGAGAGTCCTAGACTTTGTCTGGGGTCATATTTTATGGGTGTTTAGGGTGGTTGTATGGGAGCTGTGAAGCCTTACTGCTTCTACACTGCCATCTTGGCTCCGCCCCCTGTGAGACCCCTCTAAAATTTTTCTTTAATATTACTTATGGATAGTGGTCTATAATTTTCTTTTTCTGTTTTGATTCTCCTTGTTTTTGGTATCAAAATCATAATTGTATAAAGGAGGAATTTGCCAGGATCTTCTTTTTCCTTTTCACAAAAGTTCATGTGTTATTGGAATTAATTGTTCTCTGAATATTTGTTAGAATTTACTTGTAAATGAATCTGGTCCCAGATTTTGTTTTTCTTTAGTGGTTCATCTGTGATGGGTTCAATTTATTTCTTCAATTAAATTTCTTAAATTAGGGGCAGCTAGGTGGCGCAGTGAATAGAGCTCCGGCCCTGGAGTCAGGAGTAACTGAGTTCAAATCCGGCCTCAGACACTTAACACAAACACAAAAAAAGTGACCTTGGGCAAGTCACTTAACCCCAACTGCCCTCCAAAAAGCAAAAAAAAAAAGATTTCTTAAATTCTCAATTTGTTGTTCTGTTAATCTGAGTATTTCAGATTTCTGATAATATTCATCCTTTTTATTTAAGGTTTTGGTTTTATCGGCAGGTAATTGGGCAAAATAGTTTCTAATAATTTTTTATATTTCTTCTTCATTTGTTATGAAGCTTCATTGGAAGTCTTTAGACAGTGGCCATTCATTGAGTAAGTTGTACCTGGCATTTTTTTCTTTTCTTTTTTTCTTAATATTTCATTTTTTTCCAATTACATGTACAGATGGTTTTCAATGTTCACTTTTATAAGATTTTGAGTTCCACATTTTTTCTCCCTCCCCTTCTCCTTCTTCAAGATGGTATGTAATCTGATATAGGTTATACATATATAATTATATTAAATGTATTTCCACGTTAGTCATGTTGTGAAAGGAGGATCAGAACAACAAGGAAAAACCAGGAGAAAGGATAAAAGGAGAGAAAATAGTATGATTTTATCTGCATTCACACTCCAAATTTCTTTCTCTGGATATGGATAGTATATTCCATCTTGAGTCTTTTGGAATTGTCTTAGACCAGCAGTTCTCAACCTATGGGTTGTGTTCAATTTGTAACCACGAAAATCCATCCTGCCTGTATTAAACTGTATTAAAGGGTCATGGCATTAGGAAGGTTGAGAACCACTGTCTTACATCATTGTATTTCTGCGAAGAGCCAAGTCTCTCAAAGTTGGTCATCACACAGTATTGCTGTTACTGTGTACAATATTCTCCTCTTTCTGTTCACTTCACTCACATCAGTTCATATAAGTCTTTGAAGGTTTGCAGGTTTTTCTGAATGCTCGTCATTTCTTATAGAACAATAGTATTGCATGACATTACATTCATATACCACAACTTGTTCAGCCATTCCCCAGCTGATGGACATCCCCTCGATGTTCAATTCTTTGCCAACACAAAAGAGCTGCAATAAATATTTTTTTGTACGTTTGGATCCTTTTCCATTTTTTATGATCTCTTTGGGATGCAGACCTAGCAGTGGTATTGCTGGATGAAAGAGTAGGCACAGCTTTATAGACCTTTGGGCATAGTCTAAAATTATTTTCTAAGGTAAGGGTTGGACTCAATGGCCACAAACAGTACCTTTCACATCCACAAGTCTGTGATTCTGTGATAATTGCATATGGTACCCAAAGGAAGGATGATTGCTTCCTTCCCTGACACTTAATCAGGAAAAATTGAATAAGAAGATTAATACAAGGAAAAAGAAGAGAGAATTATTGGTGATTTCTCATGGGCAGAGCCTAGGAAGCATTGATTGAGTTGCTAACTCTGTTATGTTTTGCAGTTTTGATTTGAGACCACAGGAGTGTCCTAGACTGGGAAAGCACCTAATTTCTCTAGTGGAAGCTGAGGAAGAGAGAATCTAATTGTCATTGTCTTTTCCATTCAATAGGCTCCATCTCCAGTCCTAACCATTGGGTGATTGTAGGGAATAAAGAAGGGACAGGTGACAACGTGGAGGGTCACATAACAATTTAAATGTGAGCCATGTAGAATAGGAGGTTTTGTTCTTGTGATTTAGCTCAACTCTATACATGACCAATACTGAAGAGGTTTGGTGGTAAGCTCGTTCCTCTTTATTCCAGTCAGAGGCAGAAGAGCCACATGTCATATATGGGCCAGGTAACAGGAATGGGAACAAGACCATGAACACAGTCCTGGCCCTAGGGGTGCAAAGTTTATTCATAGGAGAGTAATCAGAATCAGAGTCAGGAAAACCGGAGTTCAAATCCTGCCTTGAACACTCACTAGCTGTATGACCCTGGACAAGTCAGTTAACTTCTCTAGGCCTCAGTTCCTCCATCTGTAAAATGAAGGACTTAGACTCCATAGCCTCTAAGGTCTCTTCCAGCTCTAAATTCATGATCCTATGGTTCTCTTTTAGCCTGGGTGAAAGCTACTGTTTACCCAAGAAGGGAGGAAAAGCAAAAAAAATCCAACTTCTGGGCAGAAATGACAGATGATTGAGATAATTTAATGGTGGTCTTCAGTGGGCTAGCTCATTGGATAGCTCCCAAGGAGTATGCAAATAGGGTTTTAGGCTGCATCTCTTAAACCATCAAAGTCAGTTAAAATTAAATTGTTAGGCTGTCCCCTGGGAAGATGATCACCTTAGCCCTCACTTAAATTAATTGTATCCCTAAGAACCAGACCTGATGGGGTAAGGGTCCACTGTTAAGAAAGGGCCTGAATTTGGACTCGGATCCCAGCTCTGCCCTTTACCAGCTGTGCCATGTCAGTCTCTGGGCCTCGGTTTCCCCATTTGTAGAATGAAGGGCTTGAACTCAAGCTCCCCAGTCCCTTCCAGCTCTATATCTAAATCTTACTTCAATTAGGTAGTGATCTATAAAACGCCTACTATGTGTTAGACATTGTGTGAGCCAGGGACACAAAGAAAAACCTCTACTTAAAGTATACCTGGGGAAACAGTGTCATAGCTAGTTCTATAGGGAATACGTACCAAGAAAGATGCTGGTGTGGGGGTGGGATGGGGGACACTGATGGAGGGTGGGGGGAATGGATCAGGAAAGGCCTCTTGAAGGGCCCTGGGAGTCCCAAGGGTGGAGATGGGAGTGGGGATGGTGTTCCCTTGCAAAATACCTCCCAAGCCCCATCCCCAGTGACAAGACCAGCATCTGAGTTATTAACGCCGATTAACAGGCTGACTTCAATTCTTGTCAAAGCAGAGAGCCCTGGCTGTCCTCCAGCCTCTTTCTGGCTTTTTTGCCATCCTCTCCATGTCTAATATTCATCAATTTCTATTCGGTTATAAATAGAACCTGCCCTTTTTCCCATTCACTTCTGGAGTGTCTTTTAATACATTCCTATCTGAATATTAGGCTGAATTTCCTTCATTTTTGCAAATATTCACAGAAACCAATTTCAAGACCAATTTGGGATTAAATACTAGGAGGCAAGAAGAGTTGGCCAAGGAGGAATTCAGTACAATGACAGAGGTTTTAAGTCTGCCCCCTCCTTGCCCCTCTCTCTCCTGGAATAACTGGTTGGGCAGGCCTGGAAAATGCGGCCCCTATGGGCCACCTCCCATTCTGAGGAAAGGACTGCCAAACTCTGCTGGAGGAGGCTATGGATGGGGCTGGAAAGGACAAAGGACAGTGAAGCTCTGACAATTATCTAGATAATTTGATGAATGACACCAAGGGATTCCAGCCAGAAGGCAGGGCCTACCCTTAGCAAAATCACAAAATGGGTCAAATTTGTCTTTTCCCTCCCCTCTAAATACTTTAACTTGTCCTTCTACCCCTTACCTTTAGGCAGCAAGTGCCTTGTGTTTCCCTACTCTGTCCTGTCTTAGACCAAAGGAGTCAGATAAATCCACTGCTTCTGAGCTATTAATCTACTTAGGAGGACTTAAATGGGAAACAAAGAATATAGGGAGGATGTGCTTTAACCCATAGGAATGAGTTACTAATGGTGGAATTTCAGGCATTAGTGGGCAAACAATTGGAGGCAGGGGCAGAAAAGTACTTAGTAATTCTGGTAGCTGGGGTTAGCAGCACTAAATGTCTTCCTTAAATCCACCTTTTAATGGTAGAGCTTGGTCCTGGCCAACATGACTGGGCAGGAGAGACTGGAAAAGAGATGCCAGAATACCCCTGCTGGGAAACTGCTACCTGAGAAAGAGCAGTATGGGGCTGAGCCATGTGGTAACTTCCCAGCTTAATGAATCATTCTTGCTAACTGCTGAAGGAATGAAAGGACCATTCAGAAAAAAAGGTACCAAATTTTACTGATTTCACAATCATTCTTTTCCATTTTTGCCCTCTGAATTTTGAGGCCCTGGAGCACAGCCCCACTCCTCCTGCCTTAGGGGTGGCTCTGGGCAGCCAGCTTCTACCTCCTGATTAGCAGACCTATATTAAGGTTACCTTTGTTACGCAACATTTATTTCTTCAGTTGTGTGCAGGGTAGGGGGAGGGAGTAAAACAGGCATAAACTCTTGTAAAATACATATTAACTGTAGTGTCAACTTACCTTCAAATGCCTGAGGACCCAAAGTATTTATTTTTATAACTGAGGAGTTATGATACATCAAAGCGTCTTCTTTTCACAAACCACCCAAAGCAGCTTACTTTGTCACAAGGCAAAAATGACAGCAACATTTTTCAACACAGTTAAGATGATTATATACTGACTTTAACTTCCAACTGACTTAGAACTTCTTAAAAGTCACAGTCATTCTTCACTGAAATATCTTGGGTCTCAAGGGATCAGAGGAAACCTTTTCAGGTGTGTTTCTGCAATCTCTTGTCTGCCATTTAGATGATAGAAACCACACAGTGGACCCTAAGCCATGTGGAAACTGGAATTTGGAGCCCAGCTGGAGTTAGGACAGGATGACTGGGCCTTGCTCACAGGGTGGTGAAATATAGCACTCCTTTGGGGACTAGAGACAACTTAGCTCAGTTATGATGCATGGTTGGTTAAAATGCAATAGGGACCTACTAGACATACCTAACTCCTTCCTCCTGGAGGCTGCCCCACAGGCAGACCCTAAAATCCCTCTGCTTACCTCCCATAGCATGATGGCCATGTTCCTCCCATCTCTGTCTCTTCCCTCCTCAACCAAATTTGAAAAACAAAATGTAATGCTAAGTATGTCATTAAAAACTTGATCCTGCCTTTGTTTCCACAAAATGCCCAGTGAGTGTTAAACAGGCTTGGGAAGGTCCAGGCAAGAGTAGGTGGCATTTTAAAGATGGGGCACTAAGGTCAGGATTAGTGGAGGGGGTGAAGTAGTCAGCCATGCCAGATTCTGATTGGGGCTGTAAAGGCAGGCCCCTGGTTACTCCCTAAAGTAATCTCCTAAACAGAGAGAGGAGCACATACTTTTGACTTGTGGTAGCTCTGAAGAGTATTTGGGGCCTGGGACATAGGGGCAGCCCCAGCAGTACCAACCAGCTGATCTGTTTGGCCCTTGCCTCCACAATAATGCATATAGTGCCTTGAAAGAATCCCATCTAATCCAATCCAATGAATGCCTACTGTGTGCAAAATGGAAAGATGGGCCAGTCGTGGGATGAGAACAAGAATAATTATTGGTAGCCCACTTGCTCCACTGACACCTTTGCAGTGTCAGATCAGGAGAATGTGAGAAAGGCCCAGAGCCTATTGGGTGTGGGTAGCCCCTCTGCTGCCAACTTCCAGGAGGCCATAATGTCTCAGGATGAACCGTCATGGAAACCAAGGAGGATGTGCAGAATAAATAGAGGTAGGAGAGATCAAGGGCTGACGGCTATGGGGATCAGGAAAGGCTTCCATTGGGACCCTGGATTTCTAAGAGGTGGGGCTGGAAAATGGCTGAAAAAATGATAGAGACAGATGATGAATCCAAGTAATTTTTCAAAGTAAGGTACTGGGGAAATCCCTCTATTCCCATTGCCACATCAGCCCAGGAGGAGGAGGAAGGAGCAGGAGGACTGGCCCAAGTATAGGCAGAGAAAGGGAAAGGTGGCCCTCCTGCTGAGCCCAAATATGGGGATCACTTGTCAAGGGCCTATCCCAAAAGACATGAAAGCACTCCTTGGCCCTCATATGGCTGATCATCAAATCAGAGTTGAGAAGGGACCATGGCGGCCATCTAGGCTGACCCTGTCTTTTTACCAAGAAATAAACTGGCCCCTCCCCCCCAGAGAACCAAAGTGACTTACCCAAGGTCATACTGGTAGTAAGTGACAGAGCAGACCCAAGCTTGCCCTCTTTCCACTGAATGGAACTGTTTCCTTGGAGGGGAGGGAAGGAATGCCACCTAGACGTGAGAGAGAAGGCAGGAAAGAAAATAGGAGTCCTTAATAGGACTTCCTGCTCCATTTCCACCCCTAGCAATGAAGCTTCTAACAACAAAGTGTCTATTGGCACCTGATGTCCTTACTAATAGAGCTATTATGGCACCAATATAAATGCCACGAGAGGCTATATAGCTGGGAGCTTGAGGGAGGCCATTAGGAGAACCAGTGGTCTCAAAAATCAAATACTCGACTCATTGAGTTACATCAGATCGTGGCCCTTGTTCTGCGCTTTCAAAACCCTCCTGAAATTGGTTTTCTTCACAAAATATTGTCATCCTGAGTAGAAGGCAGATTTGATATGTCAATGTGCATTGGTAAACAATGCTTGTCAAGAGAGCACAATCCTTTGATGATGAATACATCAAGCAAAAAGCATTTGAATGGAAAGATGACTCTGGTTCAGGAACTGTGCTAAATGCTAAATGACCCTGCCCTCAAGAAGCTTACATTCTCTCAATTTGTACATATGTGTGTCTGTGTGACGATACAGGGTAGCCCAAAAGTTTTCATGCAGTTTTAAGTTTTAATAGCTTAAAACTGCATGAAGACTTTTGGAACACATACAAACATACATGCATACATGCATGCATGCATACATACATGTATAGCTCGATAGATAGGGAACATATGCAGTGTGAATACAAGGTAGTTCTGGGAGGGAGGACATTAGCAGTTAGGGGGATCAGGACAGGACTCACATGGAAGATGATGTTTAAACTGTTTCTTGAAGGAAGTAATAGGAAAGAGAGGGAGGTCTAGGCATGGGGCAAAGGCATAGAAATAGGAGAACTGTGTCATATTAGACATTTCTCCCACAAGTCAGGCCTCTCCCATTTGACCACCCTTAGGTGGGACCTCTGTATCTTCCAGATAGGGTCTCACTGGTCTAGTGAGATTCTTTTTATACTGTTTATCTTGTCTTTGGGGCTGTGCGAAGGCCCTTTGCTCACATAGACGCTGATACCATGACTCATAGGGCAGAGGTAGAATGGGGTAAATTATCTCATATAAAAGAAGCAAAAAATGTTTTTACAGTGGAAGGGAAGAGGAGGGGGGTGAAAGGGAGTGAGTGAACCTTACTCTCATCAGAATTGCCTCAAAGAGGGAATAACATAAACACTCAATTGGGTTTAGAAATGTATCTTATCTTACAGGAAAGTAGGAGGGGAAGGGGATAAGAGAAGAGGAGGGTGATAAAAAGGAGGGCAGATTGGGGGAGGAGGTAATCAGAAGCAAAACATTTTTGAGGAGGGGCAGAGTGCAAGGAGAGATAGCATAATAATCAGGGGAGAATAGGATGGAGAGAAATACTATTAGCAGTAGTAACTGTGAAAAAAAATTTTGAAGCAAGTTTCTCTCATTTCTCAAACGTATAGGTAACTGAATCAAATTTATGAAAGTAAAAGCTTTCATAAAAAGTTGATAAATGATCAAAAGATATGATCAGTTTTCAGATGAAGTAATCAAAGCTATCTACAGCCATATGGAAAAATACTCTAACTCACTATTGATTGGAGAAATGCTAAGTAAGACAATTCCGAGGTACTAACTCATACCTATTAGATTGGCTAGGACAGAAAAGGTCAATGACAAATGTCAGAAGGGATTTGGGGGAAAAAGAGAAATTTAATGCATTGTTGGTGGAGTTTTGAACTGATTCAACTATTCTGTAGAACAATTTGAAACTATGCCCAAAATGCTATAAAACCTGCATACCTAGCAATACCACTACTAGGTCTATATCCCAAAAGAGACAAAAAACAAAAAGGAAAAGGACCTATATGTACAAAAATATTTATAGCAACTCTTTTCTGGAAGCAAAGAATTGGAAATTGAAGGGATGCCCATCAATTGGAGAATAGCTAAACAGGTGGTGGTATGTGACTATGATGAAATACTATTGTGATATAAGAAATTATGTGCAGTATGCTCTCAGAAAAACCTAGAAAGACTTCTGTGAGGCAGAATTCAAACTCAGATCTTCCTGACTCTAGACCCAGCCTGGGGCATCTAGCCGCCACTAACATATGAGTTAACATAAGAAAAATGCTTTGCAAGCCTTAAAACACTTTCTCAATGAGAGTTCTTCTTCTTCTTCTTCTTCTTCTTCTTCTTCTTCTTCTTCTTCTTCTTCTTCTTTCTTCTTCTTTTTTGACTGGCAGAGGTTGTGGGAGCCTTGAGTTGTTGTGAAGGCAAGAGTACTAATGGGAGCAGAGGCATGGAGGGGTTTTGTAGGCTTGTGTAGGAGACTAGTGAGAGATGTGGCTTGAAGATACATGGGAGCCAAAGATCTTGAATGCCAGGCCATAGGACTTGGAGTTTGTTGTGTGGGCAGCAGAGAATTCCTAAATGTTTTCAAGCATTAAAATAATGGGTTTGAACCTCAGCTCCTCAGAGGCTTAATGAGCATCTTCAGCAAGCTGGCCTGGGCATCCCTGACTGTGAGATGGCATATCACCAGAGGATCACTGCTATGGAGAGGAAGCCGATCCAGGTCACTGGTAGGAGGAAGGAATAGAGCCAAGGACACCTGGATGCCTCTCGGCACCCCAAGATGCAGCTCCTGTCATTGATGAAAGGGGAGGATGTCAG
Source organism: Pseudocheirus occidentalis (assembly GCA_028646575.1). Lineage (NCBI taxonomy): Eukaryota > Metazoa > Chordata > Mammalia > Diprotodontia > Pseudocheiridae > Pseudocheirus > Pseudocheirus occidentalis. The sequence goes on along the minus strand of CM053602.1, from coordinate 5,682,114 downwards.
AGGAAGTAAAAAGACCCCCCATTCAGTTCTATCACAGGGCTTCAGTCACAGCTCTCCTGGGGCCCCTACTATTCACCAAGGGGGAAGGGAAATAAGAGCTGCAGGCCAAGATCCTCAAATAAATGAGAAGTTGAAATCAGGAAGGAACTTATTATACTTGGGATGAGTTATCAACGCTGGTAAGGAACATATTTATTTTTCCTTCTGAATATTAATAGCTCTTTAGCTCACACTCTTCATAAGATTTAAAAGACTTTCAGACAAAGACTATTTCTAATAAAATGACATCATTATTTTTAATTTTGAACATTTGATTTTCGAACTTTAAATTCTAGATTCTTTCCCTTCCTCCCTCCTCACCCACCCCCACTGGAAAGACAAGCAATTCAATACAGGCTGTACATGTGTAGTTGCACAGAACATCTACACAATGGACATATTGTAAAAGACTGACAATATTTCCCTCCTTCTTATCTTGCCCCCCGCTTGTTCTATTCTCTACTTTGTCCCTGCCCCTTTACAGAAGTGTGCTTCTAACAGCCCTCCCCACAAACCTGCCCTCCCTTCCATCATCCCCGCTCTAATCCCCCTTTCCCCCCTACTCTCCTGTAGGGCAAGATACCCAATTTAGAGTGTACGTCATTCCCTCCCTAAGCCAAATTCAATGAGAGTAAGGTTGACCCCTTTCCCTTTTGCCTTCCTGTTCTTCCCCTCCATTGTAACAGTTATCCTTTGCCTCTTCTATATGAACTGATTAACCACATTCTGTCTCTGTCTCCTCTCATTCTAATCCTCACCCACCTCAGGATTCCATCTTTTAAAGTATCATCCCTTCGTATTAAATTGATCCTATGCCCTCTATGTACACATATATACACATACTCAGATATGTATTCATACACATATATGAACTCTGTTATATAGACATATATGTATGTATACATACATACGTATATGCATATATACATTTATATTCCCTTTACCTGTCCTCATACTGAAAAAAGTTTCATAAGTTACAATTATCATTTCTCCATGTAGGCATATAAATAGTACAACTTTGATAAGTTCCTTATGATTTCTTTCCCATGTTTACCTTCTCATGCTTCTTGTATTTGAATGTCAGATTCTCTATTCAATTCTGTTTTTTTCATCAAGAATGCTTGAAAGTCTTCCACTTCACTGAATGACCATATTTTCCCCTGGAATCTTATGCTAAATGTTGCTGGGTAGGTGATTCTTGGTTTTAATCTTAGCTCCCTTGATCTCTGGAATATCATATTTCAGGTCCTTTGATCCCTTAATGTAGAAGCTGCCAGATCCTGGGTTATCCTGATTGTGTTTTCACAGTATTCAAATTTTTTCTTCTTGGCAGTTTGTAATATTTTTTTCCTTGATCTGGGAACTCTGGAACCTGGCTATAATATTCCTAGGATATTTTGTGGATCTTTTTCAAGAGGTGATCAGTGAATTCTTTCAAGTTCTATTTTGCCCTCTGGTTCTAAAATATCAGGGCAATTTGTTTTATTTGATCATGGCTTTCAGGTAGTCCAATAATTTTTAAATTGTCTCTCCTGGATCTATTTTCCAGGTCAGTGGTTTTTGTCAATGAGTCAGCCAGACCACTCCTTTCCCCCAAATTTAGCCGAGTTCCACTGACCTTTTGCTTTGTCCTTGGCTCTTATGGGTTGATAATTCTGGAAACTGCCACAGCTGCCAGTGATCTGCTCTCCTGAATGCGCCAGCCATGGTTTTTCTGGCTGCCCTGAGGCTATAGCTGCAGTTTCAGGCCAGGCTGGTTTTGGCTCCCAGCATACTGTGATGAGGCCATCTTGTCCATCTGCTGGGCTGCCTTCAGCAGGAGCCTTGTTTCTGTCATTTTATGAGTTCTGGAGTTCTAAAACCTGTTTAGAGTCATATTTTATAGGTATTTGAGGTGGTTATGAGGGGAGTTCCCAGAGTTCTCCTGCTTCTACTCCACCATCTTGACTCTGCCTAACTTTATTATTTATAAGTCAAAATTCTGAGTGGAAGCCCCCTGCCCCCAACCAAAATGTCTCCCATATAGACAACAAATGCCCAGACCACTCAAGGCCATCCCCCTTTTGCCATTAGGGCATGTTCAGAGAGAGGAGACTTGAGAGTTCTGGCCCTGGCTAGTCTTCTGGTGAGGCAATGAAAACTCAGAAAGTGATAGGCCAGCACTGGGCCAGAGCTGAACAGTCTGGGACTTGGAGAAGAGAAAAGGCAACACTTTTGTTCTTGTGGTAGAGAGACAGAGAGCATCAGTCACGAAACGTGGCCACTGTGTGGCTTGGTTTTACTGAACTGTTTTTCTTTCTTACAAGGGAGAGCTTATTTGCTAGGGCTTGTATGTCAGGCCTCAATAAAATCTTATCTTTTTAATATGCCCTAAACTAGGCACCAACGAGAAAGAAATAGCAAGACCATTTGTCCTGAAACACCAGAGGGAAGCCACAAAGGAGGCCCTTGATGGAAATGTGGACATCAGAGCTGGGAGGGGCTTTTGAAAGCATCAAATCCACAGTCTCATTTTATAGACAAGAAGACAAGTGACTTGTTCAGGGGGTCCCTATGCTCCCCAAGAGAGCACTCAAGAGTCAGGGGAACTGTTACCCAACTGGACGCTCACCCTAGGACAATGCCTTCTCCCTTCTGAGCCTGTTTGTTCACCTGGATATTGAAGAGCTTGGACTAAGTGACCTCGGAGGTCCCTTCCAGCTTGGCCGGCCTATCAGCCGCTAATGCAGGGGCCCCTCTGTAGACTAGGGCCTTGGGAACAATGCCTGCTCCATTTCTTCTTTGCCATTTCAATTCTCATTAGTGCACCATCAGCAGGATCATAACCATTCAAGCTGGAAGGGGCTGGAGAGATCATTGCATCCAAAATCATTACACTTGTCCAGCTGTTTGGAGTGTAAGAAATTCCGTTACTACAGAGTGAGCACCCTTGGGATACAGATAAATTACAGTTAGACAGCTTCATTACAAAGTCCATTTCCTTTTCCTGGCCCAGCTCATCTCTTTCCTGGTCCTCAGGAAATCTGGTTTCTTTCCTTAAGTCTCTCCTCTTCAACCCCTAAGCCAACTAGAGCCTTCCCTAGAAGCAACCCCTGCACTGTGGTCTTCACCCTTTCTGGTTGGTTCTTTAGGCACACTTTGTGTTGCTTTACTAGGTTAGGAACTCCTTGAGAATAAGGGACTGTGTCTTTGGCATTTTTGTACCCCCACCCCTACCCTATAGTTTGAATGTTTCAGGTGCTTAAGAAGTGTCTGTTGAATGAATGCTTGAACAGCCATGCTCAGAGTGCACTTGGGGCTGCTAGGCAAATCTCTTGTCCCTGGTCCCAGCACCCAAAGCTCTTTTCCTTCACTTCCCAACTGATCTCCTGCTTCTCCTTTTACCTAACTGGACTCTTTTCTTTGTCCAATTCGTCCTTACTTATTTGTCTCTGTGTCACTTTTTCTCTGAGTCTCTCTCACCTTTCTCTTGATATCCAAAGCTGCCAATCATTCATTGCATTTCCTACCCACCAATCTCTAATTCCTTACAAAATAAGAGAGTTTGGTAAACCTGAGATCAGTCAGCCAGTAGACATTTATCAAGTGCCTAGTCTGTGTCAGGCATAGTGCTTCTGTGAGCTCCAAAGGGAACATGCACAATGCAGGGATAGTGTGAAAGGGGCCTGCTAGGCACAGACACCTGAGGAGAAGTCTCCTGGCAAGGCAGTCTGAGTGGGAGCTGCAATGGTGCCGAGAGCAAGGCTCACTGGCTTGTAGACTGGGCCTGCACTCTCTACAGCTGTGAACCACTTTGAGACTCCTTGATATGGGAAAATCAGAACTTAGAGAACTAACAAATTGGAGGGTGATTACTTTCATTACAATAGGATTCTTTACTGTAAGGAATCAAACACGACAAGGTTCCTTTAAATAGCAAGCTCCCTTCATGCATTGAAAATTGAATTCTATTTATAAAGCTTCGATTTAGACGCAATTCTGCAGAAACGCATCTACTGTGTAAACCCAGAGACACCTGTATTTGTATAACATCCACCTGTCTGTGCAAAATACAGTCATTAGTTTAGGGGAAATGAGGCACTCTTCAAAAGGGAATTTTATGGCAGGCCCACTGCTGTGGGATGGGCCAGCTCCTTCCTGTGCCCCTTGACCTCTCAAGGTTACTCTGACTGGCACTGGCTAGCCCTCCATTTAGCCTTGAGTTAGTGCCCTCTTCTGCTCACCCCTAAATTGGCTCCCACAATTAAAGCATCTGAGGAGAAGAGAAGCAGCTGAGTAGACAGGATACAGCAAAGCCAAACCAATTCTTTCCACTGAATCATAGAACAGGAGAACTGGCTGGGACCTTGGTAGAGATCCGAGTCCAAAGTCATTGGAGATGAGCTCATTTGGCCATGGACCCAAGTTCTTTTCATGAACTGAGTCTCCCAGGAGTTCAGTGGAAGGACCGTGAGCTCATTACCAGGCCCATGTCCATCTTTTACAGTGGAAGGGAGCTTCCAGAGAAAGAGAACTCACTCGGTATTAAGTGAGCCACATTATTTTTATGAGACTGGGGATCCTACAGGAGGCCAGAAAACTTCGATGAGGTTGTTTTTCTGCCTGCCTCACTGCACCAAAGGGGCTGTCAAGAAATGTCAAAAAAGGTTCGATTTACTTTTGTATTTGCAAAGTGCCAGTGGTAATGCCAGAATGGGGCAGCATTTGAATGCTAAAATAAATTTCTGCGTCACTTGAAAAGCTTTCCATGTGTTCCCTTGCCTTCCTAGACACCTCTGTGGCCACAAGTGCCCAATACACTGGAATACTTCCATATATTCTCAGTACTTAGTTCCTCATTCCCAGGCAAATGCTCTGAAAAAGATTTCTGTTATCTTTTCAACACAACCCTTCTTTTGGAAAGAGATAGGCTGAGTGAAGAGACTAGCAATAGCAGAATTATAATAAGAGTGGGAGCAACTGGAGCTTTGCCGCATGGTGCCCAAACTGAGATGAAGCCAAAAGATAAGTGATGACTTCTTGAGTGCCTGTTGTCCTCCTCTTCCTGTGCCCTTCTCCCAACTTGTGGTATACTTGGGGACTTGGCATCTTATGTTGGCCCTGGCTACTCAGTCATTTGTGGCAGTACCCTGCCCACTCTTGCCTTTGTCTTGTGCTCTAAAATTACTTCTGTCTCTCTAACCAGCCATTCCAATTCCCATTTCCTTGCTGTCTCCTCTCAGTTACCTTTTATAAAAGCAAGCAGATCAAAGTAATTCATATTAAGTTGTGGAAGATTAACAGGAAAGTCAGTCTTTCCCAGCTGTCCATCTTAGAGTATAGCTTTGCCTGTGGTATCTGGCCATCTGTTTTCCTCACCTTCACCCCCTTTCAGATCTTAGGTAAGAAACTTTGCTCTTGCAGACCAATCCCAGTCTGTGAATGAAGGCCTTGAGCATATAACCTGACATTTGTGACTTCACTCAAGACTCGCCGATGAGCACTATGGGCAGTGAGCAGGAAGCAAGGGTGCCTATTGTGAGGTCTTTGGAATGTTCTTTGGCTCTTCAAGTTAAAGAAGGGGCTAGATGATTTCTGTCTTGAGTAAGGAAGGAGAAGCAAAGTTCCCCTAGATGTTTCAAGGTGTTTTCTGAATCAGTGCCAGGTTAGAGCATGGCTCCAGCAGGAGAGGTACACAACACAGATGGGAAGGAGAGCAGCCAATGCTCCAGACTACTCGATGCAGAACAAATGGGAGTTATCTCAGCTTTCTCTTGATGGGAGGTGGGGTAGGGAAAGACAGATATAAGAGAATCAAAACCACAACTGTATCAAATGTTTAAAAATAAAATCCTGAGGCCCTCAAATGTTCACAGATTGAGTGCATTCTACCCATTAGAGAAAGATGTGAGGACAAACATTGCTAGTCTACTAAAGAAAAATGTTAAAAATATAAGGATGAAACCTGCACATTTGCATGCCCTGATTACTCATAATCGGAGAGAATACTGTATATTTTAATATATAATTAAATTCAGCAAATAACACAGCAGATGAAGGATTGCGTGTTCTCATCCTGGTGGGAAAAAAAGTTTCTAAAAATACCCAAGCCTGATGCTGCCCTCAGACATGTGGGAAATGCCTTTCTTCCCGTTTTGAGTCAATAATTCCTGTCGTAGGCCATCACTACATGTATGTTCATATGAACTAAGTTTAGGCCCTGAGGTCATGACCCTGTGCCAATTCATTCTTCCCATTTTAACCTATCTACTTAGATAACTTCCTGACATGCCATGGGAATAACTGTAGGGTGAAGTCACTAGCAGAGTTTCACTAGCAGAGTTGACTAATAGCCCAGGAGGAGGAAGAACATTCTTTTTTCCTGTTTTAATATGGAAAGAAACATTTGCCTCCCCCCCAGCTTTAGAAGTCTGTTGGCTAATATACCTCTCCTGAAAACTCCTCCTCTTAACCCATATTTATCCAAATAAAAACAGTTCAGACACCTCCAGAATCTCAGCTGCCATGAGGCTTCAGATAAAATGCCAGAGCTGGTAAGAGAACTAGGATGATGGTAGGAAACGTCTCCCTCCAATATGTAGGCAGTCCTGCTTCACTAAACTCAGAGAACTAAGGGAAGGTTCTTGGGCTAGAACTCAAAATCGGAGGACAAGTAGCATGAAAAACACCTTTAATATGGAGTAGAGGCAAGACAGAGACCCTGGGACCCAACAAGTAAGGTCACTTGAGGGGGCAGGGGAAGAATTCAACTGTAGATGCCATCTGGCAGCCTCCTTTTACTAACTCTGGGCCAAATTCTGCTGTTTTTACTCTTTGAAGGACTGCAAATGTCAGTACCTTCTCAAGTTGGTGCCCTGAGGCAAAGCCCCGGCTTCTCTGTCCTGGGCACGTCAGGAGTTGTTGGGAGCAGTTTCACCTGTACTGAGAGGGGCCAGGAGATGACCACCATTTGCCACTGAGATATCTAGGTCATTTTTGATGCCCAGTAAGCAGTTGGCAGTAAATTAGGAGACATTTCGGGTTCTCTCCTGTCCCCTATTAGACTAATTCTAGCTGCATGACTGGGGCAAGTCATTTAACTTTTGTTTTGTACAGTGGATAGAGCACAAGGCCTAGAGTCAGGAAGACCTGAGTTCAAATCCCAACTCAGACACTTCCTAGCTGTGTGACCCTAGGCAAGTCACTTTACCCTGTTTGCTTCAGTTTCCTCGTTTGTAAAATGAGCTGGAGAGATAAATGTCAAACTGCTTGAGTATCTTTGCCAAGAAAACCCCAAATGGGGTCACGAAGAGTTGGGCAAAACTGAAATGACTGAAAAACTAAAACTTCACAGAGCTGTTGCAAGGATTAAATGAGATGATCTAAGTAAAGTGCTATATATGCTATTGTTGTTGTTGTTGCTAATAATAATATCCACTGGCAAAAGGATTGACAGCCCTCAGGTGGAGTGACAGGAAGGACATGTAGGTTTCAGTCCCTGTGTACAAGAAGCCAATGAGCTCTTTCTCTTCTCTCTTCTCTGGGGCTGTAATAGTGATGAGATATGAAGTTCCTTTTGTATAGCTAAACTAAGAGGTACTTAGCACCTAGTTAACATTAAGCCTCTGTTAAAGAAACAGAAGGTCTCCTCTTGCTGATGTAACAGGAAGGGGCTAAACAGGGAGGGGCAATACTATATATAAGGAAAAACCCAGAAAGAGAGTCAGATGTTCTTGAAGCAAGCTCCATGGAGGCAGAAGAGGAACCCCACACCCCACCCCCAGGCTGGAGAGAATGATTTTTATTTTGAAAACCTGGATGGAGTGATTTTTGATTCTGGGAACCAGCTGAAACTTCTGCTGAGTCCAAGGGCCAGCTGGAGCTGCTGAGGATTTCCAAGGGCCAGCTGGGGCTGCCAAAGACTGAGGGAGCATGACTGTGATGCTGGTTCTTTGTATGAACCTGTTTGTGCCTTTGTGAAGCCTTGTCTTCCCAGGAACAGAGACTGAAGGATTTGGGATGGACTGGACACTGTGAGCACCAATGTGGAGCAGGAACTGCACAGAGAGCTGGACAAGGACCTAGGAGCTATCTGCCTTTGAAGCCAGATGATAGTTTGGTGAATTCAGGTAGGATCTGGGACCATGGACGAGGATCCAAGGAATCCAAGAGATGACCCTGAGTCAAGCTGAAAGAAGACTTTACTTGGACACTGTGTACTGACTGAGTAATTGTAACTTTACTAGTGACCTAGGGGTGGAGGGTCTGTGTATTTTTTGATGATTGAATAGTGAATGATGACGGATGATTGAGTTGATTGAAAGACTGATTGATTAAATGATTGTACTTAGTGATTGATGACTGAATAAGTGACTGAGTTAACTTAGTGTGTCCCATGAGTGGAAAACTTTGACTGTTGTACTTTGTGTTCCTTGAGGAGGCAAATCTCCTTAAGGACAATTGAACGATTGAGTTACTAAATGATTGTTATTTGTTGAAAACTTTGTTACCATTGTGGTGAAAACTATGTGGCCATTTTCTGTGATAAGTTGTTGCGAATGCTATATTTTTACTTTCTATGATAAATTGTAACATTGTGAATGCTGTGCTTTGATTTTCTGGGAATGTTTTGCTTTGATTTGTTATGGAATAAAGTGGTTGTTCACTATACTGTGTAATCAGGACCTTAAAAGCTGTTCACAGTTCATTCTTCTGGAAAGCTCCTTGTGCTTGGCTTTAACAGGGGCCTTTGTCTAGGTAGACCTGGCTCTCTCTCCCTCCAATTGAATTTGCCATTAAAAGTTGATTCATGCTTGTATTTCATGTTGTTTGCCCTGGAAACCTTTTGCAAAATTTGCTCCGGGTACATAAATGATTAATTATTGGCTTTGAGTTCTTTGAAGATTTTTTTTTCTAGTCACTAAGTGGAGGGTCTAGCTAAGGGTCACGTGACCAACCTCATTTCTCCCACTTGAAAGTAACCTGGCCCTTGCATGGAAACAGAGGCTTCTCTCACATAAGTGTTCTGTCCCTTTTTCCACAGAAATTTTGACAAACAGACAGGTCCCACTCCTTCCAGTGAGATGCTAAGTAGATATTGCAAAATCTGATGATCAAACAAGGTAGTGATTGGGGAAGCCATATGATTTAATTTCCAAGAGTTATGTTTTCCAGTGATTCAAATTAGCTGATTTGGGAAAGAAATCTTCTCAGAACTCTAACTGCTTTTATCTAATCAGATCCCTTATGCACGATTCAGAGAGAAATATGATGATTCCTTAATCTATATGAAAATGATGAAATGGTAATAGGTTGCAAGGGCTGACCTTTGCAAGAGACAGCCTTGGTTTTCAAATGACTCAGAGTATGTATTGGTTATCCTCTTGCCCTGAGCCAATTAGCAGATCTTCCTTGAATGTATCACATGTCCCTCCTCCTCCTCTCCATTTGCCAAGCCTTCCCGTTCCTTCCTTCCCATAGAGATGCTATTCCAACCAAACACATTAGAGAGGTAAATAAATTATATGCTGGTGTGAGGATGCATAGAAAGGCTTGCATTCCTCTCATGTCTTCTGTGGGCGTCTCACATGACTCTGACTTTGGCCCCTACCCTTCCCCATACAAGGTAATGTCTTTGTTCTGGGATTTTGTCCTTGCATCCTCAGTGCCTGGTGCATCACCCAACACATACTACGTGTTTGCACAATGTTTATTGAGTTGTTGAGCTACATTGTCTAGCTCATAACATAGGCTCCTCTGAATTGAAAATGTTACCCAGGGCTTTTAATTGTATTTCTTCGCCAAATTACTTTTTTGTGCACAGACAACACATTAATCACTGGTTGATCACCCCTGAAATTGTTCCCTGCCCAAGGCAGCCTTCCCTCCCTGGATATTCCACTATACAGGGGTGGAGAACCTGTGACCTCGAGACCACACATGGATTTCTAGGTCCTTGGGTGTGGCCTTTTGACTGAGTCCAAGTTTTACAGCACCTTTCCTTTTATTAAGGGGATTTGTTCTGTGAACTTTGGATTCAGTCAAAGGGCTGCACTTGAGAACCTAGAGTGGCCACATGTGGCCTCAAGGCTGCAGGTTCCCCAGCCCTGCACTAGAAACAGATCCTATTGGGGGATTGCTATAATATTTTCCTATCTGTCCCGCTTGTCACACATCTCCTCTTCAGTCCATTCTACACACATTCAAAATAATTTCCTTGATGCATAGGTCTGGTCTTTTGATTTTCCTGCTCAAAAGCCTCCTGTGGCTCCTTCTTGCCTCTTAGATAAAAGGCAAGCTCCATGGTGAATCATTGAAGGCCTTTCTATCCTCACTTCCTACACTCTATGCTTCACCTGTCTCCCTTCTCCCTGCAATTGCAAAGGGGGCTCCCTAGGCTTGAAGTGCATTCCCTCCCTCCTCATCTCTGCTTAGTAAAGACCTTTTTTAGGGCTTGGCTTGCTCACCACCTTCTCCATGCAACTGAAGGGCTCTTTCCCTCATACTAGCCTAGATTGAGAGCTGAAAGTGACCCCAGTGTCCATCACTAAAATCCAAAGCAATAATTTTACAGAGGAGAAAACTGAGGTCAAGGGAGAGTGAGTGATTTGCCTGAGGTCATGCAAGTAAGGCAGGATTTGAACCAAGGTGCTTGGCCTCCACTGTCAATTTCCCAGCATCCGAAGTTGTCTTCCTGGAATGTAAGCACCTTGAGGGCAGGGACTACATTCAGTTTTTCCTTGCCATCTGCATCCCCAATCACAATGCTTTGCAAAGAGTAGGTGCTTACTCGGTGTTCATTGAAGTCACTTGCTGAATCCTGCTTCTTGGTTACCTAGCTCTGCCAGGTTCTGACAGCAGGCTCAGGCTGTTCCTGACCTCCCCTGGATAGACCACAAGGGGGCAGGCCAGATGAGTGAGGAGCATCTACTTACAGTTAATGAATTTTTCTCCAGTTTTAAGTGTAATGTCCCAGGGGTAGGGCAATGGCATGTAGTGCACGTGGTGTGTTTAGTGGCTATGGCTGAAGAGTGGAGGTGGCTCAGACTCACACCAATGAGCCAAATACCCAAGTGTGATGAGGGGCTGTGTTCTCAGAAATGTGTGTTTTAGTCAAAGTTCTGGGTTAAAGGGGAGAAGGATACAGACGAGGAAGCCCCGAATGACTCATGGCATCACACCTCCCCAGCTTTGCCATTTCAGCGTGGGAATGAAGCTTTATCTAACAGATTCTGACCATTTTAACTGAATACCCAGCGTAGCCCTTCTATCAGATGCTCTTATACGAGACTCAGGACCTGGGCACACTTGGACAGCTTTCTCACCTCTCTGGTTTGTTGGTTCCACCCTAATCAGATCGGGGCCCATCCCAGATCAGCTCTCTGCTCACCATGTTGTCACCCACCTACTTCCCTTTGAAGAACACACGTTCACAAGGTTCAGTGCACCCCCCCCCTAGAGTGTCGGTCAACACAATCTCGTATACATATGCACAGACTTCCAAATGCTTCCACTGGCCACTAATTATGGTCACATCTTGACTCTAAGGTGCTTTACATCTCCCCAAGCACTTTATTTTCCCACTCAGAGACAAGCATGGGCCTAGAACTCTCCCAGTCATTCATTTACATCTGCCACAGTTAGGTCATCACAGCTAACACCATTCCCTGGGGATTGGCATTTAGACTCGGATTATTCAAGAGTAGGCTCTGTAGTTTAGAAAGCAGATTCAGGGTGTTCATGTGCATCCTTCTGCTTTTACATCTCACTGTCTCTGACATAGATCTCTGGCCCCAGCCCCTGTCTCTCCCCTGAATCCCACATCCAGTTGCTTATTGGACATTTCAAACTCCAAGATGTCCTGGAGACATCAAGGTCTAAAACAGAACTGATGTACTTTCTCCCCAAATTTACCCATTTTTTGATGACACCATCATTCTGCCAATCTCTTAGGTCCATAACCTTGCATCACCCTTGACCCTTCTTTCTTCCTCACCCTTTAGCAGTCCATTTCCCATCTCCATGCCTTTGTACTGGCTGTCAACTATACTAAGAACATCCTCCTACCTTCCTTCTGTCTCACAGAATTCCTCTCTTTCTTTAGGACATAGCCCCAAGCACCACCTCCATATGAAACCTTTCTGGGTCCTCCCAATTACTGGTGCTTTCCCTCCTAAACTACTTGTATTTATTTTGAATTTATTCTCTTCATACTCAGTAGATACATATGTACATGCCTTCTCCAAAAGGATAGAAGCTCTTTGAAAGTAGGGATTGTTTCATTCTTTGTATAGTAGGCAGTTAATAAATGTGTGTCAATTGATTAATATTGGGCTACTTGTCAGCAGAGAAGGGCTGATGAGGGGCCTGTGTCAATACACTGATACTTAGAATGTGTGACCTCATCAATGTGGGCACTCCCTCCAACAGTGAAGCCCACCATCCCTCCATATTTTTCCATAAATCTACCACAGGCACTTTCCTCTAGGTCTCTTACCATTTTATGACACCAGTGGAGCATATACTCTGGCCTATTGGTCATTCTTTGCTCTTGCCCCATGATTGGGCCACCTTCTTTTCTGATCATGCATCTCTCTGATGACAGGCTTTGCAGAGTTTCTCCTGTATAATTCATGGTCAATCTCTAAATCAATTTGCAAACCGGTGTTGGCTCTTCTAATGAGACAGCTCTTGGACCAATACAGTTGATGTATATGTAGGAAGAGAAGGGGGAACATAGGAGACCCTGCACATTCCCATATTCTTCGCTTGAGTTTCCAATATTCCTGGGCCCACTCCACCTGATTAATATATCTACTTTGGATGAACGAAAGAAGCTTCTGGGAACATTTCCTATGTGAGGATATGCAAGATGTGTGTTTGTTTCCTAAACCCTCATATCTCTGCTTTATCAAGTCACCTGAGAGACCTCTGGCTATTCCAGTTGTGATGTCTGAAGAGTATTCTCTTGCAAAAATCATCTACTAATAAGAGCTAGTATTTACATAGCACTTTGTAATGGTAATCAGTTTGTTGGATATTTAGGGCTAAGTATGGAAGATGTGAGCTCTGTATGGAAGGTGTGAGCCTTGTCTGGAAGGTGTGAATTCCCCTGTTGATGTGAATGCTATTGGCTGAGACACTCCCCTGTTGACTTGGGAGAAGGCCAGTGTTTATAAGC
>CM053602.1:5641609-5668416 GCA_028646575.1 Pseudocheirus occidentalis | reverse complement strand
CAAGTGATTCTGGAACTGAATATTGTAAACTAAAAGTAAACAAACAGGTCAATAAATAATTTTTTAAAAGATTTTTATTCCATCTGGCAAATTGGACTTTTTAAGGCCTTCTTCTCCTCATTGGCTTTTAGGGCCTCTTTTGCCATTTGAGTTAATCTATTTTTAAGGTATTGTTTTCTTCAGTCAGGTTGTTGACTCTCTTTTCATGATTTTCTTGCATCATTCTCATTTCTCTTCCCAATTTTTCCTCCACTTCTCTTATTTGGTTTTCAAAATCCTTCTTAAGCTTCTCTATGGCTTATGGGCAGTCTTCATGTTTCTTGGAAGCTTTTGGTGTGGGAGTAACTGTGTTGTCTTCCTTCCATTCCATGCTTTGATCCTTTTTATCCCCAAAGAGGAATCTAAAGTTTGGTTGCTGTTCTTACTTTGCTTCCTTTGCCTGCTCATGTTGCCAGTCAATTACTTGACTTTTTAGTCCTGTGGTTCTCTGCTTCCAGAGGGGAAAGCTCTGTCCCAAATCGCTGGGGTTTTTACAGCTGCCAGAGTTACTGGGAGGCCTCCATTTTTTGCAGCCCCCACCAGCTTTGGCTCACTAAAAGCACACCCCAGGCTGCTCAACATAAGAGCACTTAGCCTCTGAATGATAGCTTGGCCCCCCTGCAGTCTGCAGGCAGGGAGCTCTGAAGCAGCCATGTTGAGGGGGCTGCAGGGCTGCAGCTTCTGACATTTCCTTGCCCTGGAGGCAGTTCGGCCAGACTGCTTTTCTCCCCGAAATTTAGCTGAGTTCCACTGACCTTTCCCTTTGTCCTTGTTTCTTATGGTTTGATAATTCTGGAAACTGCCACAGCTGCTGCTATCCATTCTCCTGAAGGCTCCAGCTGTGGCTCATCCTGGCTGCCTCAGGGCCAAGCCATGGTTTCAGGCTGGGCTGGTTTTGGCTCTCATTGTGCTGCAATGAGCCCTTTCTACCTAGCTGCCCTCAGTAGGGGATGTGTTTTTCTGTAATTCTTGTGAGTTTTGGAGCCCTAAAATTTGTTTAGAGTCATATTTTATGGGTATTTGAGGTGGCTATGTGAGAGCTGAGGAACTTTGTTGCTTCTATGCCCCCCCTTTTTTTCCAAAAACAAAAAATCATGCTTAGTTAACCAAAATAAATTCCCAGATTGGTCATGTTAAAAAGGTCCATCTCATTCTGTATCCTAAATGCATCATGTCTCTATCAGAAGATGGTTAGCCTGCTTCATCATTGACTCTCTGTAATCATGGTTGATCTCTGCACTGATCAGAGTTTTTAAATCTTTCAAAATTGCTTGTCTTTACAATATCATTGTTAATGTATAAATTATTCTCCTGGTTCTGCTCACTTCATTCTTCATCAGTTCATACAACAGTTTTCTCTTAAATTATCCCTTTCTTCATTCTTTATGCAATAATAAATAGGTCCTGATTAGTGTGAATAATGAACCCCCTAAAGTAGTCACTTGTATTCAGATCTATGCTATTCAAAGCTACAATTGTGTAAAATATGGTAATTGGTTTCAACCCTATGGAAATACTGTGGGGCAAATTCATATAATGGGACCACTTCAGAGAATTCATTGATTGAATTTCTCAGGACCCACGTTATATTCCTGTGTGATAATCATCATTTTCATCTGACATTAGCCTGACCATTGTGTATGTTGTTTTCTTGGTCCTGCTTCCTTTGCTCTGAATCCATCCACATGGTCTTCCCTTGCTTTTCTGAATTCTTACTGTTGTTCCCCCTGCCACCACCCAAGGTGTAATTGATGGTCAATAAACATTTCTTAAAGCTTCCTACATGCCAGACACTGCTGAGCTGTCCACAATTTGTTTAGCTATTCCCAATCAATGAGCACCCATTTTATTTACATTTTCTACCAGAAAAAGACAAACTCTATATCCCTATAAAATATGCTTAAATTTTTCCTTCTCACTCTGTCAGATTGCCCTTCCCAATTGAAATGAGGAGACTCAAACTTTTTCTTCATTAGCAGCAGGCTTACAATGAGGCCTTCTGATGAGGAGGGCAACAAAGGGAATGAGTCTGGTGCTTTGTGGGATCAGACCAGGAGCTTCCCTGTTCAGTCAGAAAGATACAACATCCTGCCAGCTTGTTTTTAATGCTTTCCCAGTGAGTGGTACAGATGGCATCAGAGACCTAGAAGCTCAGAAATGGGAACATTCAGCAGGGCTGAAATAGCACATAAGATCCTAGAAATCTGGAGCTGGAAGGGGTAGCAGAGGACATCTAGTCCTACCCCGAAATTGACAGGCGAGGAAACTGAGGTCCAGGAAGGGGAAGGGATCTAGCCAAGAGCACACAGCTAGTTGTTGGCAGAGACAGGAATTTGAACCTAGGTTTTGTGACTCTGTAGAGTGTACTTTCTATGGTACCACCAAGGCAGGGAAGGCTTCAGCAAAAGCAGAGCTTGAGTCAATCAATTGCTTTTCCAAGCTGAAATTCTCCTTGCACTGATTTCTTTCTCACCCTGGATCTTAATGGAAATCCACATAAAGAGCCTCCGGCTCCTTCCAGCAGCAGCTTTTCAGGTGGTCTTTCAAGGTCAGGAAGCTCTTGCATTCACTGGTTGGTGGCTGTCTAAAGGACACGTCCTGTGCAGAAGAGACATACACCTTCTGTCAGTTGCACAAACCAATAAACACACCTTTATTGCTAATTACCATTTTCATTCTGTGCTGCTCTTTGCCAAATGGCAATGAAAACCGAAGCCCAGATGCTCATTAACATGGTACTTGATTTACTCACAATTCAGCTTTGACAGTTTAATAAGCCTGGGCTTGGCCCAGGGATCATTTGTCAGTGCACTTGGCTGGGGAGGGGGAGGGGGAGGAAAGGGGGAGGCAGCTGAACAACCTGTCCAATTGAATATAATATGTCCTTTTGCAATAATATGACTCCTAATACTTTCTGTTTGTTAGCTATCTTACTTCTTAAGAGCTCAAAGCATCCACTTTGTTTATTCTCTTTTATCTCCACTGGTTGTCTGGGAGATCAGGTTCTTTTATTAACCACCAGAGAAACTGAGGCACAAGTCATGCCCCTACCTGAGAACTTTTGCAGTAAGTTTTCTTCTTTTCTTGCTTTACTAGCCTAGGCTAAGGCTGTCTAAGAGAAGTTCAGTACCATTCTTGCCCTGGCCTTGTGTATGGGCTTTGCATATAAACTCTTAGTAACAAAATCTGAAGGGGCTGGGATGCAGTGGAGGGGCATAGCTCTTTGGTCAAACTGGCCTATTACTGTTAGCCCCTGTCCCCTTAGCATGGTATCTCCTGTCTCTGCCCTTCTAGACTCTCTGGCTTCTATCAAAGCATAACTCAGGCTCCATCTCCTTCTTTGATCTACTGCCCCCCATTGCCTCCAGTCATTAGTGCTCTATACCTGTGGAACTTACTTTCATATTATTTGCTCCATAGTTTATATTGACTTTTCAGTATCCATGGTTTATACTCCCAATAGAATATACACTCAAGGGCAGGGGCAGCTTTCTTTTTGCCTTTGCATCCCCAAGAAAGGGGAGGAGGAGGAGGAAGAGTATTCCAACATCACCACCCCAAGCAAAAGCAAAAATAAAAACTGACCTTTATATACTGCTTTAAAGTTCACAGAATGCTTTCCATATGCAACAAAGAACTGTTGCTGTGCCCAGGAGGACTGGCTTGCTCATCTCTGTCTCCACTAAGGGACCCGTCTCAGTTCTGTGCCCATGCATAGAGTCTGGGTCAAGTGCTAGGGGAGACTGACTTCCATAGAAATGGGTCAGGCTCTTTTTCTCATCGTCTTAGACTTCATACACACCTACCCCAGAGCCCTGAGGAAATTACCTAAGGCTTAGGTTTGCTTAATGTCTATGGTCTCCCTAAAAGGAGAGAGTAGAAAGATACCGAAAGTACAATGGAAATCAGGAATAGGACAGTTATTTATTTCCTCTACACAAATGAAATGTTTGATATAAGACTTACAAGTGAGTATTGTGGAAAACTTAAAACATATAGTTACTTATACTTCATACGCTACTTTCCTGAGACGTTGAGACTTAAACATCAGGACATGAAGCAGGAGACACTTTTCATTTCATCTCAGCACTGCCCTGTCCAACCATTTCCTTCCAGGTCCTTTATTCTTCATTTCACCAGGACTATATGACAAAATCTTCCAGAAACTGTGCTAAGATAGCACAACCAGAGTTGGAACAACCAGTTCTAGAATTAGGGAGGGGGAGTTATCAGTACCAGGTCTGATTCTGTCCCCTCTGCCCTGGCACTGATTCTAGGGCCACCTTAGGTTTGAATACTAGTGAGAACTTGCCCAGGAAATAACAGCATATTGAATTTTAATACACATACACACAAATACATAATGAATTACCTCCTAAACAACTCCATGAACCTGCAGCTAATCCACATCAAGTCTAAAGAGGACCATGCTTATTGACAGATCTAAGGGACCCAAACCCAGTCCATAGCTCTCAATGATGTTTGTCTCTTACGCATACAATCTGGGTAATCCATACCCCGAAAAGTATTCTTTTTCTTTCCTGGACTCTATTTACCCCTGCTTTCTTTCCCTTCTGTGAGTCTTCTCATTTGAAGTATCTCATGCTTTATGTGTATGAATGAGAAGATTATCTTGCTGGTTAAGGGACACAAAACCCTCCCCCAGTTTTGCTGGTGGCCACAGGTTTAGGCCCTATTGAACTGGATGGACAGTATATGGGCTTTAGAAGCCTAATATAAATGACAGGATGGAACTCAACGTTATTGGAAAGCAAAAGTGCAAAAAAAACCCCTATGATGGGCAAATCAGCCAATAAACTGATAAGGGGAAGAGGAGAGAATGTGTCAGTGGGATCTGATGGCTTTGCATTTTTTTTAATTTATGTGTAACAAAGTTGTTTTGGAGAAGGAAGTGGCAAAACACTCCTAGACAACATGGTTCACAGGGCCTTGGAGAGTCAGGCACACAACTGAATGGCTGACCAACAAAAGCAGTTGTTTGCATGCTGCCCTCCCCATTAGACTGGCAGCTCCTCCATTGCCTGAGGCTCAGTGCAGCACCTGGCATGTACCAATAAATGCTTTTTGAACTGACTTGACCTCTGCTTGGGTAAGTCACATAACAGAAAAGGAAACCCCAAGCCCAGCTCAACCTGGCCTAGACAGAGCATGTGCTTCCCCGAGAGGTAGACAGAAGTAGACCCCACTCCAAGGCACGGCCTGTGCAGACCCATTCCCATGGATGTTCTGGTGGTGTAGCCTCTGCCACATGTACATTTCGATGCTCAGAGCATCCATGTGGGATGGATAGGTACTCGCGGATTTAGAAGGTGCCTGATAAATGTCGTTTTTTATTGGAATCAAATGGTGAGGTTGAAGTGAGCAGCTTGAAAGGTATATCCCCTAAACACAAGACGATCTGTAATTTCCCTATGGTCTCCCTCCCTCCAAGCCCAATTCCATTCCATCACTTGGTCACTGTGATTTGGATTTCAGTATTTCCAGGACATAGGATTATGCCTGCCAGGCCTTCTTCAGAGCTGTCCCGGGCATGGGATCTCCTCCCAAGGTCTCTCATTCTCCTCCCAAATAAGCTCGGGAGAAATGCCATCCCTTCCCATGCAGTGGAATAAACCAATAATAAACCAATAAACCAGTAAACCAACTAATAAACCAATGGTGGGAGAGCAAGTTCCCTCTTCCCAAAGAGCAGTGAGAGAAGTTTTTACACTGGTGATCCAAGCCTTCAACAGCTGGCCCAGCATTTCAGGAATATTTTAGGTACAAGTGCAATGAGCCCCAGTTACCAGCATGCTTCTCCCTCCCTGGGTAATGAAGGTGCCTGCAGACCCGGCCAGGAGGAACAACGTTATTAGACAATTCTGTCACTATCACAGAGCTGTCTGAGTTTTCTTTGTAGCCAAAGTTGTATGGGTATTGGAGCAGGGGCAGTACAAAGCCTACTGTGCCTCCCTCTTCTTTTCTCTCCCTATTAACTCTTTATTTCCAGAGAAATTTGGTGGAAAGCTTGAGCCAGGCCTTTCCCAATCAAGGGAGTGGTGAGTGTAAATAAAATGAACAAAACAGTGGACAGGACATGAGCTCTTTGGTATTTTGTCTCTGTACCTCCTGTGCCCCGAACGTCATAAGCACTTACTAAAGGCTTGAGTCAAATCACTTACAGGATTGGGGGGGACATTGTTACCAGGCACTCACCCTCAGGAGGTTCAGGTGCCAGCTCTACTCCTAACTGGGCAATGTTGGCAAAATCATTTCACTTCTCTGGGTCTCAGTTTCCTTGTCTGTAAAACAGGAGGCTAGATGACCTGTAAGCCCTGTCCCAGCTTTAAATCTATGATCCTCTGATCTTGCTGTTTTGCCTTGGTCACTATGGAAGATGGGGGGGGGGAACTATGCTGATTGTACGTTAGATGGCCCTGAGCATTACTTCTGATTCACATTCAGTGTCCTGGTCCCCACAGCAATGCAGGATGGGGAGGATTACTCTGACTTGTGTAGCCCAGGAAGTGGCTATGTGAGATACATGTGAGTAAGGCTCTGTGAGCTGCACGGCCCTAGAAGCGTGAAAGGATGGGCCAGGGGGTTGGACATTCTGATCCTATCATTGAAGCTTGCTCCAGGTTAGAAAGCTCCCTCAACCAATTTGGAGAGACACCTTGCTGCCTTCAAGGCCAAATCTCTGTCTAAACCCACCATGCTTCTTTTCTTAGTAAAGTCCTCTGAAAACTTTGAAACATATGTCATTTATCATGAAATAACAAGTCCCATGGGGACTTTTTCATAAAGCAGAAGAACATGCTCTCAGAATCGTGTCATTCTGAGAACAAACATGGACCAAAGTTTCTTTCTAACAGTGTATTTGCCTCTGGGGAATCCTCAGAACATTTTGAATGTGTAATTACGCTTAGGGACACTTTCCCCCAGTTGTCCTCCCTGTTCACACATACTACACTCTGCTCTGTCTTAGACCCGTATCCAGGGGTCCCAGAGAGAGACCCGAGTCCAGACTGCCATGTTCTGTCTTGACCCCTTTCTTTGGCTCTGGTTGTCCCCCACTAGAGGTGCAGTAGTCTGCTTTAAAAAAAGAGGGCTGATCTTAGAGTCTGGAAAAACCTTTGGTCGAATCCCAGCTTCAGCCCATACTGTGTAATCCTGGGCAGATCACATAACCTGTCCTGGCAATAGGTGCCTACAGAGTTGTCGGGAAGAGAATGCTTTGCAAGTCCTGAAAAATGTTGGGATTCTTCCTACTTCAGCCCAGCAACTGTTTCATGGAGCTACCAGGTTTATTTACAGTAAGATAAAGGGTAAGGCAAGGTAAATAATGTATACAAGATCATTAGCAAATTTATGTCAATAGTTCATGTACCATATCGTAAACAGTGAACATATTTAGTAAGCCCCTATGAATATTTCATAGCCAACAGTGCTCTCAGGAGTTTGGGTGTAAATCACCTTGTGACTGTATAGGAGGGAGGCCCTTTTACCCAGAGCAGGCAGCCCTGGCTTACCAGAAGCTAAACAAATGTGTAGGAAGACATTTGCTGTTACTCAGTTTAACTTATTAAAGCTTCCCATTTTCTAAAACATATAATGTGATGCCAGGTGTGTCAGGACTTTATGTAGTGAGCCATGAAATAGTGGGGCATTGGTGCTGGAAGGGCCTTAGATCAAACTAGTCCAACTCTCACATTTTACTAAAGAGTAAACTGGGGTCCAGATAAATTCCATGACTTGCCTGTGGTTGGACACAAATTAGTGCCAAAGACAAGTGGCAAGACCTCCAGGTTCTAACACAGGGCTCTCTTCACTTCACTAGTCTGTCTTTCTCAGAGCCATAGCTAGCAATCTGGGCTCCTGAGGCCAGAAACACAAAAGGCAAGTGGGATAAGCAGCAGAAAACCAAATAACATCAGTTTGATTTGGTAATCCTTAATTTGGAAGAATGTCAGTAACGAAGGCAATTTCAATTGAATGAGAGACAAAATTTATTATTACAGTGAGTCCTACGCGGCTGAAAGGATTTATCCAGTTTTTGTTTTTATTTTAATTTTTTTTTTTTTTGCTTTTTGGAGGGCAATTAGGGTTAAGTGACTTGCCCAAGGTCACATGGCTAGTTTTTTTGTGTGTGTTAAGTGTCTGAGGCTGGATTTGAACTCAGGTCCTCCTGACTCCAGGGCTGGAGTTAGCTGTCCTCCTGAAGGGATTTAAATATTAAATACTTAAGCCCGCTACATTTTGGCACCCTAGGACAAAGCACCAGTAACCCCTCTCTAGTTATGGCTCTGACTTCTCTCACAGGGAGCAATGACCTGTTCAATCAGCATAAGATAAAAACTTGAAAGCAATCATATCCAAATCATTGATTCAGACATAGCTCCAGAGATGTTTTGAATGTGAATGCTACCAATTCTTGAATATCTTTCTTCCCATCCTAGATTCAAATTCTATAACCTTTCTTAATGGCAAAGTCCCACAGATGCTGCCTGGGAAAGTCTTAGCACAAGAGAACTCATCCGCATATGGTTGGGTCTAGCTTAGGTTCTTGTCACTTGACAGGAAAATGTGCCAGGGGAGGTCCTTATTGCTAATTAAACACTTAAAAAAGCAGTTCTCGTAGTCCCTCTATGTCTTCTCTACATAAAGTAGAGAGAAAGTCCATTTCCTTCAACTGATCTGGACATGGCATGTCCTCCATTCTTCTCAACATCCTGGTCACCCTCTTTTGGACAAACTCCAGTTTGTCAATGTCCTTCCTAAGTCATGGCATCTCAACCAGAGTACTCCAGGCAGTGTGACCCTGGCCAAGTAGAGCTGACTGGGCAGCTCCCTTCCTCTCTCTGGATGCTCTACCTCTCTTTATACAGCCTTCGGTTACAGTTCACATCAGCCTCTGGCTATCAGTGAGCTTGGATTCCATTCGAACCCCAAGAGTTTCTTCCACACACCATGTTGATTATCCATGCCTTCTGTGTCTTTTACTTGTGCAAGAGACTTTTTCTTTTTCTTTTCTTTTTTTTTGGAGGGCAATTGGGGTTAAGCAACTTACCCAAGGTCACACGGCTAGTTTTTGTGTCAAGTGTCTGAGGCCGGATTTGAACTCAGGTCCTCCTGACTCCAGGGCCGGTGCTCTATTCACTGCGTCACCTAGCTGCCCCATGCAAGTGACTTTTTAATGAGTCCAAGTGTAGACTTTGCATTTATTCCTATGAAATTTTAGCAACCTTACTCAAACCGGATACTCAATTCTAGAGAATTCACAGGAGACTTTGCCTAGTATTAGTGGATCGGAAAGGCACTGGTGAAGTTTCTGACTTATCTTGTATGCAGATTCACACACACACACACACACACACACACACCATATATACTAATTTTGTGGTCAAGAAGTGTGCCCAGTTTGGATGAGGTTGATAGAACCATTTATGATTCTCAGAAAATACAATGAAGCAATTGGGAAAGATTGTACTCTTGTGAGACCACAAGAAGAGAGACAGATATTCTAAGTCGTAAGAGTGGGTCAATAGTCAAGAAATATCATTCCCTGAGATTAGTTCTTTCTCTAAAGGCAGAAGAAAATTCCAGGCCAGACACCATTAGTTGATCCCCAGATGGGACTGTATTCAGAGGCAAGAAAAAGGAAAGTCATGTCATTGAGTGTTCATCATACCCTCTTCGACACATTCCTCTGTACCTCAGGAGACTCCACTCCCCCCACCCCATTCCTTGATGCTCCATTCTCCAGATGTTACCCTTGGCTCTTTGAATTCTCTGACTTGTGTCCAACTCACCTGCTCATCTTAACCCTTGGAATAGATACCCCAGACCCATAACTAGGGATTTTTTTAGCCAGAGTAAGTGGTATAAAACCCACCGGTAGTTGAGAGCAAGGGCAGAGGAAGAACTGACCCTAACCATTCATCTTGTAACTTCCTATACGATCTAATGATTCTTGCCAGTTGGCCTTCAAGTTCTGTTGCTTCAACAATACTAAAGGACTATGGGTACTTTAAATGGAGAGAATCTGCTAACGCTGATATCTGGAACTTCCCTGCCCTGGAATAAAGCCCTGACTGCTTCACCCCCCTTACAGCTCTTAGCATCACCCTGTTATTACTCAGATGTCTGGGTTCTATCTGTCCTTTGGATCATGTCAGCTCTGGCCCTGAGCTGTGCCCATGTAGACAAATCATTCAGAGTTAGGGAAAACTGAAATCCGTTCTGGGTCCCCAAAGTCAGCACATTTGTATCATGCTTGCCTCTTTTACCACACAGAGGCTGGATCTGTGATTCATTGATATAGAGAACTTCATCTACCAATGCAAGGGAGCCTATCTTGTACTGCTTCTGTTTCTGTCTCTCCATAAATCTACCACAGGGCGTCTACCGAATGTGCTAGGACAGCTGTCTTCTCTGTATCCTAGAGACCTACAGTGTCCTGGAGCACTGATGTTAAGCGACTTGCCCAGAGTCACATAGGCAACATTTATCAGAGATGGGACTAGAACCCAGGTCTTGTTGGTGCCAAGACTCTTTAGTCACTTTAGTCATGTCATGCCTCTTTTCAGCTTCAGCACAATTTTAGAAAAAGGAAAAAGGTGTTTAAACCAAATTGTGACTGTCCTTCGCCCATCACTCTCTGCACCTCTCCTGGCAGAACAGTCACAGACTGGATCATGCAGGGCACTTTGGGGAGCAGGGTGTGGCTTTGGAAAAGGATAATTTGGGCAGAAGAAATGTGGATTGGGATTCAGGGGAACCAGAAGCAACCTGACTGGTCTGGAAGGAAGAAAGTCAGAGTGGAAGGGAATCCTGCTGGTGATTACATGGCCATGACCCCTGAAGTATCTATAAGCCCTAGTTTATGATATCTTGCCTTGAAAGAAAGTCAGAGTGGAAATTTGACCCATCAAAATTCCTCCTACTTCAAGGAGCAATTTCACATCTGAGGCTGGAAATTACAGCCTACAATTACCAGCCAATTCTTGAAATAAGATGTGAATGTGGCCATTATTTGCCTTGTGACATTTTCAAAGGCCCAGGCATTCCACTGTGCCTTCTCCTTGCCCAGGCAGCCTTCCCATGCCAGCTCTCAGCATAGCCAGTGTCTCCAAATCACTCTCTGCTACTTCCAGCCTGTTGGATGTTTTCTACCATTTGGTTTCATGCTTTTAAATGGGTATCTGGAGGCTAATATTTCCACCTCTAGTAAGAAATGGTAATTAAAAAATATGTTGCTTTTATTATTGTGTGGTGATGGGAGGAAGCCAGAGTAAGGGAGGCCTAGCTTCTGTTTCCTCTAGCTTGGGAGCTGCAGCAGTTTCTTCCGACTTGCTGTTACTTAGGGATTTTTATCCATGGGCAAATGCAAGCCTTGGTTCTTGGGCCAATGAATAGAGCAGCTAATAATCTGAAGCACAGGACAAGTTGGATCACCCTGGATATATTTCTCAGAACCCCCAGCAGGTTGGTCATGATGCTAATGATGGCGACTCCTCTGGGGATGTTATTCTTCCCCTGGATACCCTGCTTTAAAATCATTGTTCTTCTCTAGCAGCTCAGGCCTGTGAAAACAATGCTGTAGTTTTTTTTTAATAGGATAAGCAAAAGGCTAGTGGGAGGGAGGGATTTTTACGTGATTTAAATAATAGCCTGGCCTTAACCAGCATGCTAACAAACTGCAATTTCCTCTGTGTAAGGGACTCTCTCCACCAACAGATCCCGATTTCCGTTGACTTAGTAGGTAAAGGTTTAGGGGATTGCCAGACAGGCAGCCTCGGACAGCCTGAGACTTGCCCAGTCTCCTCAGGCTCCAATGTGGCAGAGCTTGTATTTTGCTGCCCCACCCTGCTGTCCTAATGCTTAGTACTCTAATGGATCTGGGATGTCACTGGCATGGGGATTCCTGGCAGCAATGCCAGCCCATCTTGTGCCTGTGTCCATATCCCCTCACAGAGCTCCTGATGGGAATTAAGAGACCAGTGGGTGCTGGGATCATCTCTTGGTCGTGCTTTGTTCTTGCCATGTAACCAGTCCATCCTTCTTACTCGGGCATTTCTTCAATGGCATCCTTTGCTCCAATTCTCTTTCAGAATTTCTTGTTTGTAAAATTCTACAGCCTGCTCACATTTACCACTTGCCTCTGCATTGCCTTCTGGGTGATGTTCACTTCTCATTATTCAGAGACCATCATGTTTCCTCATTCACAGCTATATGATACCTAAAGTAATCTTTACAATATGAAATTCATGTGTAAGGTTATAGAAAGTGAGCTCTCTTTAGGTAACCCAGGTGACGTTCCATTTAGGGGTGCCACTCATAGGCAGGGCTTAGGTAGGGCCAGACATCCATACTATATTGGGAAATTGCCAAACAAAACCTCACACGTGCCTGAACCAAGTCTTGGGTCTTATCAAAACTGATTTAAGACCAAGATCATATCTTAAATCTAGGACTAACCTTAGAAGTAGATAGATGCCAGAGTAAACTGCTTTCAGTGGCCTGGGTGAGGCCCAGCTGCTTTCTCCCCTCCCTCCCCACACCCCACCTGCTCCTACCTGCTTCAAAGCCTTCTAATTTTAGCTCTGTTCCTTAGGTTTAAGGCTTTTTGTTCCTGGTTAAAATGCTATGTGTTATGTGACCTCTCTCTGGTTTCTTCAACTTTAAAATGAGGAGGCTGGACTAAGTACAATCCTAAAATCTGTTGTCCTATAAATGGTAACATTCAGCTATATTAGTCCCTTATACCATAGTATGAATGAGTATACTAGTTACTTTCTTGAAAGCAAGTAGTTGACTTTGCAAAGGAAAAGAGAATGTGAACTCACATAGACCAGGGCGCAGGCCTGACTTGCCCAAAGTCAGACAACCAGGATTTCCAGGGAAGGGATGCCACTGAGGGGGACTGAAAGTAATTGAAAGGGGAGGCTGATCAAGGCTCTGCTGACCAAGTTGGGGTATGGCATCATTTCCATCTTCATGGGGCTGTCATAGCTGTCAGCCATGTTGGACACTGACTCCTTTTGTTATTGACCAACACGGAACTAGGAAGGGGAGTTAAGAAGCTGAAACAGAAAAACTTGAGAAGTTCTGAGATACAAGGTCAGAGAGGAAAGAACCATGACCATTGGCTCTTAGAGTTTCCTGGCTCTTCTGAGGGTCCTTTTCCTATGGGACCAGATACTTGGCCTCTCAGCTGCCTTATTGGGGCACCAAGCTGCATCTTTGTTCTCAACACTGTGGAGATCTCATCAGTATTCCAGATGGTGCAACAATGACCCTCTTGACCTTTGTCCCCTTTAGCCACTCTTCTTCTGCAGCCTTACCGCTACCCTAGATGCTGAGACCAAACCTGGTTCTAGCCAGTGAGAAATGGAGGAATTCTAGACTGTTAGTTCAGCGACAGCATCAAGGCAGCCCTACCCTTGGTCCTGCCTTGTCCTTGTACCTTGGTTCTATCCACAGGATATGAATTCTTGCCTTGGTTACCTTCCTGGTACCCTATTCTTCCAGGACCAGGGCCATCACGTCTTACCTTTCCAATCCTTCCTAGCTTTAGAATACTACCTCTTAACTGCAGCCCATGTGACTGATTTACCAAGATGTATAGCTCTGTAATTCCATCTTATCACAATTCTTCCTATTTCTTGCTTCAGTACTGAAGCTTGAACCCTGGATTCCACCCTCCACCCAACTCCATGCTCTAGCCACCTGATGTGACCCCTTCTTGTGCTGACTCTCAGATCTACCCAATGCCATCTCCTTGCATTTTCACCAACCACCTATATTTCAGCCTGATCTATGGAGTCTGCCCATGCCTAGTCACATTCACCTGGCCTCCAATAAGTCCTTAGCTATGACATGCATTGAGAGATAATAAAAGAGGGGAGTAAGGCAAAGGAGATTGAGTGAGGGGAAGCTAGTATCACCCTGAGCCAGTTTTGACTTTCTGATTCCAGTTTCTATCTGAATTGGCTGGTTGTTGGCAAAGACATGATTTGACAAAGCTCCATCAGAATCTTTAATAACACGACCATACTAATCTGATACTGACAGGAGAGACAAAAATGCTGCCTAGAGAGGCCAAGGAGGGCAGGAGCTAGAAAGTCTTGTGCCTCCCTTATGGAACCTCTGAAAAAGAAGGACTACATGGTACCTCGTGGGGCTTCCAGCCATCCCAGCATTCCAGAGCACTGTGGGATTACCTGCCTCCTTTTCATCTCTCCTCCCCATCGAAGGCCCACATTTGACATAGTGAAAACCATCCAGGCTCTTGAGTGGGCCCAAATCCTAGGGCTGCTGCTGTTGCTGCTGCTGGCCACTCTGGGCCTCAGGCTCTCTGTGTAGGATGAGGGACTAGGACGTCCCACCCAGCAGCATAGCTAGGATCTCAGGCACTGACATGTGTAGGGACAGGGGTGGGAAGGTGTCCTCATCTCCCTCAGCCTCTGCTCTTCTTTGCTTTTTGGTGTTCGGTCCTTTTTCAGCTCTGTCTCTCTCCTCATGACCCCATTTGGGGTTTTCTTGGCAGAGATGCCGTAGTGTTTTGCCATTTCCTTCTCCAGCTTATTTGACAGATGAAGAAATTAAGGCAAACAGAATAAAGTGACTCGCCCAGGGTCACACATCTAGGAAGTGCCAGATTTGAATTAAGGAAGATGAGTCTTTCTGACTCCAGGTCCACCACTCTATCCATTGTGCCACCTGGCTGCTCTGGGCTCGTTGCTATGGTAACCTATTTGTGACTGACATTCCAATCCTGTGGATGAGACTGTCTATCTGCCCTCGGTGTTAGGAACTCAGCCTCCTGGGCTCTTATAGTGACAAGTCATATATTGTGCTGTGGGCAGATGCTTACCACAGAAGCTCATTATTTGGTTATTTATATGCCTGGGAGAAACATTTTGAGACAAAGGGAAATGAGATTATTAACACCTTGTTTATCTCTAAGCTGTATACAATTCCAGACCCAAAATTAAATTAAAAAGAGACACATGTTTTCGAACACAAAGGCCCAGGTTTGGCTCACATCAATGAGAGTGATTCCCTGATATTTGAAACTCTGCCTTTGGCCCTGAAATGCAGTCCTACATATCCAGTGGCTCCTGGACTGTCCCACCTGGGCATCCCATTGTCACTTCAAACTGCATGTGACCCATACCTGAACTCTCTTCCCTCCCCAGATCCCCTTCCTCAAAAGACAGCGGAGAGCAGAGCAGCCCCACTTTCCAACAACCTGGAAAATGGCGTTTGAGTGAATGACATCTAAGGATCCCTCCAGCTCAAAATCTTGCATGCCCTGATGCCATTTTTCTTAGGGCTAGCACCATTCTCCCAGATTTGAAACCCTGGACATATCTTTGGTTCATCTTTCTCCTTTATTCCCTACTATATCATTAAATTTCTTTCAACGTAACTGCCTCCAAGTGTCTGACCACTTCCATCTATACTCTATACAGGTATCAGAGTGATTTTCCTTAAATGTAGAGCTGTGCATAAGGGTGCAGTGGATATAGTATTGGCTCTGGAGTCAGGAG
Organism: Pseudocheirus occidentalis; assembly: GCA_028646575.1. NCBI lineage: Eukaryota > Metazoa > Chordata > Mammalia > Diprotodontia > Pseudocheiridae > Pseudocheirus > Pseudocheirus occidentalis. The sequence continues at coordinate 5,652,820 of CM053602.1, read as the reverse complement.
GACTCATCTTCCTGAGTTCAAATCTGGCCTCAGACACTAGCTAACTGTGACCCTGGGCAAGTTACTTCACCCTCCTTGCCTCAGTTTCCTCATCTGTAAAGTGAGCTGGAGGAGGAAATGGCATACCACTCAGGTATCTTTACCAAGAAAACCCCAAGTGATGTCACAGAGAGTCAGACACAACTGTAAAACCATTGAGCAGTAACAGAGCTGACCATGGTACTCCCTTACTCCATAAATGCCAGCTGCTCTCTATTGCCTCTAGAATCAAATATAACTTCCTCTATTGAGCTTTTAAAGCCCTACATAACTTTGCCCTGACCTGTCTTTCAACCTTCATTATATATTAGTCCCCTTACCATACTAGGGAATCCAGCCAAATGGGCCTTCTCTCTGCTCCTCATGCATGATACTACATTTCCCATCTCTGTGCTTTTGCATTGATCATCCCTCAGGCCTGGAATGCACTTGCTCCTAACCTCTGCTTCATAGACTGTCTCCTTTCCTTTATGATGAAGCTAAATTCCCACCTTCTACATGATACCTTTCCTGTTTACCCCAACTACCAGTGCCCTCTCTCTCAAACTACCTAATATTTCTCTAACTTAGGAATATTTATATTTATTCTCTTAGTATTTATTGTATATATTTTATATGTCCTTGTTTTATTCTCCATTAGAATATGAACTCCTTGTAAGTGGAAATTGCTCCACTCGTTGTATTTGTATCCCTAGCACCTGGCACGGTGCCTGATGCATGCTAAGTAATTGGTGATTAACCTCTAGGATTACCCTTTTCTCTTCATTCCCTGCTGAATTACCTTCACTTAGGGCATCAGTCCTTCTCCCTGGCTTGACTACATGGCCCATTCTTAGGTGACCTTCCTGACTGCAGTCCCTCTGTCATCTCATTCCTCTTGCAACTTTCTTCCAGAGTATACTTCATAAAACATTGCTTCTGTCACGTTGTTGCACCCTTCATGAACTTGCCATGGCTCCCTATTTCCCATCCTACCAAGGCTACATTGTCTTGCCTAAATTTCATGACTGTCCTTCATCCCTACACACCCACCTTCTGCTCCAATGGTTAGCCACCTTGCTGTATGTACTCTTCATAAAGTATGTTCATTCCCCCTTTATTCCTTTGCTTCCTCCCCACTTCAAATGGTCTTTTTCTACTTTCTCCCCTGCCACACACCTCATTTTAAATCATATTAGCTCTGTAAGCCTTCCCTCACTACTTCAGTCCACATTGCTCTGGCCCATTACTGCTTCCTGGGCATCTGTAGTACTCATAGTCAATGCCCTCTTTACACCCCCTAACACACAAACACAATTTAGTGCTTAATTTGTCTTCATTTATTTTGTTTCCCTAAAGCAATATGGTCTGCCTAGTCTACCCTGGCATTTCACTTGCCAAACTTGATGTTAGTTTGGATTCCTCTTATCTCTTTCAAAAGATCATTTTTCCCCATCTTCTTTCCTGGTTTATTTTTCCCCATTCTGTCTAAGAATCCTTTATCTTCTCTAGTAAATTAAAGTATAGTGAGACATTTCTGTTTTGAATGAACCATAAAACTGGGAAGCCCATATCCATTGAGTCCAGCTCCCTCCTGTTAACCAAACCAGCCCCTCTCTGTCAGCACACATTTGTTGCTTTCTGTTCAAGCATGAAAGCAAGTATAACATTTGCCTTGCATATCCTTGCAGGGTGTAATGGTAGCAAAGAAGACATACAAACAATATTTTACAGGGAAATTTGAGGATGAAGAGAACCCTAATGGTTGAATGAATCAGGAAAGTGTTCACAGGATAATTGAATTCTGAGCAAAGCCTTAGGGAAGATAAAGTTACTAAAATGTAGAGATGGAAGTGCAGTCCAAGGTTTGGGAGAAGCCTGTGCAAATGCTGAGATGTGGGAGAGATGAAGGACAATTATTGTGATTGGGGAATGGCTGAACAAGTTGTGGTATGTGATTGTGATGGAATACTATTGTGCTATAAGAAATGATTAGTTGGATGTTTTCAGGAAAACCTGAAAAGACTTAGATGAACTGATGCAAAGTGAAGTAAGCAAGCAGAACCAGGAAAGTAGTGTACACAGTAGCAACAATATTGGATGATGATCAACTGTGAATGACTTAGCTGTTCTCAGCAATACAATGATCCAAGACAGTTCTGAAGGACTCAAGTAAAAAAATGCAAATCACCTCCGGGGAAAGAACTGATGGAGTCCAAATGCAGATCAAAACATTATTTTTCACTTTGTTTTGTGGAGCATTTTTGGTCTATGTCTTCTTTCACAATGTGACTAATGTAGAAATATATTTTCTATGACTACACACGTATAATCTATATCAAAATGCTTACTGTTTCAGGGAGGAAGGGAGAGAGAATTTAGAATTCAAAATTTTAAAAAGTGAATGTCAAAAGTTGTCTTTAGGGGCAGCTAAGTGGTGCACTGAATAGAGAGAGCACTGACCCTGGAGTCAGGAAGACCTGAGCTCAAATCCAGCCTCAAACCCTTAACACAAAACTAGTCTCGTGACCTTGGTCAAGTCACTTAACCCCAATTGCCCTGCCCTTCCCCCTCCAAAAAGCATAAATAAATAAATAAACAAACAAACAAATAAATAAAAGTTGTCTTTGCATGTAATTGGGGGAAAATATAATAAAAATATAAACAAAGAACAATGGAAGAAAGGAAGGAAGGAAGGAAGGAAGGAAGCTGAGCAGTATGCTTTCAGAAAAACTTGGAAAAACTTATTTGAACTGATGCAAAGTGAAATGAGCAGAAACAAGAAAATGTTATACAAAGTAACAGCAATATTGTACAGTAATTGACTGTAAAAGACTTCATTATTCTGCTCAATACAATGATTCAAGATGATTCCAAATGACTTGTGATGAAAAATACTATCCACCTCCAGAAAAAGAATTGATAGAGTCTGAATGAAAAATGAAGCAGACTTTTTCTGTAACTTTATTTTTTCTTGGTTTTTTGGGGGATGTCTATGTTATCCTTTGCAACATGGCTAATATGAATGTATTTTGCATGACTTCACATGTATAATCTTTATCAAATTGCTTACCTTCTCAAGGAGGAAGGACAGAAGGGATTGAGAACATTTGGAACTCAAACGTTTTTAAAACAAATGTTAAAACTTTTTCACATGTAATTGAGAATTATTAATGAAATAAATAAGATATATTGGGGGAAGAAAAACATATTGGTATGGTTTGACTGGAATATAGCATGAAAAAGGGAGATTATGGGAAAGAGCCAGTCTGTGTCCTTTGGGAGCTGTTATGCTATCATGGTTACTTTCACCACTGTCTCTAGCCACTTTTAAGTTCCTGACTAATTTGCATCTGGCTGTCTAATGGCCTCCCTGTCTCTCTTTTCCTCTTTTTTTTCTTAAGGAGACAGTATTAGCTCACTCCTTCATGGCCTAGACGTAGTTACATTGACTTTACCTAAATCATCTCTAAAATAATAATGTTTGTGGCTACAATAGTTTTGTTCCCATTTCTAGGATTTTTAATTGAAATTTTGCATTCCAATTGTACTCTTCTGTGACTTTCCCTCATGTGTTGTGACCTAACCCACTAGAGGCCTTGCCCATTCATTTCACTCCCCAGATCAATGCTCCAGCTTACCCATGCACTGTTTATGATTCAGTGGATAAATATCTTCCAAATTGCATGACATTATATTAATATACTCTTTCTTCTGATTTCAAATAACAGTGTTTAAAGACAATTACAGGAAGCCAATTGCATTGTAAAGCCAACTGTTTTGCATATGAAAGCTAATTATAAGATTCTTAATGACAGAGTTTATTGGTCCAATTCATTACAAATGAGTCCACCGTGATCTGGGATTTTCCTGTACTTTGTTTCTTTTCATTTAAAAAAAACTCTGGATAGCTCATTTTTGTACCAAATGTGTTCTAATAAAAAAATTGTAATACCCATAATGAACAGCAGTACAGCTTCTATCAGCACAAAGCAGTCACTTCCAGAAGTCCATACAGATGCATAGATAATGAACTAAATCCAGCAGCAAAGAGCTGTCCCAACTTTGACTCAAGGTTTCTCCAGTAATGAGCTGCTTGTTTTATAGAACACAGAAAGGGTCACACCCTCCAACTGGTTCTTTCTGAAGAAAAGAATGCCCAGGAACAAAAAGAAAGAAAAACACAGTAGGAGCCCATTGATTGGGGGATGACTGGACAAATTGTGGTGCAGAAATGTGAGGGGATCTGATTGTGCTGTAACAAATTCCAAATGTAAGGATTTCGGAGGGACAGAGGTGGTAGGAAGACCTTTTGAACTGATGTCAGTGAAATGAGCAAAACCAAAAGAACCAGCTACATGTAAACAATGATAAGCATCTGGTCTGCACCTTCAAATTTGGTCATTTCTACCTCCAGGCCATCTCTCAACATCCAAGCCCTTGTTTCTCTTTGTATGGATACTACTTTGGTTCAGGCCCTTATCATACCTCAGCCTGACTATTGCAATAGCCTCCTAAAGGTTTCTCTGCTTCAGGCCACTCATTTTTCTAATCCATCATTTTAGAGAGCACCTAGAATCCTAAGATGAAACGTGGAAACATCTCTTTACTTTCCCTCTTTACTGTTGCTGTATCATCCTGCCCTGCCCTGAGTCAACTTCTGGAATACCAAGAAATCTAGGCTTCATGCCTTTGTTCCCACAAATACCTTTTTCATAACCTACTGCGGCAAGTACTTTATTAGGCTTAAAGTATTGGAGCCATGAATTATTTCTGTTGCTGTGGTCAATCGTAATTCATCCCCTAACAGTCGAAGTCCTTCCACTGCCTGCCCTGCTACCTTGCCAGAGATATACTTTAATGTGTTCATTTATCTTCAATCATCTTCCCTTTCATTTTTCTACTTTGTTTTCTCAGGTATCCTCAAGAGATCTAATACAATTAGATCCATAACTAGGGTAGGAAACTGGGGCTTTTCCCCAGGGCACCAAATTTAAAGGGTGCTTACAGCACTTGAAATTCTTCACCAGTATGGAAATAATAAATCTTAGCTCCTAATTAGTAAGGCTAACTAGTTGAAATAGGAAGCTTCCCCTGTTCTGTCCTGCTGTTCTCTCTTTCCTCCTCACCACCCTCTACACAAATATACAGAGGCTTCCCCAAGAGTAGCTTTGAGCCAGTGTTACAGATCTCTGCCTGGGGCATTGGGTAGAGTCCCACTGGCACCCTCTCCCATGAGGGTCCACTTTTGCCACTTTTTCTAAGCCCTTTGTGTTACCTTGCCAAGCTACGAAATCTAAATACAATGCTAGTCACTCATGAGCCATTAGAGAAAGACCAATTATTTTTATAATTGAGGGAAGAATCTCAAAACTTCTCCCTTGATCATCTGGACATTTCTAGCAAACTTATTCTTTGGCAAGAAGGTGAAATTATTTAGGCGTTTGCCTCAGTTCTGCCATTTGAAGATCACGTTATCTGGAAATTAAGGAGGAGATTGAAAATTACCTCATAGCCACCTCCCCACCCTGGAACTGAGCAGTGCTCCTGGGCTAAGGCCGACAGCAAGGGATACATGCTGTTTCTGTGGAGTATTGGTTACTTTGAAAACACCTGGGGCTTCAAAAATGGGTTTGAAACCCTAAAGTTTGTGTTAATCACATGCCTGTGAACTCCATTACTATGGGATATTGGCTGGAGCAATGAGAAGAGGTCTAATCTCCAAATCCACAAACAGGATGCTGGGAAATGCTGAAACTCTCAACTTTCGGGTCCAGGTTATATCTGAGATGAGGGCCAGCAGTGCTGCCAAGGGCCAAGGAGACTCTTTACTGTGCGTGTCTTTCTAGCTATGGAAAATGTCCTTGAATGTTAAAGGAACCCTTACTTGTGGATGAAAGAAGGGACAGGAAGTGAATTTGATCTGTTTTCATAAGGTTAGAGGCCTGAAGCCCCAGGTCCTTTTTCTTCCCAGGAGTCATCCTCCATTTCCGAAGGGGCTGAAGCACCAAGAAAACCCCCCAATGTTGTGGCCTTGACCAAGTCACCTAATTTCCTTCTCCGATGGCCTTTTTCATGGACCATAAATGCTATCATTTCTATCTCACTTTAAGCTTTGCCAAATATGATCCTCAGGATAACACTGTCGGCTATTATTCTATGAGGAAACACATGAAGAAACTGAGGCCAGGGGATTAAGTGGTTCACCCAAGGCCACACAGTGTGGGCAGGAGGGTGGGGCCTCTGATTCCCAAGCTGTATTCAATCCTTTCTCACCATGTCCAGCAGATTCCCCCATCACCCATCCCCATTCTGTGGAATAGTCCAGTTTTCCCGATCTATTGGTTTCTTCTCTCCTGCCTTTGGACATGGCCAGGTCTCTCCTGGCTCTCCAACTCCTTGACTTGACATGACCATCTCCTCAGTCTATAGCTACAATCTCTCCTCCCCTTTTCAGCCTGGAAAGATGCCTGGAAAAAGCCATCTGTGCTCATTATCTGGGTTTCTTCTCTTACTTATTCCTCAACTCTCTGTAGTCGGGCTTCTGACCTCACCACTCAACTGAAGCTGCTCTCTCCCTAGAGACAAGTATTGTAATTTCTAAATCTGACAGTCTTGATGTGTATGGAACATTGTACAGCACTCTTTCTTCCTGAATACTTTCTCTTCTTCGGGTTTTCATGACACAGGTGACAAAGGGAGATAGTGTGCTAGAGTGGAACAGTAGTCCTAGGTTCAAACTCTATTTCTCCCAGTGACTACTGTGGAGCCTCAAGCAAGGTGTCTCCTCTATCTGGGACTCAGTTTCCTCAACTGTAAAATGAGAGAATTGAATTACATGGCCTCTAGGATGCTGTCTGGCTATAAATCGATGATCTTGTTATCTTTATAAATAATTTATGTTGCTGCCTCCTAGGCACCTCACCATGTCACCTACTTTTCAGCCATCATCCCCATCCCCATCTCCTTGACACATAAATAATTGCCTCAAATCTTCACCTTACCCAAGTATACACAGACTGCCTTACAGAAGAAATCCACAGAGCCATAGGTTATTTTAATAGCTTCCAATATATGTCTTAATAGAACAGGTTTGCTATAAGAAATGAGCTTGTCATTTGGTATATGGGACATTTGGCATATGGCTGCTATATCACCATAGAATCTACCATTTTTTCCTATGGTTAGTGGTCTTTATTTTTGAGCCATTATATTGTCTATTTTTTGTGTGGTATGTTGGATAATATTCAAGGTTAATCTGATTCAGTTGTTGATCTAAGTGAGTAGGCTTTTCTTGTTGTTGGAACCAGCTTTTAAAATTCTGATAGAAACAGAACAAATGAATGCATATGCTCATGTTTTTTAACATTCTTATTTTAAATTTTGAGTTCCAAATTCCCTAGACACATAGCTTAGAAAGGGTCTATGAAAATTTTCCTACCACAATGCTACAAGAACTGTGAAATTGAAACCTCTGAGGGACCAAACAACATTAAAAAAATTATTTATTTACTTTTAGTTTACAACATTCAGTTCCACAATCCCCTGAGTTTCAAATTTCCTCCCCCTCCCTCTCCTTCGCCCTCCCTCTTCTCCTCCCTCCCCACCATGGTGGCATATAATAAAATATAGGTTCTACAAATACCTTCAAGTTGAACATGTCGTGTTGTAAAGGATTATAACCAATGAACAATGAGAATGAAGGGACAAAACAAAACACAAATGAGAGAGAACAAGTAGTTTGCTTCAATCTGCATTCAGACTCCATAAATCTTTATCTGGATGCAAGATAACCTTTTCCATCATGAGTCTTTTGGCGGTGTCTTATGACCTTGCATTGCTGAAAGGAGCCCAGTCTATCAAAGTCAATCATCACACATACGATGTGTCTGTAATTGTGTACAAAGTCCAAACAACATTTTTACATCCAACAGGACTGGCTCATCTTTCCCTTAAGAAGGCTTTAACAGACCGTGGCTTTTAGAATCTAAGAAGCCAGCATCAAAAAGGCAATATGGCCTAGTAGTTAGGGTTCTCAGGAGATCTTGATTAGTTCCTAGCTCCACTCTTCAGTACTGGGTACCCTTGGTCAAACCACATCAGGTTTCCTATCTATAAAAGAAGGGATTATTATACCTGACTGACCTACTGTTTTCCAGGCTGTTTTGTAGGGAATGAATAAAAGAAAAAAAAGCTTTATGTAAATGTAAGTGACCACCTGTTCCTCATCCCCCTCCCTGCCCAATATCACATATATTTATGTAGCCAAAAAATTGTTTGACTCTGATGAAGATTGAGATCCCCACAGATAAAAGTTCACAGAGATTACACATGCCCCATATACCTGGTAGGTTGACCTACTCCCTACATGCAGAGTTAGTGGGACTGCCTAGGTGCCTTCCAAGATGAAGGAACTGATGGTGATGTGGTAGCTGAGATAGTTTAGAATTGGTCCTGACCCACCCCTAGTCTACCTTGGTCCAGTTTTCAAGACCAATCTAGGATTTAAACTGTAGAAAATTATCTACATAAAATATCTCAGAAATTGATAGCAATTTTGGCACATTATTTTGTCCCCACCCAATATTCCAGGAAATTCTCCAAAAATACAGCTTATTCCTTATCTCTCTTTAAGAGTCTCATTCCCTTTCCCATTTTGCATTACCCAAAAGGAAGCACACTACCATTATAGCTTAGGATACATCAACTGTCAGCAATTTTAATTTAAAAGACAGTGGTAAAACTTCAAATAGTGGCAGCTACTTAGGTAAGGGGGTCAGTCATCTCCATGGCCAACACTATGGCAGATGCTGCCCTAGTAATGACTATGTTTACACACTTACTTTTGCCAAGGGAAGGATGGCTCCCAGAAGACACCAGAAGAAGACAGGTCCCATTGGTTCTTGTATTATCACAGTCACAGTGATGAAATGGTGAAATATGCTATCTCACCTCACTCCACATGACCTCTCCAGTAGTTTCTCAGGGTCAGGAGTCATTTTGGTCCCCTCTCAGGAATAACTATTTGCCATTCTCACCAATACCCTGTCCTTTCCCACCCCCTAAAGTCCCATGAATTTACACTCAGTGCCCTGCCATGTTGTCCCCTAGCTGATCTCTAAGAGCTCACAGCCTCCAACCCTAGAAGACTGAAAGAAAGAGGAAGTGAGAAGGAAGGATTCCTCTGTCATTGGATTTCCCATGTGGGCACTCCCCAGCATGGCTGCCTGGCCCAATGGGCTCTCTTGTATATAATGTTGTTGTCATGTATCATAAAGCTAAATAGGAGCACAGTATGGGTATTCTTCAAGTGCAGTTCAGTGGGATTGTCATCAATTTACAGAGCCACTTAATTCCTATCAATCCCCTATTTCTCTTTCCCAGGATGTATAAGTATAGGTGGAAACCAAACGAATGCTATGGAAAACTTAAGTCATATAAACACATCAGCTGCATAAAGATATCATCCAGGAGAGACGTGATCAGAGAATGATGTGAACTGATCAGAAAGCAAATGTTGTTCCCCATACATGCCATGCCATCTCCCCCATCTGGGCCTTTGTTTAGGCTATACCACATGCCTAGAATGCTCCCTCGAATCCTTTCCATCTATTAAAATCCCTAACTTCCTTCAAACCTCACTTCAAAGTATAGCTCCTCCATGAGACCTTGCCTGATCCCTCCATTTGTTAAGACTCCCATCCTCTCCCTCCACCCCCCCCCATATCACTCTATAGCTACTTGGTATAAAGTTTGTACTTAATTATCTATCCACATGTCTTCCATACTGGAAAAATGTAAGCCTCTTTGGCACAGAAGAAGGTTTCATGTTTACTTTTGTATCCCTAGCACCTGGGATAGTATCCAGTGTCTGACACTTTGGAAGTGCTTAGTGAATGCTTCCTGAGTTGAATTTAGTGAGGAGTGGATAGCTCAAATGCTGTGGTGGCCCCCTTCCATGGAAGGCCAAAAGACCTAGAGCACAATCTTGGTGAAGCCACTCAATCTTATCTGAGCTTTTCAGTTTCTTCATCTGTAAAATGAGAGGGTTGCGTTTTATCACCTTCGGGGAGTCTCTTTCACCTCCAAATCTGTTAGCCTGTGGTCTTTTGATTGAATATGAACACAAGCCACACAGGATGGGAAAGCATGTATGAGTCACAATCTACACCACCAAAGGGAGTACCCACATTAAACTGGAGGGTGTATCCACACCAATGAGGGCACAGATCACTTGGGCATTGAAGTATGGTGTGTGAGACCATTTGAATGCCCTTTCATTCTAGGTAAATAAATGAATGGGATTCAACCAGCCATGGTTATACCAACATGAAAAATGACTTTTACATTAGAACTCAGGTCTTCAGGTTTAGAACCTCTAAGTTAATTAGAAACCATCATGTGAAGAGTTCTTGTTGCCATCTCAGTTCAGGATGTAAATGTGTTTCTCATGCTCATTTAGAAGGATCCAAAGAAGACAAGGTCCAAGGCAATGATGAATAACAGGAATGCCCAGCATTGATTCACAGAGGAAACTCAGCTCAATCAACTTGAAGACATGAGTTCTCTCCCATGGTTTGCTCTTCTGAAAAGTGTTTTAAATCAAAGGAGAAGCCTGTGTCCTCAACATTAAAGAAATCTCCATGTTGCAATCCTGTAGGTAGCAGAACTTTCTACAGAGAAAGGTGAACCTTTATTAGGAGGTTAAGGAAAGCTAGTGAAATAGCACTGTAGAAATGACAAGAGACCATGAAGGTGGTCAGGGTCCCCTACATGATGTTATGTGGTGCCTTGTTGAACAATAAATTCAGCAGCAAAAGGAAGAAATTTTTAAAAGTAGGTAATTAGTATGCCATGAAATAGATCAAAAGGCAGAGCAGGCTAGAATGCTCTTCAGGGGTTTTGCAGAAACCCCAATAATGCCCTGTTCCTTCCTCTCCCCCCACACCCTCCACATCACTAAAATAACTCCTCAACCTACATCCTCTAGACAGGCTTCCTGTATCAATTAGAAAAGAACGCCCCACTCCACTCCTTTCTCCCTGCTTCTCCATCTCTGCCAACAGCATCCTCATTTCCCCAGCTCACTCACCCCCCTATACCTTCACCAAACCTGGTTGATTCTTCTTTGGAAATGATTGCCATGTTCTTCCTTTCCTTTCCAGTCTCATTGGAAACACCCCAATCCCAAGC
>CM053602.1:5613981-5641509 GCA_028646575.1 Pseudocheirus occidentalis | reverse complement strand
CTCCTCCTCCTCCTCCTTCTCCTCTCCCTCCTCCTCCTCCTCCTTTTCCTCCTCCTTCTCTTCTCCTTCCTCCTCCTCCTCCTTCTCCTCCTCCTTCTCCTCCTCCTCTTTCCTCTTCTCCTTCTTCCCTTTCTCCTTCTTCTCCTTCTCCTTCTCCTTTTCCTTCTCCTCCTTCTCCTTCTTCTTCTTTTATTTCTTCTTCTTCTTCTTCTTCTTCTTCTTTTACTTCTTCTTTTACTTCTTCTTTTCTTCCTCCTCTCCCTCCTCCTCCTCATTCTTCTCCTCCTTCTTATTCTCTTCTTATTTAGAAATACCCCATTTAGCTTGAAGTCCAAAAGGTGTGTTTTCTACCTGGGTAGAATTGGAAGAAAGGTTGGGTTTTTATCTCTGGGATTATTGGGCTTAAGTAAAGAAATAAGGATCAGCCATAAGTTTGCATTTTCCATTGGTCATTTGTTATGGTGTATTGATAGCATTTTGGTGGCATCACGTGGTCACTAGATCTGAATGGATAGATTTGCAGACAGGTTGGCCTATACCTGCAGGAGGCCCTCCCATCTCGTCTCACCACTGACAGCGGCTGCCAAGATGTAGGGCTCTTTTCTGCTGTGTTGTCCTCTGAGGGTTCTCATATTTAACAAGAGCCTTCTTTCATTATGAAAATAATAGCAAAAACAGCCATTGGCATTGAGGCCAACTTCAAGGATACACCAATTTCTAGAATAATTGTTAGGCGAGACTTTATATTTCCCTCTTGCGGAAAAAAATTCCTTCTGCTTAGTGGACTGTTTTTAACAAAATTCCATTTCACTTCATTTTTTAAAAATACTAGTTACTTATGTAAAAAGCAGAATAATTTTGTGGTATAATATAGCAGGTAGCATTGTAAAAATATATGATCAACGTTTTTCTCAATAAATTAACAAATACACTATCCATGTAACAGTCTGCTCCTCTATGTTTGCTGGGAGGGGGCAGCACCCTTCTGCAACAATTCAGTAATGTGAACTAGAGTTTCCACCTTCATATAAATGGCCAACATGCAAAGTTCTACAAAAAAGAGGTAGAGAAGTTTGAGGAATTGGAGACTTTCCATGGAAAGGCTCTTCTTCATTCAGAAGTGAAGGGTCCATTGGAACCATTTGCTGGTATCCAGAATTCTGAAATGATCAGGGCAAACAAGTAAGGAGCCTGCCGAGGTAGGGCTGGCACATCCCACTCTGAGCCATCTGGTCAGCCTGGATGACATTTATTAAATTAGGACTTCCAAAAAAATCCCCCAAGAGTTGCCAAAATATTGACAGGAAGGATTTATCTTACTTCCACCACTTTGGAGCAGCTTCACAAATGGCTTTCCTCTCAACCTAATACCTAATGAGAACCTTTAACTAGATGACCTCTGAGCTTCCTTCAAGTCCTAGCATGGGCTGATCTGGGACCAAAAACATCATCTTGAACACTCTAGAAGTGAAGAGAAAAGCAAAACCCAAGGTCATAATGTAATGCAAAGTGGCCATGAGATTAAGAATTAGAAGGCAATCAACAGATAAAGGGAGGGCATGCCCAAAGAGGACAAAAGAGTCAGTTACTATAAATGACATCCTGAAACAGTCTCTTTAGCAACTGGAAAAAGTCATTGTGGTCAAGGAATCTCGTCCTACTTTACTGCGAGGTCCGAAAGAGTAACCCTTCTGGAAGAACTTGTCCTCTCAAGTCAAAGATTTCTGATCCTCAGCTTTGTCCAGAGTTGTTGTCACTCCTTTAAGCCTAACAGTGTTCCATCTTTGCCTGGCAGAGAAGAGACATGATTAGGAAGTTACCATAGGGTTAACTTGGTGCTAGACAGGGTATATGCCTATCAATCAGTATTACTATGTAGCTACATGACAAGTTTTAGCAAGTGTGTCATTCTGGTTTTTTCACAGCAACTCTGGGAGGTAAGTGCTATTAAGATCCCCATTTTGCAGTTGAAGAAACTGAGGCAGATAGAGGTTAAGTGACTCACCAAGGGTCACACAGTGAATAAGCACCTGAGGCTTGTTTCCAATTCACATCTTGCTGATTCCAAGCCCAGCACTCTATCTACTCTGTTGCCTAGCCATTAACCCAAAGACTTGAAGTAGAGATACCAGGAGAGAAAGCTGAGACCCCATTTCCCGGGTAGATCCAGAGACATCCAGCAGGGTTATTGAGAGAGTATTTCCTGGCCTATTTCTAGAGATTTCCTTAGGGCAGGTGGTAGCACAAAAGGGTGATTAGGGATTTGCCCTCCAGAGAGCTGAATTCAGAGGATGTTGACAGCACTCAGTATTAGAAAAGCAACAGGTCATAGATAAGAAGTTGTCTGAGGTTGCTTTTTCTTCCGTTAGCACCCCTAGTGATATCCCAGCCTGATCCTTACCCAAGTAAGGCACAAAAACTCCTGGTTACAGTTCTGGGCATTTGCCTCAATCTTAGAAGATTCTCACATCAGGATGACTCCAAGCCTTTATCCTAGCAGTGAAGGGATCATAGCATCAGAAGTGTTGAGCTCAAAGGGCCTTATGGGCCAGCTTACCAAGTCCCTTCATTTTACAGATGAGGGGACTAAGACTCAGAGATATTAAGTGGCTTTATTAGACTCATATAGGTAGTCTCAGAATGAAGATTCAAACCCTAGTCCTCAGACTCCAAACCCAGCATTCTTTCTACTTTGGTGCTCTACAGAGGAAGAGTGGCATTGTGGACAGGCAGCAAACAGGACATTATGTGGCCCCTTGCAACCTCATGGGCTTGGGAAGCAAAGAGCTAGCCTATGGAAATGATCTCCCTGTACAGTGTCTGCTTATAGCTAAAGGGGACTTAATTCCATGGCTTGCTTGGAGTTCCAGAACAGTGTTCCCTTACTCTTCCCCTTTCATTCACTTGTCCCCCACCGCCACCCCGCGACCTGCTTCTCCTCCTCAAAGTTTCAGGTGGAGAATAGACCAGGGGAGGGATTAGACAAGAAAGGAATGTTCCACTTCCCTCTGCCTACATCCCTGATTATCTCTAGTCCAGGAAGACAGCCAAAGGAAGGAAAGACCTTCTGACTTAGAAAATCATTCAGTCATTAATGAATAAGGAAAGCTACCAGGACGGGAGGAAACATGAGATTCACGAGGAAATGGCAAGGAATCCTGAAAGTCTTAGCCTGGACCCTGAGTGCAATCTCTAGTGGAAGAGACACTGCCAGTCCCCCTCCCCAACTGGCCAGCAGCTGAACAAGAAGGAGAATGATGAGAAGAGACTCAGACAATATTGCACTAATCATTCAACCCTGCCACAATTGTGCCCAGAGTCTGCAAAGAGCAAAAGATTTGGGTCTGAGTAATCAAGAGGAATCCAAAGGCTCCTACTTTGTTAGGCCTGACTTAGCAAGAACTATATGTGTCTCAGGGAGATGGAATTGGGAGAGATAGACAGACAGACAGACAGACATAAACATACAGCTACATATGTGTGTGTGTGTGAGTGTGTATATGCTGGGATAAGGCTGGGACAAGAGTAAGGGCCAGGTTGTGAAGAGCTTTGAATGACGAAACAAGGACTTGATATTTGATCCTGGAAGAAAATAGGGAACTACTGGAGTTTATCAAGTAGGAAAGTGACATTGTAAGAGCACATTTTAGGAAAAATCACTTTGGCAGCTGAATAGAAGATGGATTAGAATGGGAAGATACTTAAATCAAGGAGAGCAATTGGAAGATTATTGCAATAGTTCCTAAAAGCTATAAGGACTTAAATTATGGTGGTGACTTTATGAGGGAAGAAAATGAAGGTATTGTGAGGAGAGAGGGAGAGTATGATGATGGTGGCACCAGAGTTGCTGACCTGAATGAAGAGAAGGATGGTGGTACCCTTGACAAAAATAAATATGCTTGGAAGAGGACTGGATGTGACTGAAAAGAGAAGTTCAGCTTCAGACATGTTGACTTGGAGATACCCACAAGTCATCCAGTTCAGAACGTCCAGCAGGCAGTTCGAGATGGACAGCTGGAGTTCGGGAGAGAAGACTAAGGATCCATCCCAAAAGCCGGGAGTCATTTTCACAGATACTGTCATTCAGCTCATGGAAACTGAGGTCACTAAGTGAAGTGCAAAGGGCAAAAAGAAGGGGACTCGGGAAGGAGCCTTGGGGGACTCCCATGGTTAAGAGGAATGATGTGAAGGATGAATGGAGACTGACAAGGGGTGATCATACAGGTAGAAGAAAAAGCAAGAGAGAACAGGGTCACAAAAACCAGAAGAGATGAAAGTATCCAGGAGAAAAGTGATCTACAGTAACATAGGCTGCAAAGAAATCAAGGATGGAACTAGAGAAAAGGTCATTGGATTTGGCAGCTGAGAGATCAGTGGTGACTTTAGAGAGAATAGTTTCAGTTGAATGATGAGATTGTAAGCCATATTACAAAAGATTGAGAAATGATTAAGAAGAGAATGGGGAAAGACAAGTATGGACATCTTTCTTCCCAGGAGTTTAGCTGAAAAGGGGGGGAGAGATCCAGGATAATAGTCTCAGGTGATACTAGGATCTTGTCAAGATTGTTTTTTCCTTTAAGAATAAGGAAGAGTTGGGCATGTTTGTGGGCAGTAGGGAAGGAACCAATGGACATGGAGAGATTGAAGGTGGGGGAAGAGGAAGTGTCAGATAATTATGAGGACAATCTGCTAGAAATCATGGGAATGGATAAGGATCACAGACACGTGTAGATGGGTTGACCTTGGTAAGGAAAATGGACCATAATCAGAGACTAGCATAAAGGAGAGAATAGAGTGTGATGTCAAGGTATTGTGAGATACAGAAAAGGGGGAAAAAGAAGCTCACAACAAATGACCTCTATTTCCTCTGCAAAGTATGAGGTGAGGTCCTCATCTAAAAGAAGGGACAACTAATGGTCTGAGACATTTGAAGAAACAGGAAAATATTTTGAATAGTCATTGGACGGAATGGGGGCTCGAATCAGGGAGTAATAAAGGACTTCCTTACTTCTGTGAGGGCACAGATAAGAGTGTAAAACATAAATCTGTAGTGGACCTGATCAGTACTGGGTTCCACTGAATTATGTAACTTTTGTGAGTACACACGAAGTTTCATTATTTCACAGTAGGATCACCATTCAATAAAGACAGGGGAATGGAGTTCTTAGACTTCAAGAAATACACAAGACAGTCCTGTATATCTGACTACTCATCAGTATCCTTTGCTGGATCTTCATCTGGGTCATGCCCAATAACCATGGATGTCCTCTAAAAGTCGGTCCTGGGCCCTCTTCTTTTTTTCTTCTATACTATCTCTGCTGATGATCACATTAACTCTCTTAACTATCATCCCAGTGAAGATGGATTCCCATATCTATGTATCCAGCCCTGCCCTCTGTACTGGCCTCCAATCTCTCCTCTCCAACTTTGCATGTTGGAAATCTAGACCTAACATCTTAAGGCTGCCATTACCAAAACTGAACTTGTTATCTTTCTTCCTGAACCCTTCCTTCTTCCAAATTTCCCTACTATTGTCAAGGACACCACCTGTCCCAGGTTCATGACCTTGGTGTCCTCCTTAGCTCCTCACTCTCACTAAGCTCATTCATCCAACTATTGCCAAGACCCATCATTTCTACGTTCACAACATCTCTTGTTTAGGCCCCATTCTCTCCTCTGATACAGCCAGTGCCCTGATGTAGAGCTTCATCACCTCATGCCTGGAGTACTACAGTAACCTTCTGGGCCATTGGCTCTCCCTTCTCTAATCCATCCTCCACTCAACTGCTAAAGTCATCTTCCTAAACTGCAGAGCTGACCATGTCACACACACACACACACACACACACACACACACACACTCACCAAGTTACTGTGGCTCTCTGTTGTGTCTATGATCAACTATCAAGTCTTCTGGTTTTCTTTCTGTCTATGTCTTTCCCAAGCTAGCCCTTTCCTACCTTTCCCATCTTATACTTTTCTTCCTGCCACATACTCTCTGGTTGTTTTGCATTTCCTCACATGAGACACTCCATCTGCCAACTCTGCACCTTTGTGCTGGTTGTCCCCCTGTCTGGAGTGCTCTTGCACCTCATCTCCATCTCCTGGTTTCCTTCAAGCCCCAGTCAAAATTCCACCTCCTGCAAGAGGCCTTAATGTTAGTACCATCCCATTGAGGATATCTCCCATTTGACCTATAAATAAATATCCTGCTAAATTCTACAGTTGTTTGGATGTTGTCTCCCCCATTAGACTGTGAACTCCTCAACATCAGAGACTGTGTTTTTCCTTTTCTGCATTTCCTCAGGACTTAGCATGGTACCTGGCATATAATAAATGGTTCATAAATGCTGGTTGACTCCAATGCATATATGAGTGAGTCATAGCTTCTCAGAGTTAGAAGAGACCTTCCAGTTGGGTCTAGACCTTACTAAGGATCCCATTCACTGCATAGGCTACCTGGAAAGCAGTTAGTAAGCCCTTACCTAGAGACCTCCAGGGACAGGGAGCTCACTACCTTCCAAGCACAGTCCATTCCTTTTTCCCATAGCATCATTGGGATGTATTGTTTTGTTTTGTTTTTTTTCCCCCATCAACTTGCAATCTGCCTCTCTGTAACTCCCATCCATTGTTCCTGGTTCTGTTCTCTGAGCCTAAGCAGAACATGCCTACCCTGTCTCTTGAGGCCAGCCAGCCTTTCACATACATGAAGACAGCTGTCATGTCCCACTCTCCCTGACCCCAAAGCTTCTCTATTCTGGGCTCACCGTTTACTTCCTTTAAGCTTTCCTCATATGCCATGGCCGCAGGGTCCTCTGCCATTCTGTTTGTCTTTAATACTTCTGTAACATAAAACTAACATTGAATGGTATCTCCCTGTTGTTTGTTTTCCCGGCATGCTTTAAATTTTTCTTCTTAATGATTGAGAAGTTAAGCATGAACAGTGTGTATAATTATTTGTTTGCTCCTGTCATCACAGCATCATTACACTGCTGCTGGGAAATATGGATTCTATCTGCTGCTTGAGCAGCATATGCATGCAAATAACTTTTGTGTATTTGTAGAAGGATATTAAATTCAAGTGCTCCTCCAGTGATTTAAAACGGATTAAAACTCCACC
This sequence comes from Pseudocheirus occidentalis, assembly GCA_028646575.1. NCBI lineage: Eukaryota > Metazoa > Chordata > Mammalia > Diprotodontia > Pseudocheiridae > Pseudocheirus > Pseudocheirus occidentalis. Next base: position 5,634,389 of record CM053602.1, on the reverse strand, counting down.
ACAAAATGTTGTCCTACACAAAGGATGGACTCAGGAAAAGGACAAAAGCAGACACAGTGTCACCATCTTTTCCCTCCTCTGGCACACTAAGGTCGGTCCGCAGCAATGGCAAATGTAATCCCACTCTCACGGCTTCTCTTAGTTTGAGAGCCATCCTGGATTCATTTGCAAAGGCTATGTATGGATGCCAGTGGAATGCTAAATCCTCTCAAGACATACAGAATTTTAGTGGAATCTCTGTGACATACTCAATAGTTCCTGTCAGAGGAGTAGCCCAGCCAAGTTTAAAGAAAAGCCCATCACCAACTTTGGAAGACTGTCTGACAAGTCACAGAGACATTGTCACATCAATGGGTTGACTATCTACCCCAATGAGAATAAAAGTCCTTGCCATGGATTCTGTTCACTTCCTTTTTGTAACATTGAGTTAAGATGACATTTCTAAATTCCTGCAAAGTTCATCATCTTCTCTCTTCTAACAAACATGATAAGTACCAAGGAAGGACTCTAGGCTTCAGAGTAGGTAGAGACCACATGGATCATCTAATTTAGCCCATTCATCTTAAAGATGAGGAAGCTGAGATACAGAGGGGAGAAATGGCATGCCAAGGTAATACAATGCACGTCACAGGCAGAAATCAAACCCCGGTGTCCTGGATCCAAATCCATGACTCTTTCTAATGCATGTTACTTTTCCCCTCTGACCATCTACCAACCTTCACCTTCTTCATTCCAACCATCAAAAATATTTCTATCTTTTATTGTTCATGTGTCACCAGTCATTTCTAAACACAGACCGATGCCAAGGGCTTCTGGTTACTTTTGACATGAGCCAGAGTTTGAACATTAGACACCTGAGATGAATTTGTCTCTGAGTCAGATGCACACAACACACTCAATTTCCTTTGTTTGAAGTGGTGTTGCAGAAAGGGAGGCCTGCTTGGGATCTGGCATCATTTGCAGGTATTCGTTAAAAAGTGACTGTTTACTTCTTGCATTTGTTTAGAGAACATCATTATTCTCCCTGTCCCAGAGACAGATCAGAGTTCTTTTTGCCCATGTCTGAATGGTGCCCATCTGAAATATAGAGGTCGGATAGTTGGAGGTACCATCTTGGTGGCAGCTATCAAGACTTCTCATTCACATAGGACAGGTCAATCATTGGCTTGATGGGTGAACCAGAGATGTGTGAGTCAATGGTCCTGCCACCCAGGACCCTCGGCATTGTTGCCATTGTTGTGTTCTTCCTTCGTTCTCAAAGAGGACCATAGCATCAGAGAAATGATGACATGGCTTGCAATTGACTTCAATTTGAGTGAGGGAGGGCTGTGTGAGGTCACCAGACTCACTTTCTCCTCCAGAGCCATCTGCATAAGCTAAGGCAGTTAGGGGCTAATTAGTGTGGGCTAGGGCTTGATAGTTATTTGTCCTTTCCCAGAGTTCCTGGAATTGTCTTGCGCTGATATTTTTACTCTCCTGGTAAAGCTGTCAGTTAGCTTGAGCCCCTAGCCAATTGGATAGAAAATCTGACACTCAAAGAAAAAAAATTGCTCATTTGTATTAACATGCCTTAAAAGCAGTAGATTCTGTTAAGGCTGAAACCAGATGGTTGGGACAGCTTAACAACTGTAGAATTATTGACTCTACTTTTGTTTTCACTTAAAACAATACTGGGGAACGGGTGGTCACATAGATATGGACCATTAGAGGGCCTGAATTTCCCTTGTCTTGGCAAGAGAAAGATTGCTTCTTTTATGCTATGAGGATCCTTGAAGGAAATCCCTGCTTTAACCCATATCTATAAACATTCATTGGAACGGGATGGGATGGGATGGGATGGGATGGGATGGGATGGGATGGGATGGGATGGAAAAGCATCTTTGGCCCAGGAATGGAGTGTAAGGTAGAGAGCAATGCCTCCGGCACCAGGAGAGAAATTCTGGTGCTTGGGCAAGCAGCACAAAGTGTGCAGCATGAGAGACACCCTCGTGTTTAAGGCCAATTCAGTTAAACAAAAGTGAGTCTAGGAGATGGAGGGACCATACGGAGAGGGTTCCAAACTTGAAACAGAAGGGTTTGTGGGAGCACAGAAACAACAGGACAGCAGCCCTCATGGGCCCTCGAGGACTCTAGAGCCCAGCACTGGATGCAGAGGTTGCCCCTGGGGAGGGAATGGGGCAGGGCTGGCCAAGGAGTAGTTTGCTTGACTGTGAATGGCATGGTCATGACGAGAGAAAGGGACAGAAGCTGCCAATTTTAACTGCTAGGTCTGCTCTCTTTACCAGGACACAGGCTATGAGTGCCCTCAATTCCTGAAACTCTGCCAGGAGACCTAAATTCCAATTCCACTCTACTACCTGCTATGTGTGTGGACAAATGCTTTACATTTTCCGGGCCTCAGCTTCCTTCTCAGTAGAAGGAAGGGGTTAGACCAAATGATCATTAAATTTTGTTCCAATTCAAAATTTACAATCCTATAATGCCTTTCAAATCAGAGTCCTATGAGCCTCTGATTTACATGGACCACGTGTAGAGGTCTTAACATGTGGTTATTGTTTGGAGAACATCATTATTCTCCCTGTTCCAGAGACAGATCAGAGTTCTTTTTGCCCGTGTCTGAATGGTGCCCATCTGAAATATAGAGGTCGGATAGTTGGAGGTACCATCTTGGTGGCAGCTGTCAAAACCTTTCATTCTCACAGGACAGGTCAATCATTGGCTTGATGGGTGAACCATGTGGTCATGGACCACAGTAGAGGCTTTGGAACAGAGTTGGTCTGCTCTTAGGAACTGTGGCAAAAACAAATGGTCTTATTCTACTCCCCTAAGACTCTAGCACATCCTTGGAGGGACCTGAACAACCAGAATTGCCTTCTCCTAGGACTTGTAAAGAAAGCCCATAGAATTAGACAGGAAGGCTCAAAGGGCTCATCGGTCAAAGGCATATGCTCGCATCTCATTAGCATAAATAACTGCTCCATAGTTACAGTCCAAGCATTTAGGTCACCTCCATAGTAAGGACTTCAAAGGAGCCGCCCTTCCGGCTTGACATGAGCACATTCAGTAGCAGGATGGGTATCTGGATGTCAGTGCTGTCCCAGGTGCTGAAGGCATCACAAAGCTGGGTTTGACTCCCGCATCTACCAAGTGTTCTCTGGGTGACTCAAGACAAAGAATTGCCTTGTTCTGGGCAAAATGAGGGGGTTGGACTAGAGGATCTTTTAGATCCCTTCTCCCTATAAAGCTATGGTCCTCAGTTTGAGATAACAAGTAAGTGTTTTGTGGCATCTATTATTTTACAAAGAAATGGCTCCTTCTAATAACAATACTAATAAAAGTCATATGTTGCTAATGCTTCAATGTTATCAAAGTGCTTTCTCCAGAATAACTCTGGAAGACAATTACTGTAAGGCTTCTTATCCCATTTTATGGATGAGAAAACTGAGGCTCAGAGAAGTAATCACTTGCCCACAGTGAGTACAGCATGCATCATTAACAAGATGGATTGTCAACTACCCAAGAGTGAGGACTGTGCTGTATGTATTTATTTTCTAATCCTCACAAAGATGAGACCGGGAAGGGACCTTAGGCATCATCAAGTTCAATGCCTTTCATCCTAGACATGAGGAAAGTGAGTCCAGGAAGTGTAGCAGTTTCCCCAAGGTCACACAGGGTGACTCCTAGGTCAGCTCCTAGCCTATGGCTGCTTCCACACGCACCTCCATGCGCACCTGCACACTTGTTGAATGAGACTGTATGGAAGCAACCCCCTGGGGTACTCTTGGAGCAGGGTTGGGGAGAGGCTCACAAAGCCAGCCCCTTGCCTGAGGACTGAAGGCACCTCCTCATAGCAGGAATCCTGAAGCCAAATGCGCCACTGCGGGTTAGTTTTGCTGTAACCTATATGCAGATCTACTTTGTTCCAGAAGACGTGAAGCTTGACAAGCCTAAGGTATTATGTCCCAGACAGAAGCTAATGCATTCAGTCCATTCACACTCCCTCTCTTTTCACTCCATCTCCATAATGGAATTTTTTTCCCTCCAGGCTAGACTGCTAATGAGGTAGTAAGAGTGAGTCTATCAAAAACTGAGGGAGAGATTCTGGGTGGGTGGGTGGGGGGTGAGAGTGGGTGGCTGAGGGGGATGTGTGGGTGCTCAAGTGGGGGGGTGAGCGTGTATATGGATGTGTGTGTGTGTGTAACCATTATTCATGATTATTGTCTCAGAACCAGGATGATTCACTTTGCTCACACTTGGGGACATGTCTAGAAAGATCGCGTCAGGATTCTATCAATATATATATTTTTTTATTTTCCCAAGAGGAAGAAGGTAGCTTTCTTTTGGCTCTCCTCTTTCAGAAGAGCATGATGTGCAAAGCAACCTTTCATCTTCCCCCAGCAGGCTGGAGGATCACTCAGAAACAGGCAACCAGAAGGGGGGGGGTACCCAAGGGAATTGTGGGAAAAGATGAAGCTGAGCTGGGATTTCACTACTCGGAGGTCTTTTTCTGAGGAGGAGATAATGTCTGGATGTGAACCCGAGCAAATGGCTTGTCTTTGTGGCACTCCAACCCGAAACTTAGACCGAGTCTGTGAGACCGTGGCGCTTAGCTGACTCCTAGCTATAGAATCTCAGAGCAGGAGTTCTTCAACTCCAAGCCTAAGATTTTACAGAAAGGGGAAACTGAGGCTCAGACTAGGGGAGAGGGCTGCCCAAGGTCAGATGACTTCAACCCATCAGTTATTCTCTCATCTCACTGGACTCTTGCCCATGTGGATACACAGACCATGCTAGGGGCCTCTCTCCCAGTATGCAGAGTGTGGGCTAGCTGTTAACCCTTGCTCTCCATACATTCTTTTACTTATTTTATTTCAGTTCTTACAGTGCCAACCACATTGCTGTCTCCAGGAAACTATGTGCCTTCTTTAGTGTAGTCACATATCTCCTTAAGCTTTACCAGGGTGGGGCAAATTTCATTGAACTGTGCTAGCAGTAGCACATGCTAGGTCTATAGGAAAACTTACTAGTTGCTGTTTTGTTTGCCATAATCCCTTTAGTAATGGTGAAATTTCAGTTGGGTTCAAATCCATCCTTTTCTTCATGAGTTAAAATGGAGCAATAAACAAACAAATGAACGGAGTTGCATTTAGCAGCTTTTTCACCTGGGGCCAGCCTCGTAAAACACAGCCTGCACAAGTTTCCCAAATTATGGGCAAGCAGTGTGAAAAGTGCCCTCAAATCAACTTTGTTCAGAGAGATGGGGGGAGGAGACATAGACTCAGGAACACTAACCCTTGCTGGGAGCAGGGAAAATAGCTCATGTGAGGTACAGCAATTAGTGGGGAAGAAACTCACACCATCTGGTACCTTATTATTTTAAATTTTTTGTGCTAACTAAAGACTAATAACAGTTGCTTCTGTGCTGCTGAAGGAGTTTAAGAGCTGTCAGAGCCAACTAAAGTTTGGCACCCTGAGATAAATCCCCATTTGCCCTGCCCTAGTTGTAGCCTTACAAATAGGAAATACTTAGTGATCAAGTTTAGGTAGAAATCTCATTTTGTGCAGTCAAAAAGTTCAGAAGACCTGACAGTTTAGCAAAGCACTTGAATGAGAGATTCTCTCCCACCCCTCCCTCCCAGTCTGTTGGTTGGGATAGACAGTGACATCACATAGAAAGTGAAAGATTTCTTTTGCTGATAACAGAGAGTTGACTAGAATTTCAAAAGAGCAGCAATGTTCTGGCATTGTTTCTCTTGAGAAAATTTCCTGCCATATAATTGACCCCTTCCCCCCAACCCAAAGAGAGAGTATGGAGGCAGATACTCTTCATGTGATTTACAAGAACTACCATTTCCTAATAAGACATTGATTTGTCATCACTGGGCACTGAAGCAGGTAAGAAAGTGCCAGGAAGCAAAGTGAAACTGCAGCTAACTGACCTTGTGAAGATTCCTTCTTTTTGTAGTTGATCCTGCTCAGAGGGAGGTGGATTTGTTCTTGCTTAGGGCTTGAACGAAATGAAGTAGGAGGCAGGGATGTAGGGGGAAGGAAGATATCGGTATAAGTTCATTTGCCCATTGACCCAGTGTTTTAGCAGTTGGGTTTGAATCCAAATGTAAGGCTCTCTCTACTGCAACAACCTGTCCTTCCCTAGTCTCTTCAGGTGGTTTCTTTCCAAGGCGCTGAGCCAAGCTCCACTTTTCCATGTGCTCTGGTCCAACTGATTTGAGAGGCTCTTCTCCCACTCATCCTTTTCCGAGTGGGCTTCATGGGTCCTTTGGGCTCCTCTCATTTCAGCTAGTTTGGCAGCAAACATGAGCTCTTCTGTCAGTCCCTTTCAATAAGAGAAGCTTTTTGCCAGACTGGGAACTTCAAAGAGTTCCTGCCTTCATGGTATTTATGGCATCACTTGAAGGGATGGTCTGCACTCTCATATGGGCTCTACATATAGATTCCTATTAAACGTGTTTTCACATTAGTCACATTGTATAGAAGAGTTAGAACAAATAGGAGGAACCATGAGAAAGAAAAAAACAAAATAAAAAGAAAACAGTCTGTTCCACTCTGCATTCAGACTCCATAGTTCTTTTCCTGAATGTGAATGACATCATGAGTCCTTTGGAATTGTTTTAGGACCTTGCATTGTTGGGAAGGGCTAAGTCTATCAAAGTCAGATATCATATACTGTGGCTATTACTATGTACAATATTCTTCTGGTTCTGCTCACTTCACTAAGCATCAGTTCATATAAGTCTTTCCAGGTTTTTCTGAAGTATGACTGTTCATCATTTCTTAAAGCACAATAATATCCCATTACATTTATATGCCACAAATTGTTCAACCATTTCCCAATTGATGTGCATCCCTTCAATTTCCAGTTCTTGGCCACAGAAAAAGATCTGCTATAAATATTTTTGTACATGTGGGTCCTTTTCCCATTTTTATGAGCTCTTTAGGATATAGCCCTAGAAGTGATACTGCTGGTTCAAAGGGTATGCACATTTTTGTAGCCCTTTGGGAATAGTTCTAAATTGCTCTCCAGAATGATTGGATCAGCTCACAACTCTACCAACAATGCATTAATGCTCCAACTTTCCCACATCTTCTCCAACATTTGCCATTTTCCTGTTTTGTCATCTTAGCCAATCCGATGGATATGAGGTGATACTTCACAGTTGTTTTAGTTTGCGTTTCTCCAATCAATAGTGATTTAGAGTATTTTTCTTACGACTATGGATAGCTTTAATTTCTTCCCCTGAATACTGCTTGTTTATATCCTTTGACCATTTATCAATTGGGGGACGATTTATATTCTTGTAAATTTGACTCACTTCTCTGTATATTTTAGGAATTAGGCTTTTATCAGAGATACTAGTTACAAAATTCTTTCCCAGTTTTCTGCTTCCCTCCTAATCCTTGTTGCATTGGCTTTGGGCAAAAACTTTTCAATTTAATGTAATCAAAATTATCCATTTTGCATTTCATAATGTTCTCTATCTCTTGTTTGGTCATAAATCCCTCCATTCTCCATAAATCTGACGGATAAACTATTCCTTTCTCCCTTAATTTGTTTCTAGTATCAGCCTTTATATCTAAATTGTGTACCCATTTGGACTTTATTTTGGTTTATGGCATCAAATGTTGGTCTATGCCCAGTTTTTGCCATACAGTTTTCCAGTTTTCTGAGCAGTTTTTGTCAACTAGTGAGTCCTTATACCAGAAGCTGGGGTGAGGAAGGAGGATTTGGATTGACTTTGAGCAATGAATGGCTGTGGTGTAATTGGAGAAGACAGAGTCTGTGAGCCGACCTGAGAGATGAGCAGAATGGGAGGAAAGGAACAGGAGTCATCTCACCAGACAGCTGCTGAGAATGAATTTAGGAGGCTGAATTTAGGAGGGCGATGGGGATTTGGGACATAAAGGGAAGGATGGGACAGAGCTAGATTGTGGAAGCCTTGTGAATCAGGAAGAACAGTCTGGGCTTGGTGCAGTGAGAGCCACTGTACGTTCTGGAACTAGGCCATGCTGGGGCTAAGTGGCAGACCTGGAGTCACAGAGTAGGAAGGGCTCTACTGAAGGCTATTTCCTCCCTCCAGTTTTCTTCCTCACATCACCTCCCTGGCCACGGTATTTGGAGAAGATAGAAGAAAGGACCCTAATGACAGCTGGTAAGTCCTTCAGCAGCCACTTCTAGTTCTTTCTGGGCTCAAGGGTAATTCTACCACTAGAGACTCAAGATGAAGAGGATATGAAGTTCATGAGCTATAGAGCTGGAAGGGCCCTCAGAGATCAAGTCAGGGGTAATGGGGAGACGTCATTTTATAAAGGAGGAAGCTGAGGGAGGCCCATGGGGGCACAGTGAGTCGCTGAGGGTCATACAACTGAGACAGGGCCCCACGTGCTTAGGCTCCAGGGCTCTTCCCACCATGCAATTGTACCTCCAGTTAGAGGGTTTCGATCTACTCTTTCATCTCTGCAGGACCTTGACTAATAATTATAAAATAGCTCAAGTTTATATAGAACTGGCAAAGAAAATACTTGGGAAATGTTAAACAAAACCACTAGTAAACCACAGCTGAGAGGGGTAAACAGCCTCACCCAAGGTCACAGGAGCATTACCTGTGGCATTCGGACCGAGGTCCCCCCTAACTTTGTGTCCAGTGTTCTAGATTGTGGAAGCCACAGGAAGAACAGTGTGGGCTTGGTGCAGTGAGACCACTACACCACACTGCCTATAAAGTCAGTCTTCCACTCTGGGCTTTGCTTTCCACATACGTGAAATGAGAACAATGAGCTATATCAGTTCAGTCATTTTGGACTCTGTGGGCCCATGTGGAGTTTTCTTGGCAGAGATCCTGGAGTGGTTTGCCATTTCCTTCTCCAGCTCATTTTACAGAGGAGGAAACTGAGGCAAATAGGGTAAAGTGACTTGCCCAGGGTCACACAACTAGTAAGCATCTGAGGCAGATTTGAACTCAGGTCTTTCCAACTCCAGGGCCAGCACTCTGCCCACTGTGCCATCTAGCTGTCCATGAACTGTATCAGGGATTCTTCAGTAAGCTCCAGTGACTCCCTATCACTCAAGGGCCAAATAATCAATCCTCTGTTTGGCATTCAAAGCCCTTTACAACCTGGCACCGCCCCTTACCTTTCTAGACTTCTCACACCTTACTCCTCCCTCCCCACCTTTCTCCCCCATCCAGTGTGTGATCCAGGGACACAGGCCTTCTTGCTGTGTCCTTTGCCCCAAATCCTTTCTTTCCAGACTCTGGGCATTTTCCCTTGCTGTCCCCCATGCCTAAAATGCCCTTCTCATCTCTGGGTCCTGGCTTCTCAGCTTCTTTCAAGTCCCAGCTAAAACAGCACCTGCTACACGGAGCCTTTCCCAGCCCCTCTGTTCATTATTTCCACTGCATCCTGTGCGCACTTTGTACGGAGTTGTTTTCATGTCATGTCCCCCTCAGACTGCGAGCTCCTTAAAGGCAAGGTCTGCCTCTGCCTGTTTGTTTCTTCTTTGTTTATCTCCAATTCCCTTTCATTTTGACAGGATAAGACAAAGTGCTACACACTGTATTAGGAGCTGACAATCTTTTTGTAGGTGAGCTCAAAAATGAGGGCTTTGATTGCAGAATTACTGGTGCACTAACAGCCGATTTTAGATTTCCAATAATTATACAGAAAGGCACATAATTCAAATCCTTGCGATTCAGAAAATCTTCCTCTATGGGGAAATATCAAAATGATCATCTGACAACCCAAATGTCTACTTATTTGCCTTTCTTTGTGTCAATGGGGTATAACACAACATGAAGCACCCAGTAGGGACTTAATAATTGCTCAGTGACTGGAGCCTTTTTTAAAAAAACTATTTCATTAACTATATTTCCATGTAATTGGTTTTCTTTAAGGTTTTTTTTAATGCTTTCCTTTGCAATCTTCCATATTTTATTTTGTGAATTTAAAAGCATGATTCTGACAGGCATCAGGAGGCATCCCTAGACTGACTGCAAACATGTCTCAGACACGAACGAGGTGAAGAACCCTTGGAATAGATAGTGTTGAAGGTTCCAGCCAGCTCTAAATCCCAGGATCATTCCTTTGGGTCTCATGACTTTTCAGTCTTCTAGCATCTTCTGTTAAAATAGAGTTATGATGCCCCTAGGGTATGAGCTCCCTGAGGGCAGGGAATCTCTAGGCCAGCACTTACTAGGCCCTTAAAAAGTTGCTGAACTGAATTGAGTTGAAATGACAGAGCCAGAGCGGAGTCACACATTTCTGCTCTCTCAGTGGCTGGCTTTGTCCTGGCTTCTGACCATCCAAGGACAGAGAGGCTCTTGGGAGATGGGACCATGGAGAGGGTTGTGGCATGGCATGGCAGGCACATCTCCCAACCTTGGCCAGAGGTTATCCCTTTGCTCAGCCTCCTGTCTGGACACTAGCCACGGAGCCAGTGCCTGGTCGAGTGAGTGATTAACTGGAAGGGTTTGTGTTGAAATGTGTCCTGTTTTGTTTTGGCCTTTAATGAATAGCTCCTTCCTGAGATGCCTCAGGTACCTCGCACAGAGGCACAAAATGAATAAAAGACTAAGTGAGTCACCAGTCCTTGATACACCCTGGATAAGGGCACGTGGCCCAAGTTCTGCCCACTTAGCCCAGCAGAATCCAATGATGATAAATTGAGTTTAATACCTGCAGTTCCCAGGGAAGAAAAACATGCCACATTGAAATGGAAAACTACCCAGAGGGCTGTTGGGTTTGAATTGTTGTTGTTTCTGACTGGCAAACTCCTCCAAGGATAATTTATAGCAGGAAGAGAGCCAGCAGCAAAGCATCCGAAGCACAAGCCTTGAACTTTTCTTCTGCTGTTTCTTCGTCAAAGCTTCCTAAGATGTAGAGCTGGCTGATAGAGACCTTCAAGATCATTCACCAAGCTCTCATCTACAGACAAGGTCACTGAGGCCCACAGAGGGCTCGTGGGCTCATAGATTTACAGCAGCAAGGAACCTTAGAAAGCATTTCATCCAGCCCATATAGTTTACAGTTGAAGAAACTGAGGCCCAGAGTCCCACAGACAGTAGGTGGAAGAGCTAGAATGCAGTCCTGGGTCAGCTGAGTCCCAAGGCACCATGCAGTGGTTTGTTGGGGCTTTTTATTATGAATTTGACAGGCATGGTTATTTCCATATGCAAAGAACAGAAAAAGAGAATTCTATATAAAACCATGAATGTCTTTTCCATGCAGCTTCCTTTTTCTTCACAGGTTATATTGAACACAGTAGTACTCACACTGTTCCCTTTCTGAACTTCCTTCTGCTCTCTTCAATGCATTTTTCAAATATTTCACTGACTCTTTTTTTTGCATCATTGTCACTGTGCCCCTGCTCCCTTTATAACTCTTCCCTGACCCTAACCCCCAGAATAAAAAAAAAAACTCTCCCTTGTGGCAAGCAAATCAGAGTCACACAAAGGATGTGTCTGGAAATGTTGGTCTCATTCTGCACCAACCAAGGAGTGTCAAGCACTATGGAGTGTCTTATAAAAGGTCCTATAGCCAGCAAATCACACAGTCAGAATTTGAACCCAGAACATTGCAGATTAGATTCCCTAAAATGAAATGAGGAGACTGGAGGTCTCCAAGTCAGTCCTAAAGATTCTGCAAGTTTCCAAAAAAGTTGAGGAATTCCCTGCCCTCAAGGAGCTTACATTCTAAGTGGGAAACACAATTTGTATAAACGAATGGTGTCCAGGGAGGGGTGTTTCAGTCTAGGAAGTCACTAGGAAATGTTGAGTGGAATCTATGAGAAGAGATTGGCAATTGGTTGACACCCCCTTTCCAGAAATGATAGTTTTGCTTTGATAAGTAAGTAAAAGCTGTTGTCATTTGGTTAGTTAATGGTGTCTGAATCTTCACGACCCCATTTGAGGTTTTCTTAACAATAATACTGGAATATTTGGCCATTTCTTTCTCCAGCTCATTTTACAGATGAGGAGACTAAGGCAGACAGGGTTAAGTGACTTGCCTAGGGTCACACAGTGAGCAAGTGTCTGAGGTCAGATGTGAACTCAAGTCCTCCTGATTCAGGGCTGGCCCTCTATCCACTGTGCCACCTAGCTGAGTCAAGTAAAGCAAGAGTATATTTAGGCAGTCTGGGAAAAAAAGAGTACTAGTATGGACCAAAGGATCCTTATCTATAAATTGAGGTTAGCTTAAATGACTTTTAAGGGCTCTCCTTGCTTTTCACCCTATAAATATGTGTGGTTAAGCGGGAGGGGCAATGTTGGAGTAAGGAATGGAGAAGGAAGGAGAAGAGTTGGTGGGAATGGGTGGGAGGAAAGGAGAGCATGAGAGGGAACATCAGTGATGATGGTGATGATGAACAAGCCCAGTGGTTTCTACATGAATCTGCTATGTGGTATCCAGGAACTATAAAACACAAAGAGCAGAATTACTAAAAGTATGACCATTAAACTTTCAGTGTTAATAGGTTCGAAGAGCTGTGTCCTAGACTGAATTTCAACTGAATCTCCTTGTTTCTTGTCATGCTACCTGACAGAAAGGTGTCCCATTTTTCCTAAGCTGTCCATCCTACTAATAAATGGGGTAAAACACAACTATACTTTCTTAGATGGGTGGGTGGAAGAAAGAAAGAAAGAAAGAAAGAAAGGAAGGAAGGAAGGAAGGAAGGAAGGAAGGAAGGAAGGAAGGAAGGAAGAAGCCAAGAAACCAAGAAACCAAGAAAGAAACCAAGAAAGAAAGAAACAAAAAAAGAAAGAAACCAAGAAAGAGAGAGAGAAAGAGAGAGAGGGAAAAGAAAGAAAGAAAGAAAGAAAGAAAGAAAGAAAGAAAGAAAGAAAGAAAGAAAGAGCATTCATTAATCTCTTACTATGTTCCAGAAACTGTACTAAGTGCTAGGGCTACAAATACGAGCAAGCAATACAGTCTCTGAAAACACTCTCATATGGGAAGACTGACCATGGAATGCTGTCAGTTGATCGACACATCCTTTCTAGGAATGAAAATGTTGCTTCCATTAGCAGTCTCAGTGTTCAAGTTGCAAGTGGCTCATACAGGTAGGAGGTGAAAGCCAGAATAGAAAACAGAGTTGGTGAGAAGAGATGGTTGAAGAGGGATGGAGAGAGGTGATAGAAGCTACAAAGCCAGGTAGTGATTTTAATAATCTCTTCCAGTCAGCAGAGAGTACCTTATTGTGAAGACCGTGGCAGAAGCTGGGTCTGGGCTCTGGAGGGCTATGTCATATGGTGACTTAACCCAGACATGGAACCAGGAACAAGTGGCACTACCTGGAGCTTGCCACTCAATAGCCACAAATGCATTACATAAAGACTAAGAAATGACTCAGGAAAGTACTCAACAGCTGATAAGAAATCGTTTTTTTCCTCCTTGATATGATAATTCTGGAATGTGGTTGCAATATTCCTTGGTGTTTTCAATTTGGGATCTTTTTTCAGGAGGTGACCGGTGGAGTCTATCCTCTGGATCTAGGACCTTAGGGCAGTTTTACTTGATGATTTCTTGAAAGATGTTGTCCAGGCCCTTTTTTCATCATAATTCTCAAGTAGACCAATAATTCTTAACTTATCTCTCTTGGATCTATATTTCAGGTCAGTTGTTTTTACAATGAGATATTTTGTGTTTTATTCTATTTTTTTACTCTTTTGATTTTCTTTGACTGATTCTTAACGTCTCATAGAGCCATTAGCTTCCACTTGTCTAATTTTAATTTTTAGCGCATTATTTTCTTCAGTGTACCTTGTGTACCTCCTTTTCCATTTGACCAATTCTACTTAATAAGGAGTTGTTTTATTTAGTATACTTTCTCCCCATTCTGTCAATTGTATTTTTAAAGGAGTTGTTCAGTTTTTCTTCTACCTCTCATTTGATTTTTAAAATCCTTCTTGAACTCTTCCAAGAAGGCTTTTTTAGTCTTGAGATCAATTCATATTCCCCTTCAAGGCTTCAGATGTAAGTATTTTGACCATGTTGTTCTCTCCTGAATTTGTGTTTTGATCTTCTCTGTCACCAAGGTACTTCTCTATGGTCACTGTTTTTCTTTGATCCTTCTTGCTCATATATTTTGCATTTTTGGCTTTTAAATTTTATTTCTGCTTCTGGGTCCCAGGTGGCACTGCCCCAGACTTCTTGTGCTGGGGGATAGGGACATGGTTACTGGTTTTTTATATAGTGGGGCCTCAGGTGCTGGCAACTGGATGTTATAGTGATCTGGTAGTTTACCTGGTACTGAGCTGGAGCTGGTGGTGGCAGCTGGTATATGCCTGGTCTTGGCACTTGCCTACTCCTCTACCCTGGGGCTCAGGATTTCTTGCTGGTCCACTGAGGTGGGGCTTGCTGGGCTACCTCCCATCATATACTGGACTTCTTTGGCCACTGAAAGAGGGTCCTTTTCCATTAATCCCCCTAGCCTCCTGAGCTAAAACACTGCTGTACCCCATCTTTCTGTTGGCTATTGAAGGATTTTTTCCTGGGGCAATATTCTCTGAATTTTTCAAAGGTGGCTTAAAGATCTACTTACTGCTTACTCTGCCATATTGACTCCTGGAAGTTTAAATCAGAAACCAATTTTACAGGCCCCAGGTGGCAGCAAAGGTCACCAAAAAGTGTGAAACTTATATAGAGAAAAAAGCATTCCCAAGTCATGATACATATTTGGAGAAAATAAATACCAGCATGTCTTTGGAAAGTGTTTTTATTGACTTTCCATCTCTGAAAGGGAATATGAAGGTAAAAATATTTCTTTTCTTACTGGTGACTAACAATTCCACCAGAAAATAGCCTTTGTTGTCAGCATGTTGTAGGGCAAGTGTTTTTCAGTGGATGGATCCTCTTCCCACTCCTAGGATCTACTCTGAACAAGGTAAAGACTCTGAGAGCAAGCTGCTTAAGGCAATGGCCTTGGCAGGTGTCAAAACGTCTGGAGTTGCTTCCCATCATTCACAGAGAGACACCCCCCCCAGCCTGAACTTTTCAGCTGTGTACTGTTGAAAAGCTTAAAAACTCTGAAATCAGGAGAAAAATCTCAATAGAGTCAACATTTCATTTCTATTACATACATACAATTCTACCACTAATGGCCACATTTGGGTAAGAACCATGCCAACGTATTGACTTGTGCTTTGATACCTCAAATGAAGGCAGTGATGCAACTACTCACATTCAACCAGTCTCTCACTTGGAAGAAGTGCCTACCAAGCGGTCATGGTTTCAGCTCAGAAGAGTTCTGACAGAAACAAGTGATATTATGATATTATGATGCCGTATATACTATATGACACTGTAGAACATTGTCTAGACAGAGTTCTCTTTAGAAATTTTGGCATTGGTAGGGGTGGCTAGGAGGCATAGTGAATAGGGTACCAGCCCTGGAGTCAGGAGGACCTGAGTTCAAATCCGGCCTCAGACACTTCACGCACACACACACACACACACACACACACTAGCCCTGTGACTTTGGGTAATTCACTTAACCCCAATTGTCTACCTCCCCTCCCCCTCCAAAAAAAGCAAAAAAAAAGAAGTTTTTGGCATTGGGACTCACAAATTAGCTGACTGATAGAAAGGGAACCCATTCAAAGTTGCTGAAAGAACCGGCAATTTGTTAGTTTGCAAAAGTGCCCCAGAGAGTGGAGAGAGGTCCTATCAAGACTACTCACCATAAGTAGTTACTGCCCATGTGAGGGTTAGTTGGTCTTTCTAGCAAGCAGGTGGAGAGAAATAATGAACAATGTGAAATGTCCAGTGAATTTCTAGTCAGAAGAAGCTGTCCACCAGTTTAGGAAAAACTACCTGGCCCAGAAATGGGCATTAAAAGTGCTGTTTCTAATGAAAGATGATCCTAATGGTCAGCCCATAGGATCTATTAGCTCAGATATATGAAAAAAGAGATCAGGCAGTGACAAAGGAACTAGAATCATCATGGCAATCACCAGACTGTAGACAGCCGATGGTGCCTCAGTGGGCCCAGCACTGGGTCTGGTGTCAGGAAGTTCTGAATTCAAATCTAATCTCAGACACTTACTTAGCTATGTGACCCTGGGCAAGTCACTTAGCCTCTGTTGGCCTCAGTGTCCTGTAAAATGTGGGTAATAATAGCTCCTATCCCCCAGGGTTGTTGTAAGAATCAATTAAGATAATATTTGAAGTGCTGTGCCAATGGTACCTGTCATTATTAGACTAATTTATGCTGTTACAGGTGAATCTGGAGAAATAGTTACATATCCAGGTGGCAATACTAGGCCCTGACCACGTCATGTATACCTTGCATGTAATTGTTATGTGTATTAATACTGTGTGCTGAGGATGTTTATTTATTCTTGTGCTTTGTTCACCCGACTATGCTCTGCTACATTCAGAGTAGAGCATTGTCTATTCATTGGCTTTTTCACTGTGTTTTTGAAGATATGTTCATTTGTATTTTTTAGAGATAGTATTATTCTCACAGTTGGTTAGCCAGGCTTTGCTTGTTTATCATTGGTTGTTGTGTGCTATGGATATGCATGTACTCATGTCCTGCATGTAACTGTACTGTCAGGTGATGCTCCGTATAGTTCCATGCCTATAATGTGTATTGTTTGCTTTTGTTTTGAACCAAACCATAAGTTGGTTTCCTGGGATACCAGGAAAATCACCTTTGTTGTTTTAAAGTGCTAATGTTTGTGTTTATGCTATATAGGTACAGGTTTCATTTTTATCCTAGATTGTTTTTGAAAGGGACTACAAACATTTTCAGCCCAGGGGAGGATTGTAACCCTATTAATGCCCAAGCCTGGGATAGTTTTGTGGAGGGGAACTCTGCTATATGGATGCAAATAAGGAGGGAGATATGCCTCCTGAGTGGCTAAGAGAATGCTGAGTATGGCACTATGTACCTGTGAGAGGGATTTAATTCAGTAATTTGGAGACAGAAGTAGAAAGAGGAGTTCCAGGGAAGAAGGAGAGATAAAGCTCTGGTTTGAGAGTCAGACATCTGCTATAGAACTACCTTCTTTTACAGGAAGGTCAAGAAAAGATTCTGGGAGCGGGAAGCATTAGCTTTAGATGCAGTCAGTCAAGGGCCTCCTCAGCAGCCATATTTAATGATCCCGAACCCAGGAAGGTCAATGAAATGTTGAACTCTGTTGTCAGTCTGAATTCCACTGCTTAATATATTCATAATCCCATTCACTTATGTCTTCTGCTCGGTCTCTTTATTAAAAAAAGATGTCAGAAGACTTGTAGATGGACAGAGAGAAGGCAAAGGGTGCAAGGAAGAAAGGCTTTACTCACTTTTTAGTAAATAAGAATCTGGTGCCAGAGCCATATCATGTAGCAAGCCACAGAATTACGACCTGGAAAGGTTCTTAGGAGTCATTGAGTCCCAGCCCATCATTTAACAGAGGGGGGAAACTAAGGCCCAGAGATCCCAAAGGCAGGAAAATGGCAGTGCCCTCAGCAGTCAACCAAGTCAGAACACTTGCAGTTCAATTCAGTTCAAAAAAAGTCAATGAAGTAACCATGATGCCAAAGCACTGTTTAAGGCTTTGGATCTCAGAGGTAAGAATGAAACAGCCCCTGCCCTCAAGGAGCTTACATTCTATTAGGAAATGGAACATGCCAACAGATCAGTAACCAAATCTTGTGCAAGTAAGGCTAGAGCATGCTAATAACTAGGAGGGTAGTTTATGTGATGAATATGCAAAGCTTTGGGAAATATCCAACTTTGTACTCCACTCAGAAACTTAACAAGAGTGGGGCTACCAAGACTTTGTCCCAGGGCATTGACATCCTTGCTGGGATGTGGAAGAAATGAAGGGGGGAGGGTTCTTCTCCGTGGTAGCCTGGAGACTACTGTTATTGTTGGCTCAGCAGAACCAGGACCACTACTGCCAGGGTCCTGTTGCTATGGTAACCCTCTTCCAGCATTCTCTTTTTCCTTTGACCCCCACAGAGGTGATGGCCAGACTCTAGGGCATAAGTTATCCCTTTTTCCAACATGACTGCACCCATGATTGGACTGGCCACTGTGTTGCCACCACCTAGCCCCATCTACCATGGGGACAGATGGTGCTCCCACTGCTGTCATTGCTGCCTTCCCCCATTGGGCTACCCTAGTTTATTGCCTGTTGGGCTATGGCCTATGTTGTCACTATTCTCTCTTCCAGAAACTATTTCTACCCTTGGTGAAAAAAATTGACTATGCCACAATCAATCAGGCAATTGGTCAACAAGCATTTATTCAGATATCACGTGTGCCAGAGCCTGTGCTAAGCTTTGGGGACACAGAGATGAGGCTCTTGTATTCTCTCAGGGAAGCCAATGTGGACATAGGTGACTATGTATGATCTCAATTCAAGGCATTTGTGGGAGGGGGAAGAGAAGGGGGAGGAGGAAGAAGAGACCCCTAGCACCTGGGGAAATCACAGCATTAGAGCTGGGAAGAATCTTAGAGACTTGTCTGCTCCCTTCATTTTCCAGATGATGAAACTGAAAGCCAAGGAAGTACCATGTTTTCCTCAAGGTTACAGAGGGCCCAAGTGTCCAATTCTCTGAGCCCAGAGCTGGGACTTTTCCCACTATCCCACAATATTCCATCTATTATATTTCTTTTGACTCACTGATCTTGCATTAACAACAGTGCTGATTTATGCTCTAATTACATCCGAAGAGGAGTATTTCCATTCTGAAAATTCCTGATTTGTACCATGAGACAGAATGCTGTAGAAATGTACAAATACCATGACATTTGTGCGTACTATGATGGGTTTCCTCCCTGTAATTTCTGGGGCACATGAGCTGAGTTTTGAAGGAAATGAGGGACTGAAATGGGCAGAGGGGAGGAAGAAAGGAATGCATTCCAGCCTTGAGAAAAGGCAGAGAGAGAGAGGGATGGAGGAAGGGAGAGAGAAAGAGAGGGGGGGAGGAAGGAAGGGAGAGAGAGAGAGAGAGAGAGAGAGAGAGAGAGAGAGAGAGAGAGAGAGAGAGAAACAAGATGAGAAAGGGAGGCCAGGGTCAGTTTGGGAAGGGCTTTAAATGCTAAGCAAAGAATTATTTTTGATCCTGAAGGTGACCAGAACAGCTGGGACTTATTGTGTAAGGGAGTGGTCACATGTATACTTCAAAAAAATCTCTTTGATTACTGTGTATATAATGGGTTAGGTTTGTTTGCA
The DNA here is from genome assembly GCA_028646575.1 of Pseudocheirus occidentalis. Taxonomy (NCBI): domain Eukaryota; kingdom Metazoa; phylum Chordata; class Mammalia; order Diprotodontia; family Pseudocheiridae; genus Pseudocheirus; species Pseudocheirus occidentalis. Next base: position 5,615,208 of record CM053602.1, on the reverse strand, counting down.
GAAGACCAGTTGAGAGATGAGAAGGACCTGAACTAGGCTGGTGGCTAGATGAAAGGAAAAGGTACAAAAGACATTGTAGAAATCAAAATGCCCATGTTTAGCCATAGATTGACCAGGTGGGTTAATGGAAAAGGAAATGGCCAACCACTCCAATATCTTTGCCAAGAAAAGCCTAGTCACAAAGAGTCCAACGTGACTGGAACAATTGAACAAGAAACATGGGCTAAAGAAGAGGGAGTAGTTAAGGGTGATCCCAAACTTGCCAACCAGGATAACTGGAAGGAGGGTGTTGTCTTTGACAATAATAAAAAACTTCAAAAGAAGAGTGGGTTTGGGGGAGAAGATCCATTTTGTTTTGAATGTGTTGGGTTTGAGACAATTACAGGATATCTGGTTAACCTACCAACTCAGACACTAGGATGAATAGTAGATCTGGTAGTCCTTGGGATTGAACCCAAGAGGGTTGATAAGATCACCAAGTAAAAGAGAATAGACAAAGAAGTGGAGCCAGGATAGAGCCCTGGGGGCCACCTAGAGAGCTGGGGGTGGTGTGTATGATGAGCTAACAAAGGAGACTAAGAAGTGATGGGACAAGTAGGAAGAGAAAGAAGAGGGAGTAGTATCCAGGAGGAGTAGATGGTCAACAGTGTCAAAGACTGCAGAAAGCTCTGGAAGGATGGGGATCGACAAAAAGCCATTTGATTTGACAATTAAGAGATGATTGATGGGGGGGGTGGAGCCAAGATGGCAGCGTAGAAGCAGCAAAGCACCACAGCTCCCACACAAACACTCTAAAAAACTCATAAAATGGGACGCTAAACAGATTTTCAAGCTCCAAAACTCTCCACAAGACAGAAAGCACATCTGTTGCTACAGGCAGTGCAGCAGGCGGGGCTCTTCGCAGCAGTCTGGGACCCCCAGCAGAAACCCCGGCCGGCTCAGGCCCTGGGGCATCGGGCCGGGAGCCGTGTCTATAGGAGAGCAGATTGGCTGCACTGGAGGCAGAGTTACCACATTTATCAGGCCAGAAGATAAAAAGGCTAAGAGAAAGGTCAGTGGATTTTGCTAACTCGGGAGGAGAAGAGTGGGTCTGGCCAACCTGCTCCCAGGGCAAGGAGGCAGCGGGAGGCGACTGTTGCAGCAGGAACGTCTGAGAGCCGCAGCAGCTTCCACTGGGCTGCTTCAGAGCCCTCGGCCTGCAGATAGCAGGGGGGCTGACGCGACCCA
>CM053602.1:5571622-5608113 GCA_028646575.1 Pseudocheirus occidentalis | reverse complement strand
TGGAAGAAAATAGGGCCCAGGAGAGAGCCATAGGGTACTCTACGGCAGGAACAGGTGTGACCTGCGTAAAGATCCAGCAAAGGGGCCTAGGAAGGAGAAGTCAGCCAGGTAGGAAGAGACCTAGGAGAGAGCAGAGTCACAAAAACAGAGAGAAAAGAGAGTATCCAGAACGAGAGAATGCTCAACAGCATCAAAGGCCATGGAGAGGCTAAAGAGAAGGAGGACTGAGAAAAGACCAAGGGATTTGGCAACCAAGAGATGTGAAAAAAGAAAGCAAATAGAAAAGATATGCAAAATGCCACAATGGAATTTCATGAAGAAGAATTCTATCTCCTGGGAGGAGGGAGAGGATCAAGAGTGGCCTCCAGTGCCAGGTGGTGCCTGAACTGAACTTTCAAGAAAGCTAGGGATTCCTAGCATGAGGGGGAATACATCCTAGATGTTCAAGGCAAAGAAGAAGGTGGGAGATGGAATGTCAGGAATGGAAGTAGTTGTCAGGCTAGTCTGACTGGAACCGAGCGTGTATGAAAAGGAGTGATATGAAATAAGGTTGGAAAAGAAATGGGAGCTAGGTAGGGAAGGATTTTAAATTCCAGAATGACATTTTATCTTGGGGAGCTATTGAAGATGTCTGAGCAGGTGATAGAAGGGGGAGTGGTGTCATACTCAGATCTGTTTTTTTTGGCATAGCATTTCGGTGGTTGTATGGAGGTTGGAAAGGACAGCTAGGTGGCACTGCAGTGGATAGAGTACCAGGCCTGGAATCAGAAAGACTTATTTCCTGGAGTTTAGAATCTGGCTTTAGACATTTACTTAGCTGTGTGACCCTGGACAAGTCACTTCACCCTGTTTACCTCAATTTCCTCACCTATAAAATGAGCTGGAGAAGGAAATGGCAAACCACTCCAGGATCTTTGCCAAAAAACCCTAAATGGAGTCACAGAGAGTCAGACGACAGAAATGATTGAACAATGGAGGTTGGATTGTGGAGGGAGGAACTAGAAGCAGCAATTAAGAGCCTATTTTAAGGAAGTATATGATAGAACAAAATTCTGGGACTCTGAAAGAACATAGGCACCCCTCCAAAGTTCATCGTAAAAATATTTTGACTTATAGGATAGATCAGCTATAGTGGGAGTAGGCATGAAGCAGGTTTTGGTTTTTGTATACACATAGCTATACTGTTTTGTGGGGAGAAGCAAGGTGGCATAGTGAATAGAGGAATCGATTTGGAGTTAGGAAGACCTTGTTCCTGACACTGAATAGCTGTATGACCATGGGGAAATGCCATATACTCTCTGAGCCTTGGGTTTCTCATTTGTAAAATGGGCGTGACAATGCTTAGAGTATATTCCTCACTGGGCTGTTGTGAAGGTCAAATGAGATAATGTAAAGTGTTTTGTATTCTCTAAAGTGATATACAAACACCACTCTCTTGACATGGTTTACTATTTGCCAGACACTGCTCTGGGCACTGGGGACATAAAGGAAAAACAGAGTCATCCGTCCCCTCAAGGAAGGGAATTTTACTGAGGAAAACAGCAAACTAGGAAACCTATCAAAATAGTTTGGAAGACAGTGTCGGGGGAATGAGGGAAGGCCTCATCAGGAGGCACTGGAGGGAGCAGTGAAGGGCATAGACTCAGGAAATGCCATAGAGACAGTGTGGCACAGTGGAAAAGGCCTACAGGATCCTGAGCAAGCCATTTAACCTCACTGAATCTTATCTGTAAAATGGGAGCATTGGACTGGATGAGCTCAGAGGTCCTTTCTGGATCTGTGGGAATATGTCAGCTCATGCTCTTCACCATGAAGGGTCCTCGAGACATCACCAGCACCTGCAGATTGAGAAAAGGCAAATGTCAGGTGGGGGTTCAGTGACAAAGGGAGGATCCCTTTGTCTGCTCCTCTGAAGGCCCTCTCTAGGCAGCATGGGTGTGTGCAAAACCAACCCCTTTTCAATTAGCCTGAATCATGCCTTGCTTGACCCTCAGAGCCTATGCTGGAGCAGGCACCTCATTCATTCTTTGCCTTTATTAAGCCAGTATAGGTTATTACCTACAATAGCAGCAGCATTTCTGGGAAAGGGCTGATTTCAAGACCTGAAATGTGTATACTTATATACTTAGGTTTCCAAGTTCAGTCTTGATGAGATTTGTTTCTTCCTAGGTACATTGGCCACAGCGGGTATGCTGCCAGCTGGTGCTGCTCAGTTCCTCGTTTGGGATTAAGCCACAGGGATGCTGACATGACATCCTGATTAGAACCATGAATTTGGCAGACTCTTCTTTTAAAAACAAACCAAATGTATACACATACAGAGCTAAATGGCTAATCACAGCAGCTTTAGTAAGTAATGTAAGTCAGCTTTGGATCTCAAAGAGCAAATTCTCACGCCCCCTCCCCCCCCCCGCCAAAACAATCCTATCTAGGTAAATTCGGTATTTCTCACTAAAGTTGAACTATTATTGATGTTAGCTTACTCTGATTCCAGGGGATCATCCTGGGCAGCTCCTTCTATATCCTTTCCCTGAATCATAGTTTTAAGGGGTCCATGCACCATTCATCCTGTTCAAGTTCTTAGACCAATTAAAGGGATGGTTTTAGATGGCCTTTCTAGTCCCTGTATGTATGAGATTTTCATTCTAATGTTTCAGTAACTAGAAGCTCTGGGCCAGTCCCACTGACCCTTCTTCATCAACTCTACCTGTGCAAAAAGAAAGAAAGAATATGGCCAGTGAGGCATTGATCACTGTGCTCACAACATCCAAATGGCCCTTTAAGATGAATTTTCTGCAAACTGTCAGTTTCTCTGCCAGCTTACTTCTGCACCTCCATTTTCAGGCCAAGCTTTCCCCTTCCCTTTGGATCAAAGCAGCATTTGCAAACAGTTACTATGCCTTACCCAGCAGCCTGCTCCTTGTACAAACAGTTTTCTTTTACTGAGCTTAGAGTTAGCAAACTCTCAGTTTAGAGCAAGAAACTGTACAAGATCTAAGGTAAAAGAAACCCAAATGGACACAGATTTAAACCTGTGATTTCAAAGTGGTTTCACTGCCAAACACTGCTCCTACCCTGGACACTGCTACCACCCAGGGCTCTCAGAGTAGAATTGTGACCAATTCAGTGATCCAGTCCACGCAATCAGCACTTGCTTTTCCCATGACTGAAAGGGCACCCAAACTCCATGCTGTGCAACCAGTGGCCAGAGGCCTTGAAAGCCCCCACCAAGGAGGGGGATGGTCCAGTTTCTGGCTCCTTTCCCTTCACGCGTCCCTGTGGAGTTGACTTGACATACCATTCCAAGTACAAAGGGCTAATAATAATCAAAACGGTTTGCAAAACCAGTGGTAGTATGAAAGCCAAGGACCGATTATTGGGATATCTGGTTAAGAAAACTTTCTGTAGAGAGAAAAGTTATCTTATAGAAGAAAACAGTTCCATGTGAGTTGTCCTTTCAGTAAAAATTGAGATTTGATTCAATTCAACAATACTCTTTAGCAGCTACTCTGTAGCAAAAACAGTGCTATTCTAATCACTGGGGATCCAAGGACCAAAGCAAAACCGTTTCTTGCCTCAAGCACCCGGCATTCTACCTGCACATTGGCGTTACTAGCCTGTGATAATAATCACGAGCTCCCTCAGGGAGCTTACACTCTGGTGGCAGTGGGGTTTGGGGGGGAGATACAGCATGTACCCAGGAAAGCAAATACAAAATACATGCAAAGTCCTTTAGGAGGTTTCCATAAAGTGAGAGATTACCAATATTTGGGAGGTGGGGGTGGTGACAGAGTTCAGGCAAGGCCTCCTGGAGATGGGGATTCTTTGAGGGGCGGGTGAAGAGGGACCTTCCAAAAAGCCTGTTGGCAACTGGCCTAGAAAGGACCCTCTTTCTGAACGAGCTCCAATGAGGTTCACATCTAGATGTGCAAGACCATAAAGACCAGAGACAGAGACCTGGGGAACTAGAAGTAGCCCTTAGGGCTTCTCATTCTTCTCCCCTCACCCAACAACTTTAGTCAAAGGACAGCACAGGGTTAGCCTCTGGTGGAGCCTTCCTAGCCCTGAACGGCTGCCGGGTGGCCAACAAAGCTGGCCCTCTGGAAGGCTACACGTTTATCTCACTGTACTTATGTCTAGCTCATACCTTTCTAGTTTTTCTCCAAGAATAAATACTGAGCTATTTTCTTATGGAAAAGATGAAGAGATGTAGGCCAGCCAGTTACATAATTAGGGGGACATGGATCTGCTCGAGTGGCCAGATTTAAAGAAGTCAATGTAAAGGAGGAAGGTTACTAGTGGAGTGCCCCACACATCTGGACTTGGTCCTGTGGGGTTTAAGAATGGTTTCAATAGCTTGGAGGCATAAATGCACACAAATTTTAGAGATGGCATAAATCTAGGAAGGAAAATTAAATGATGGACAACAGAATCTGAATTTAAAAGACCTCAGCAGCCTGGGTGTCTTGTACTGACTGGAATATAATGAATTGTAAGAGAGAAAAATTGAACAGTCTTAGACTTGAGTTCTACAACTTGATCTCACCTGTACAGGATGGGAGGGCATAGTGGGACAGTAGGTTGTCTGGGAAAAGTTCTGGGGTCTTGTCAGTGAGGGAATGAATCGATCAGTAGAGGCCAAAAAGCTAACAGTATCTCGGACAACATTCAGAAGTCTGCGTGGCCTCCAAGAAGAAGGTAAGGATGTTCTTGCTGTCTCCTATCCTGGGCACACAACATCTGGATGATGGGAGTCACGTTTAGGGGCCTCTGGTTGTGAAGCAAACTTAGCAGCATATTCAGAGGAGTGCAACCAGAATTGGGAAAGACCTTGAGTACAGTTCATGGAAAGATGGATTAAACTTAGAAGGCTGAAGGGGAGGCAAGAAACCCTGAAATAAAGGAACTGGGGATATTTTTTCCTGGAGAAGAGAAGATAGAAGGGGTACCTAGGAAGTGGGTTGTTATGTTAAGACAGGATTCAGCTTATTCTGTCTGGACCCAGAGGGCAGACTCAGGACCACAATGGATTAGGGGAAAGGGATGAACTGCAAAGAAGAAAAATGCCCGTTTGATGTCAGAAAAGCTAGAGGATCACTTGAGTTGCTCCTATGCTGAATGGGCTTCCTTAGGAGGTGGTGGGAGGGGGTCCCCTTCACTGGATATCATCATCAAGCAGAATCAGGAGGCCTGTTGGTCAGGCAGGCTTTAAAGATGTAGGGTGGATCAGATGGTCACTGAGGTTCCTCTGAGATCTGACAAAAGGTGACTGTACCTCCAGTTTCCTTTTTACTTCTTTTGGGCCAGAATTATCATTTAGCTTTTTACTTCTGGAAGGGGGAGGGGAGGGGAAGGGGAGGAGGGATGTTTCATATTCACTGATTTCAAATGTTCCAACATGCAAAATTTCACATTGGAAGAATGCCCAAGTAGCTTATGACCAGAATTGATGCTATGGGAATTTCTGGCTTTGCAAACTCTCATCAGCTTGGATTTTACCTTCAAAGAGAATTCAAGAGTTGGACGGGACCATAAGAGGGAGTCTCAATTCCCTCCACCCCCTCACTCCGTAGATGGAGGAATGAAGGCCCAGGGAGGAGAACAGATTATCCAAGGCCACCCAGCTAGTGACTGGGTCAATCAGACCTCCCAACCCTGGGACCCCCATGTTCTTTGGCCTTGACCATCCTACATGGTCGTCTATTGGAGCCCTCTAGTGTCCATGTGCATCCAGGTTTCCCAGCTGGGAATTCCAAGAAGTAGCAGAGATTGTTTGTGTTTTTATGATTTCTTCCGAATGTTTTAGCTCACAATTCAATTATATCTATTTTAAAACATGTTGCTGTTTCTCTGGACTGTTGGCATAAGTATGCAACTGACTTTGAAGATTTTCAAAAGCACATCTTTGGGATCTAGAAATGTGCACCACCGACTCCTGTTTGCTATTTTGATGGTGAGCTGCACGCTCTGGCAGATTAAAAATATGCTCAAAGGCATTAGCGAAGTCCGATACTTTGGCTTTTGCATCCTAATGAATATTGAACTATTTTGTACATGCTGAGTGGTGTGTGGGAAATATTTATGAGTAAACACTCTGAGAGTCATGCACCAAAAAGTCTAATTATAGTTTATTATTACTTGTGTGAATTCACAAAATACAATTTGAAGTGAAATCGAGAGCTTCCTGTTCCCTCTGTCTGGTTGGGTACAATTGTGCCCGTGGCCCATTGCCTCCTGAAAATATGTCTCTATCTTTAGATTTGCACAGAGCGAACAGAGTAATGGCAGGAACTCTGGACTCAGAGGTCAGAGAGACTCGGGGTCAAATATGGCCTCCAACCTTATTAAGCCTTTTGACCTGTAGCAAGTCACTTTATATCCCTCTCCATAAAAGGAGACAATTAAGAGAAGCACCCAAGGAATGATGCTATCTCTGCCTTTATAAAGATGCTCAGCAGCCCAGTGCCCAGCACAGAGTCCCAAGGCACTTCACTGTAGATGAGCACACAAAGCTGTTGACTAGAATTCTTTGGGGCCACTTAATCAGTTCTGAATGTGCCTTTGGGAATCCAGCTTTCTCCAAAATAGTTTTGGGCCAAGTAATTTCCAAGCCCACCAGAGATCTCCTTTAACCTGTCCTCAAGGGCCCCAAATAGAGCACCATCTTTGGTCCTTCCTATCAGATCATCCACCCACCCTGAATATCCTCTGGACTTCTGCCCCATAGTCACACCTTCTGGGCCTCCCTATTCTACCTCCTAGTGTCCAGAGCCCAGGCCCTGGGGGAATGAATGCACTGAGGTCTAGAGCTCTGGACCACCTAGCTCACTGTGCCTAGCCATCCCCAGGGCACTGAAAGCATGTCTTCCATTCCTGTCCTGTTACAGCCTGCACCACACTCCAGTGCACCTAGCTTCCCTCCCCCTTCTATCATTTGTAGAACCAAAATCAAATCAATATTGTCGCTGCTTCTGGAAAGGATGCATCCATTGCTTCCTCTCTTTACCATTCCCACGACTCTCCTGCAGAAAACCCCTTCCCTAGCTCCCAATCTCATAGATGTGCTGTCTCCTTCTATTAGAATGTCCTGCATGGAGACAAGGACTGTGTCACTTTGGGCTTTTTTATCTGCAGCACTTAGAAAGCACCTAATCATGCTTCTCATTCATTCTTTTATTCAGGCCCTAACGGCACCATCATTAAGCCCACTTCTCTCCAGCTCTTCCACACAAATAACATAAGAGATATTGTCAGATGCCTTCCAAAAAAATCTAGGGTGAGGAGCTGTGAATCAGTCTAAGCTTTGTGAAAAGCATTTGGAACAATGGCCCCTAAGTCACTAAACCGTGCATGCTTTTGGGCCTAGCGATACTGCCAAAGAGATTAAAGATGAAAGGAAAAGACCCGTGCCTACAAAAATATTTATAGCAGCTCTTCTTGTTGTAACAAAGAAGTGTAGACAAAGCTGGTGCCTATCATTTGGGGAATGGCTGAAGAATTTATGGCATAAGACTTAGTGGAATATGAGTGGGCTATGAGAAAGGGAAAACCTGGGAAGTCATGTATGGACTGCCACAACCTGAAGTGAGCAGAAGCAGAATAATTTAGTGAATGACCCTCATAATTCCAAGGAAAAGAACTTTGGAAGACTCGAGAAGCCTAATCAATGGGCTCAGAAGACTAATAATGCTGAAGTGTCTCTTCCACCCCTTAGCAAAGATGTGTGTCAGCTATATGAGATGTGTACTTTCTGATATGACCACTGCACAAAAGCGGCTGGCTCTGTTACACCGATTTGTCATAAGGGAGGGCTATTTGTTTGGGGAGGCAGAGAGGGCTGTGTGTGTGTGTGCACGTGCGTGTGTGCGCATGTGTGCATGCGTGCGTGTGTGTGTGCGTGTGTGTAGGATTAGAGGATGAGGATAGCATTACAAAGAAAAGGCAAAGGAAGCAAATGACCTATTTCCATTTCAAAATTAACAGAAGAGAGCAGAAGGAAGTCTGATGGAGGCAGAGACAAGGAGGGCACTACCAGTCCTATGACACTGACTTTAAAATACACTTTAAAAACAATCTGGACAGAAGAGAGTCACCATTTCATCTGTAATCTTGTATTTCCTAGTCTCTCTCTATGGAAACCTTCATGTTTGGCCTTCAGGTTTTCCATGTCAATGACCCTTTGAGTCCAGCATCCAAGCTCCCAGGGGGAGCATTTCCTGACCTCCAGGGCATCAGAGCTCTTTCCCTCCCTAAATCTTCTCATGCTGACTTGTCTGCATACAGCTGAATCCCACCAGTAGGATGTTCAATTCCTTGGGGATGGTGCATGGTCAATTTTCACCTTTGTCTGTGTGTTCTGGAACTTAACACTGCTTGGCCCTGAGAAAGCATTTAACCAATGCTTGTTGAATAAAAGGAAGTTTTCAAGTTAAAAATAGGTGAAACAGTCTAGTCATCAGCTACGGGACAGGAGAAAAGGCCAGGGGCCAGAGTTGAGGGCATCTGGGTTCTTCATAGGGGGCTTCTCAATCACTTAGGCTTTATATGATAGCTGTGGCTAACCCAAGATGCAAGCACAGGGTAGAACGCAGACCTTTACAGGGGAGAGAAGTTTAGGTTGACTTGAGTATTCTGAGGTGATGTGCTGACTGCTTTATGGTAAGTAATATCCAGTTAAGAGAAAGGTCGGTATATGAAATAACAATAGTGATGACATCCCTGCTGAGAGGGGTGGGGGTGCACGATGGCAAAGTAGGAGAGCGCCAATGAGTGTGATGTATGGCAGGGACTTTATGTGTTCAGAGATGCTTCAGGGAGCCTAAAATTCTGAGTACCTGGCCCTTGGGGACACCGAATAGAACTGATTCCAAGAGTTAAAGAAATAGACAAGGAGGGTGTTATGGCGGCCATTCGCATCCAGGTGATTGCCACCAAAATTTATGGAAGGGTTATCTTCTCAGAGTTTGGACTTGGTGAGCGGTAAACTATGCCAGGAACTGGTAGGTATAGTGGGACACATCACTGTAGTCTCTAAACATTGAACTGAATATTTGGTTAGACATAACCTAGGGCTAGGATGGTCCATCAGAAGCTCACTGTCTTTCATAAATTCACAGATGGCAGAGCCCCCTTTTACAAATACAAACCTGAAGGGATGGATGCTTGAGGATTCTACAGATAAACTTTGCTGGAAAAGGATCATGATCACAGGCTGAACTGTTGACCACAATTCCCTATACGTAACATTGTATGCAGGTTTAGGAGAGCTGTTCTTAGCGGATGTCACTACAGCAAATACACATCAACTCTGGGCTACATGGTTCTAAAACTTCCAAAATCTGGAGTCCTAATGGAAGGAAACAGCATAATGTTGAGATAAGGTTCCCAGGTATCTGGTGTCCCTGCTGCCCCATCTGCTCTGAGCGTGATCCTAAGGATGCTCTCAGAGCATGTCTTTCCTTCCTAGGACTCCGATTCGATGACAAAAAGCTACCATCTTATGCATCTGGGCATTAATTACCAAAGCATGAGAAAAGGATGGTGACGTTTCACAGGACCCTTTTTATAGGAAGCTTGCTGAAAAAGGGGAGAAGAGTCAAATAAACCCAGCATGTTGATATCCCACTCTCCGGGCCCCAAACTGGCTAGGTTTTAGTTAGTGTAACTGCTATGATCTCGAATTTGGAGAAGGAGAGAGTTGAGGCTCTGAGACACCATAACAGATTTTAAGTATCCGAGGCAGGATTTGCATCCTGTCTCTGGGATTCCAAGTTCAGTGTTCTTTCTAAGGGATCACATTGCCTCAGTCCAACAACTTTGTTCAGCACACACTTTATTCTGTAACAACAGCTTCCTGGCCTCACACAGAGACAGGATGGACCTTCGACATCACTAGTGACCTGCTCATTTTATAAATAAAGAAAAGAGGATGCTGAGTATGTAAGAGACTGGCCAAGGTCACACAGGCAAAGTTGAGATTCAAATCTAGGTCCTCTGGAGTTCCAATCCATTGTACCATGCTAATTAAGAACTGAAAAAATCCATTTGGAGGGTATCTAGGGAACTGGGAAGGTCCTGGGGCAGACAAGAGTTCTGCTGTTGGGAAGTGGGTCTGGCCCGCTTGGGGTGCTGAAAGTATGTCCTAGGAGAGAGGGAAGAAGCTCTGTGAATGGAGCTGCCTCCCCCATCATCCCAGACCATTTTCTACAGGGGCCTAGCTGGGATCCCAAACCTCACTGGTGTCTGTCTTGAAGTGGCAAAAGCTAACCTCACCCCTACTGCCACTGGCCTGATACACGCCCCAGAGAGTGAGGAAACCAGCCGCCTCCTCCTCCTCCTCCCTCTGTTTCTTGTGCTGCCCTGCCCTGCCAACAGCAACCCCATTCTTCCCAGAGCACCCTCCTCCTGCTGAGGATTCTGAGGAATGGCACAATGAATTTTCTATTGATCAAAGGTTGACGGGAATGCAATGTGTTTTGTGGCAATTGGAACGATCAAAAGAAATCTAGCTTTCTCAATGGGTAAAAAGCAGTCAAATATGTCTAGGGGAAGGGAATGGGAGGGCATCTGTTGCCAAATCTTTTCACCATTTGTTTTCTAAGGCTGCTCATAGAAATGAGCCCCTTCTGACAGGGAACCTGGAAAAGGAGACCAAACAGACAGCCCAAGCTGAAAGAGGTCAGGAAGCAACAGTCGGGAAGAGAAGATGGGGAAGGAGGGACTCGGATCGTCGCCAAAGAGATGCTACAATATGCATGTGTGAATGTGTGTATGAATGTGGATGTGGGCATGAGCTCACATGCAGAGATGCCTATGTCTATGTGTGAACGTCTAATAGAGCTGGAGCAGGAGAAAGGGCTCCATCTGCATTTGGAGGACCTGGATTTGAATCAAATCGCAGCTTTGTCACATATTGCCTGCACAATTGTAGGCATGGAAAGCCAATGCATGTGTGTCCACACGTCCACATAAATCCATATACCCAGATATGCACACTATATTTGGACATGCACACATATGTGTTATATGTACACACATGTGTTTATTGTGCTGTGTGTATAGATAGATATCCTCATACACATATGTACATGTGGCCAAATCACCCTGCAGTGCATCACTTAGTAGTACACTGTCCATGGGCTTCAGATGGTTTGGGTTGGAACCAGAACTCTCATATTTTCTACTCGTCAAATCCTGACTGAGTCACTGACCGCTCTGGGGCAGACGTTGACAAACTACAGTCTGTGGGCCAAATCCAGCCTGCCACCTGCTTCTCTACTGCCCAAGAGCTAAGGATGGATTTTACATTTTAAAACACAACAAAACTTTATTGTGAAATGAAAAAACCCTAACCCTCAACTCAAGGTCTATACAAATCAGGTGACAGGCCAGATGTGGCCTGCAGGGCCCGAGTTTAACAATCCCTGCTCTGGGCATTGGGTTTGGTTGATGAGGGGCTTAGACTTGATGGGCCATGACGTTTTTTGAAGCTCTGGATCTTCCTCATTGTGTATCCATGGTGAGCCCAAGCAGGGCAAAGGGCCCTCCCCAAAACACAGTATGGGGCAGAGCCTGACCCTGACACAAAGCCTAAAGCTGGAGAGAGAAGGAAATCAAATCTAGAGCCATGCAGAACCCCCCCACACACATACAAAATAGGAGGGAATAACTCTATAATATCTGTAAGCAGAGACTCAAAGGAAAAAAAATGAATTTTCCCAAAGGACCACATGAATGCTTAAGACAAATAAAGCAAGAAATTTATTTTTATGCTTTGTATAAAAGAATTGGAAGAAGAATAAATGGCTTAGGTGAGAAAGTGACAAACTTTATCCCCAAAAATGGACTCCCTGAAAACTAAAATAGTCCAATGAGAAATCAATGGCTATAAGAGATAGTAAGAAATCTTACAACAAAATTGAGACTGAAAAAATAGATATCTGATACGTGCATAAAGTATGCACTGCAATCAAACTGGATACATAGCAGAGATGTAGGAATGGCCAACATGAAGAAAGTATTACCATAATTAATCATATAATTATCCCAAACAAACACCACATGAATAGTAGATATTCTGTAGGCATCTCAAACTCAACATGCTCAAAACTGAACTCAGGATCTTGTCCCCAAAAGCTTCCCTGCTTCTAAAAGTCCCTCTTAATGTGAAAGGCACCACCATCCTCCCAGTCACCCAGTCACCCAAGCTTACAACCTTGCTGACACCTCCTGCTTCCCCTTTCATGCTCACTATACAAATCCAACGTGAGTCTTGAGTCCTTTTGACTTTCCTACCTCATATATGTGTCCCTTTCTCTCCACCAGGAATAGACTTGCTCACCCTTCCACTATGGCCATGGTCTTCCAGCTGATCTCCCCACTGGAGACCCTTATTCACTCAGGTGTCAAAGTGACCTACTAAAGTACAAGTCTGATCAGAGCAGCCCCATACTTGATAATCTCCACTGGCTCCCAATGACCTCTACAATGAACTCTAAATCAATCTTTCCAGTTGTGAAAGCCCTTTAAAACCTGGCTCTTTCCTGGTTTTCTAGTCTTCTTCAACTTTACTTCTCTCTGCATACTCTGCGATCCAGTGACTCTGGTCTTCTTGTTCCTCCTTGCATATTTTGCTCCATCTCTGTGCTTAGCACAGTGCACGGCACATAATAGGTATTTAAATATATTTACTGATTGAATGACTGATTTCCCAACTCTGTACCTTTCATTAACTGCCCCCAGGCCTGACACTCTCTCTCCTCACTTCTTGGATTCCATGACCTCCTTCAAGACTCAGGCCAAATCCCACCTTCTGGGGAAGGCCTTTCCTGGGCCTTTCTTATCTCTGAGATTGGGCTCTCTCCCTCTCTCTATGTTACATACACAGTTGTATGCATGTTGTCTCTCCAATTAGACCGAGTTCCTTCCCTTTTGCCTTTCGCTGTACTCCTAGAGAATACACTGCATTCCTGGCAGGTAGCAAGCACTTAAATGGATGGTGACTGATTATAGCAAGAGAAAACCCCAACCATATACAAAACACAGCATTCATTTGTACTGAAAATCCTAAAAAGCATAATCATGAAGGACCCTTCATCAATGAGATCAAAGGCATACATCTAATGGAAATAGCCAGAATTTTCTCCAATGGAGAAATGCTGGAAGCTTTGCCAATAAATTTTGAGGCAAGGCAAGTATGCCCCCTTTCTATGCTGTGATTTCACACAGTACTAGCAACATTAGACAAAAGGGAAATTAAAGCAATCAATATTAACAAAGAGGAAAGGAAACAATCCCCATTTGCAGAGAGATGACAGGAGTACTTTCTGAGAAAATCCTAGATAATGGGCAAGGAAACGAATATGATAATAGGTTTGCTAAAGTACTCAGATACCAAGTCCATTTAAATAACCAGAATTTCTGCATGTTATAAATAAAAATGAAGAAGAAATGACAAAAAAGGAATTCCACTCAAAGTAACTACACAGTTCCTCTTAGAGACTGAGAGATGGAAATAATCGCAGATGTTGTCCCGTCTACTATTCTCCTCGTTTTACAGAAGATGCCATATACCTGGAGTGACTTGCTCAAGGTCACCTGGGTAGTAAAAATGTCAGGCTACTCAGTCAGTCAGTCAATCAGTCATCATTTCTTAATTGGCTACCATGTGACAGGCAGTGTGCAAAGTGCTGGGATACAAATATGAAATTTGCCCCAAAGTCTTGACTTTCCATCCACTGTTCTTTCTACTATGCCATGTTGCTGGTGCTGGCATGTGCTGTGACCCATTTGGGACTTACAGAGAAATAAAGCAAGACCCAGATAACTGCAGAGATATTTAATGCTCATGCCCAAGCTGTATCAATATAACAAAAATGGCAATTGTATCTGACCCTTCCCCAGCCCTTTTGGGGTTTTCTTGGCAGAGATACTGGGAGTGCTTTGCCATTTCCTTGTCCATCTCATTTTACAAATGAGGAAACTGAGGTAAACGGGGTTAAGGGACTTGCCCAGAGCCACATAGCTAGCAAGTATCTGAGACAGGATTTGAATTCACAGAGAGGAGCAGCATTCTATCCACCATACCACCCAGTTGCCCCAAATGACAACACTAATGAAATCTACAGATTGAATACTTTACTACTAAAGGGTGTATTTTATAGAGACAAAATAACAGAATTCATTTGGAGATATAAAAGGTCAGGAATGCTAAGGGAATAAATAAATAATTGAGGAAAAAAAGGAATGAAGGGTGTCTAGCATTACCAAATCTTCAAATGTTATTATAAAGCATTACTCATCAGAACTATTTGGTACTAGTTAAGAAATCAAAAGCGTAGGGCAGCTAGGTGGTGCAGTGATAGAGCATCAGCTCTGGAATCAGAAGGACCTGAGTTCATATGCGGTCTCAGACACTTAACATTTACTAGCCATGTGACCTTGGGCGAGTCACTTAACCCCAATTGCCCTGCCCTCCCCCCTCCAAAAAAAAAGAAATAAAAAGTGCATCAGGATTACAGACAAGATAAGCAAGAAACAGAAGCATCAAGCCAGGAACATGTACGACTGAAGGAAGGAAGGTTCTTTCTGACCAGAGCTGCTGGGAAAATCAGAAAGTAATTTGGTAGAAATAGTAGTCTGACACCACATGTCAAGCAAGCAAGTGTGTCTTAGGCAATGACTATGTTCCAGGCACTGAACTCGTGCTGGGGCTATGAAGACAAAAATGAAACAGCCCTTTCCCTCAAGGAGCTTACATTCCATGTCAAGAAATACCTTGCACATACCTAATCATGTGTTTTGGGCCTTTTTCACTGTTCTCTCTGCTTGCTCTCATGCTCATTCAGTCTGGTCTGACTCGTTGTGACCCTGTAGACCATAGAATACCAATACTGTCCATGGATTTTTCTTTCTTTCTTTTTTTTGGGCAAAGATACTGGAGTGGTTTGCCATTTCTTCTTCCAGCAGATTATGGCAAGCAGAGAGTGTCTGAGGCCGGATTTGAACTCAGGTCTATCCTGATTCCAGGCCCAGTACTCTATCTAGAGTCACCTAGTTGCTTCCTAAGGTGCCACTAAAACATATTCTTATGGGCAGAGAGGTGTATGTGCATGGTAAGGCCTTGGCTCCTCATGTCACCTTTGTGCTCCTTGTTTGGAGAGGGAAGCTGTATGCTGCCTGCCAGACTCCCACTGGGCAAGTCCTACTCCTGAATCACAGCCCTCAACCCTACCCTTGCAGTTTTCTCAGTGCAGGCTTTGGGAGAAGAGGGAAAACAAGAAAGACACAGGCCCCAACCTCCACCCACACAGCGATGACAACTGACTTACCTTAGCCCAAGGGCAGAAAACTCCGGTACACTTTGAGCTGCTAGGAGATATTTAGAGAGAAAATTAAAAATCCCAAACCATGACACTTTCTCTCATTTTCTCTGAGGCCCACTTAGGATAGAATCCTCACATTTCAAACAAAGAGTTGAGCCCTTGGTCTCTCTCCATAAACCTGTTAGTCACTGTCTCTTCTCTGCCACAGATACACAAGCAGGACTTTCTGTCCTGAAAAGGGATGGATGAATCCTGAAAATAAGCCAGTATTCGGGGTGGCAAGGAGTACACAGAGCCAGAGATGGGATAATATGGCTTTACAAGTAGCAAATGATGAGGACAAGGGCAGGATGTAGGACTGGCCTCATAACTTGAAACACACATTCATTGCTCCCATTCAATCTTTTTTCCTTCCTGAATTGTTATTTCTAAAAGTGATGCACAAAAGGATTACAGCAAGATATGCAAAAGGTATTCATTATAACCAAAGACAGTTTACATCAGGTATGCAAGGATGATTCAATATTAGGAAAATAATATCATTTATGATATCAAAAAGAAAAAATGCCCTAAAACACATAGATCAATAGTTGCAGAAAAACCCTTTGACACAATACAATACTCATGTACATTAGAAACCCTACAAAGCACAGGCATCATGGGATCGTTTTTAATATGATGAAAAAGTATACATGTATAAGACCCAACACTAGCACTATTTGCATTGAGGAAACATAAGAAGCTTTTGCAACAAATACAAATGGGTAAAGCAAGAATTTTTAAAAATTTGACCTGATTCTACAAATGCAAATGATTTCAATAAAATAAGAGAAAGAAATTAAAGGCATAAACATTGGCAACAAAGAGACAAATTTACCCCTCTTTTCAGACATTATGGTGGTTTACTTAGAAGAACACAGAGAATCTATAGAGTAACTAATTGGCACAATACCTTTAGTAAACTAGCAGGATGCAAAGTAAACCACTGAAATCACCATCCTTTCTATAAAGCCACAACAAAATCCAAATAAAAGAATGAAAAGAAAGGAAAATTCTAGAAGGGTTAAGTACAAATGCATACATATCTGGGTCTCAATCTACTATCACATTCAATATTTATATAAACACATTTAAAATTTGGAGTAATAGTCATTGCTTATATTCAATCTACTTGACAATGCCAATAAAATAAAAATGATGATAAACCTAAATGAATTTAGAGATTTGGTGTGAAATCAATAAAAATACTAAGGGGATACTTTATAAAGGTAGAGAAAATAATAACATCATCCAGTGAAACAATGGTCTAGACCAGCGGTTCTCTATCTGTGGGTGATGTTTAATTTAAATACATTCCGCATATCAGATATTTACATTACAATTCATAACAGTGGCAAAATTACAGTTGGGAAGTAGCAAAGAAAATAATTTTATGGTTGGGGGTCACCACAACATGAGGAACTACATGAAAGGGTCGTGGCATTAGGAAGGTGGAGAACCACTGGTCTAGAATGCTAAGGGAAATCACTTTACAAAAAGAGGAAGAAAGTAAGAGTAGCATCGTCTATAGACCTCAAATCACAATATAAAGAAGTAACCATTAAAACGATTCAGAACTGGTTAAAAATAGAAAGGTAAAGAAGGAGAACAGATAATGAGTTAGCACAAATATATAAGAACAAGACCAATTTGAGTTGAGTTGAGGAGGAGAGGGGAAGCTCTGAAATGAACTGAGAGTTGAGGATGAGAAATAGGGTTAGTCATCAGAAGAAGGCAGAGCAAAAGATGGAATGGTTAACAAAACAAAACAAAATATGGTCAGATATTGGGATTTTAAAGTTCATGTGCATGAAACCGTAACACTTGTGGGTGTCACAAGATCTGTGTGTAGCTGAGGTGGAGTGGTATTATAGATCATGGGAATTGAGTAGATAGAGGAACTGGGAAGTTAGGGTGTTTGACAGAGTAGCAATATGCACATTATAGTTTCCTAGTTAGAGGACAGGAGGAGTTGGGGTAGAGAGGAAGACTGTGAGTCAAACACTAAACTCATTGAGGACAGAAGGAAGGAAATATGCTTGGAATCACCAGAATCCTCATAGGATGATAAATTGATATTGATTGGAACCTTGGAGGAGGAGAGGTTACTCAGTGATAGCAAGTTAGGAAGTATGAATGGAGAACAAGGAGTATTCCAACTCCTCCACCACAACCTGTGAATTGGGAATAAATGAGAATACACCCAATACTGGAAAGGGCAATTAGGGAGGAGATGTCATCAGTGGGGAGCCACGTTTCATTGAGACAGTAGATGGAAAGGAAAAAGGTTTGAGATGAAAGCAAATTTGTTTATTATGGAATAGGTATTCCAGAAAGCACAGTCAAAGGGGCAGGATTTGTGGCATTCTTTATAAAGACTGAAGATCCACCTCTTTATGTGCCTATTTGTTCTTCATCCTGCTGAATTACTTATTTATTGTGTCAAAAATGGTAGATAACCTCTCTCTCTTTTGCCAAGTTTTTTTTTCAAAAGAGCAGCCATGTTTGGTTCAGATTTCAGCACAAAATTTGTAAAGGTCTAAGAAAAAAAAAACAAGACCTATTTGCCAAAGAATAAGTGGTCAAAGGATATGAATACATAATTCTCAAGAGAAGAATTGAAAATCATCATAAAGACTGTTCCAAATCACTAATAATAGAAATGTAAAACAAAATCCCTCTGAGGTTTCACCACATGCCCAGTAGACTGGCAAAGATGAACAAATATGGTGAGGCAACAGATGAACATACCCAACCAAAAACAATATCACAATTGATTCAATCATGGAATAAGGTTGCAAAACTTGAGTTGGGGGGAGGAAGAAGAAGGCAGTTGTCAAGGAGATGACCAGAGATTAGGGAATGAGGGAAAGTACAGGGACTTTCGAGGATCAACTGAAGGAACTAAAGATGTCGAACCCAGAAAAAAGAGAGCCTTACAGGGAATTCCAGCTGTCTCAAAGAATTTGAAGGGCTTCCTTATGGAACTGAGGTTGACTTTTTTGCTTGGTGCCAGAGGGCCCAACTAGGAACAACAAATAGAAAACGAATAGAAACTAACTCAAGTTTAATGTAAAGAAAGATTTTCAAATACTCTAAAGGTGGAATTGGATTGTTCCTAGAAAGGATGGGCTTCATTTAACTTGAGGCTGGACAACTGAGCACCTGTTGGGCAAGAGCCCTACTTGGAGATTCTGTGATTTGCCATCATTCTTTCTCAACAATAGAATGTCAGAAATTTCTAGCTAGGTACTTTATTTTGCTTCTTGGGGGTGGGGGAGGAGGGTGGTAAAGATAGGAATGGGAAGAAAACATGCATGGTTTTTTTCTTTATTTACCAATACACCTTTGGCAACTAACATTCAGCATGCCCCCCCCAATTTCTTGTGATATAAATCACTCCTTTCTTGTGAAGCCACAGTCTTTCTTTCAAAATTCCCTTTGATTCTTATTTCCTTCCCCTCTCCATACATCCCCTCCCCTAGAAATCCTTCTCTCCTCCCACTCACCATTTTTCCTACTTCTGTACTCCAAGTCAGCGTCCTTCACTAAGTACTCAGCATGGAGGATTGTTGCAAACTTTAATAAAGTGCTCAGTGGTTTCTGTTTTAGCAATTCAAATGTCTCCTTGATTGACATATCCCTGTATGGTCTAGGATGCATTTGACCAGAAAAAGGAGACTGTGAAGATGACAACCTATCCTCTGTCCTTCATGATTGCAGGTCGTTTGCTGGAATTGAAAATAATATCTATCAATTTCTTATGTGCTTATTGGGTCAGTTACATGTCATAATCATTTATCTGTCACTACAGATATTTCAGATCTGGGTAATTCTGAAAAGTAGCAAAGTGGAAATAGATGCCTCTGAACTTTAAAGAATGTCTCCATTTAAGCTGGTCCTTCGATCCAATGGAATCAAGTGAATTCCAGTGAAGCTACCAAGAGTTTGATGTTAAGTCTCAGGAAAGAAAACATTGTGAACAAAACCAAAATAGCCCCAAAGTGCTCTTGTCAGAACAATTCTGAGAGCAATAATGCCCACCACGTGTAACCCCAAGACTGCCAGAGGACTAAGCTGATACACTTGAACTGTGGCCTCGTAGCACAACACAGAGAAAGTGGGCAAGTGGCCCCTGGTACAATGAGAGGATGTTCTCTGGTAAGCTTAGGGTAAGACTAAGTGTAATAAGAATTACACAGAAGTATTCCAGGAACATCCAGGTCAGAGAGATAGAGTATAGATTCCCTGGCGCATTGAAGTATGAGGCAGATCATTTCTTTGCCAAGAGAAGCAGTAACACAGAGATACTCCCCAATTCCCCCCAAGAAGCAAGGAGGCTTGCATTGAAATCATCATCCCCACAGGGTATGGCAGAGTGGCTTGGTGGAAAGTGCTGGATCTGGGTTCAGAGGACCTAGTTTCAGATTGTATTATGATTTTATGGATAGAAGTGATAGATATAAGTCAATTTCCTGTTGCTCACAGCCAAAGTCCTTACATGTTCATGGGCAAAGAAGACCTTCGAGATGGCAACTTTCCCTTTACAAGAATGTGTCTCTGGAGCCCCAGGAGTCCATCTAGGCAGGGAATTAACATTGTAGCTGTGTGACCTTGGCAAATTTCCTTCTTCTCCCTGGTCCTCAGTTTCTTTTTCTGTAAAATGAGGGGGTTGGGCTGGGTGACTTTGGAGGGCCCTTCCATCTCTAAATCTGTCATCTTATTGACCAATTCAGCTCTAAAGATGTTCCTACATGGGGCTATCAGTTTAATCAATCCGGCACACCACTGCCTTTCTCCTGAATGGACTGGTTAATTTACAGACCCATCTGGTGATCTGGGTGTTTGGTAGCCTCAGCCTTTAACACCTGGATTAAAAGTGAGCAGAAGTATAATACTCTGGCCAGCTCATGTTACCAATTGCTTTTTGATCAATAAAAGCACTCAGCATGGAGAGACTTTCACTTGAATTTTAATGCGAGTTCAAGGACTGATTGTTCCTTTTCTTCCCATTATTATGATTATTTTAAGATCTCTCCCTGTCTGAAATTAAAATGGTGAAGTACAATTAGATAAATACTGTACTAGGAGTCTGGGGGCCTGAGTCACAGTGCCAGCTGTGCCACTATATATGCTATGTGGCATTGGGCAAGTCACCTCTCCAAGCCTCAGGGCTTCTTGGTTATAAAATGAAGGTTTTGCACTAGATGGGTCTGAGGGATTTTTTCAGCTCTCGGCCTACAATCCTGTGCTTCCACACCCCAGCTAGGTTGTGATTCCTACAACTGGCTGGCGCCATGTAATAGCAGGGAAGACCCTCGCCAGGAAGGAATAACAGAGAGCTAGAATAAAGCTTAGGACCCAGCCACGTGATCAAGTTTTTATAAAACCAAGTTCGTAATATCTTTATAAAACATAAGCAAAGCGAGGCTTTGGTTAAGGAATGTCCTAGAAACAAAGTTCTTTTATAAGAAATGAGCCCCATGAAAAGCAGTAAATGGTAATGGTAACTGACATTTCCATGGCACTTTCTGTTCACCAGGGGCACCTTTACCCTTTGCCCCTATATCCCCAGGGGGTCTCTGCTCCTGGGCCTCCAGAGGCTGGGGGGGGGAGGAGTACACAGTAGGCACTTCATAAATGCTTGACTGTTTGACTTACTGGTGTTCTCTCATTCGATTTCTGTAACAAACCAGTGAAGTAGACAAGGAAAATGATGCTGAGAGTAGTTAAATGACTTATTTAGGTCTACACAGTGTTTAAGGTAGGATTGGAATCCAGGTCTTTCTGAAGTCAAGCCCAGTGCTCTATCCACTGCACCATATCACCTTTACCATCTTAATATATCCTTTTTCCCCCAAATAAAAGAAATGCACAAGACAAGTAAAGCAGGACAAAAAAATATTATAGGGAAAGATAAATGTAGCACAGGGTCACATGACATTAATGAGAAACCAGACTGGAGCCCAGGCCTCCTGACTGTTCAGTTATTAAGTATAGACATCCACTATAACCTATGAATATAGAGACTGCAAAGGAATTCTGCCTGATACTTTTATGAAAACCGTTTCCCTGCCAGCTCTGGAGAGACCTTTACTCCTAGTCATTCACTTTAGGAGATGGGATCCATCTCACTAAAGGCTGAACGAACAATCAGTGGTCATTGATGTTGGAAAAGAGACACTTGTTCAGGTGGATTAGATGGTCTCTGATGTTCCATCCGGTTCTGAGATTCTGTAAAGCAGACCCCAGGGCTGGGCTTGGCCAATAGCACATACATGAGCAGCTCTGTGCACCTTGAGAGCTAGGCTCTTTGGAACTAAATATTTATCACATCAGGTTGGCACAATGATTCCTTCTCCTGGCTAGTTGCATGACCTTTCCTTGTGAAAGGGATACCCAGTGTTTCTCTCTACCAACAGAGGACACGATATGCTAATTGTCTCTGGGACAACAGTCCATTTCACATGATTCAAAAGGCAGCTGAGATGGCATGGATTCGGAGTCAGAAGACTTGGGTTCAGCTGCTGGCTCTGTCTTCTTCTACCAGTGGGACCATTGGGAAGTCCCAACATCTCCCTGGGCCTCAGTTTCATAATTAACTAAATGAGAACTATGACCCTTGGACTGTCTATATCACAGGGGTTGTATGTGAAATGAGAGAATGTATCCAGTTAAATGGATGGATAGAATGTGGTCTGTGCCTTTGGCGGAAGTATCCACAAATGGGAGATCCCTGATCGATCAAAAATGTCTTCTTATAACTGTTATTCAACTTGGTTAAAACTCATTGTGCAGTCATGGGAACTCCGGCTTGGGTGGGGTCTCTTTTCCTTAACTCTCTACTTTCACATGCATAATGGCAAAACTGAGTGAGTGATTAAGATCATGTCCATGCTACTAACAAAGTGGCCCCAAGAGAAGCACTTCTGGGGAGCCACTGATCAGGAAGTTATAGAGCTTGAGAACGATGGTGATCAAAATAAATAAAGCCCTCTGTCATAGGAGAGGGCACTAGTGAGGAAGAAGTGGACTTCTCACAGTCTCTAATGTAGCAGTGGCAAGTGAGCCTCATTTCCTTGACTTCCAAAGGACAGAAGCTAATTGTGGGCAGACAGCATTTCAGCTAGGACCCTGAGCTCCTACTTCTCTTCTGTGGCAGTTCTTTTACTAGATGCTCTTTAACTTGGAGTATTTTATTATGTGATTTGGAGACTGTTGAATTGGAAAAGGAGCTAATGGGATTTTTTAAAGACTAGCTTAATGTAATGCTAAGTTTGCAAAATGAAGCACGCTGGGATATCTAAACACAATTCTCATATCAATATCAACTTGCCTAGATTTATAGCCATAAATAGGAAGGTATATATTTCGAAGCCCAACAGCTAATACAGTGAACAAGCTAAGTGTGAATACCCCAGCATGAGTATAAAAATGATTAAAAATGCATAAGCTTGCTATTTCATGATTGTCTTTTTAAATGTGGAATCATAATCACCAGCACTTGGCATTTACTGTTCTACAATAAGTACAGGAGGGAAACAGCCAGGAAAGAGACTATTTGTGAGATCACCCTGAGTCACAACTCTGGGGGCCACCAACTGGGTTAACCTCATGGACAGGCAGAACAGATGATAGCTATGGTGTGACTTGAGCCATGCTAGCCCCAATACGTGCTCTCTCCATCACTGATGCCTGCAATTTCACCACCAGCAATTTCACTCCTTTGAGTGAATCATTACTCTCATTCAAAACACAACAAAACAAAAGCAAATTGTCCTGGGGGATTATGGGAGACAGGGGGCTATCTCCCTCATGAGAATGTAAGCTTGACGCAAGTAGCAGTGATTGGTTAGCTCTTTGTTTTTTGATCCCTAGTCCCAGCACAGTGTTGAGTAGGTACTCGTGGGTTGATTTGGAATCGGGAGATCTGGGTATGATTCCTGGCTCTGACACCTGTTTGCTCTCCAGACAAGTCATTTAACTTCTCTGGACTTGAGTTTTCACCTCTGAAAAATAAGTGCTGTGGACCAGATGAGCTCCAAAGATTCTTCTAGGTCTAAGTGTATGACCCTAAGTCCCTAATCCCTCATTGTGAAGGAGTTTAACAGATCCTTTTTTTCTCTGTCTGGAAACACCAAGAATCATTAAGGAACTAGGAACCTTGTGGGAGATGGGTGGGCAATGGACATTAATGCCCAATCTCAGCTGATTGCCAATTGGGCAAAGACCAGGGTAGATGGCAAGGTGGCACTGAGGTTTCTGCTAGGAGGAGGCACTGGGATAGTTATTACACCAGGTCAGAATCCAAGGACTAACTATTTTCTGGAGGAGATCGAGGATAAAATTGAATATAGCAGTGTACCTCCAGGCAAGAGCCTTTTGGTGGAAAGGCCTTGCTAAAGACCAGGCCAGCATTAGCCAGTCACCGGTACATGCTCGGTGCTCTATTTTGCCTAGGGATTTCAGAACAAGGAAGCGCTTGCTGTCAGTAAACGTTCCACTATGACATTTCTAGCAAAACAGTCTTGTAGCAAAAGGACCCATGGAAGGTGGACACATACATAAGCAACATACCACCCCAGTTCCTGACCTTAGCCTGCAGTGTGGCTCTGGCTAAAGATTTGATTCAATTCAACAAGCATTTTCTAAATGCCAACTATGTGCCAGGCATTATGTTTGGTACTGGGTATGTCAAGACCCAAAACCATTCTATCAAAGTCTTTCATACTTGGAGTAAACAAGCTACTCAGGTGAACTTTACAAATGCACCTCTCTAAGGAGGGTGAAGTTCTCCCCCCCCCCATATTTGCTCATACACATCATAAGCAAGGCAAGCCCAGATGCACATCCAACTTGGCCCAGTTTTTCTGGTGCTTGGCTGCTGTATCTTCTGAAACAATCAGTTCCTATAATTGTTATTATTCACAGGTAACTTTCCCTACCCCCAGACTGAGTTGGTTGACTTTGTCCAACCTGCCATTTTTGGTCCACCAATGCTCCTGAGAAGTTACTCTTTACAATGTCTCTTGCTATTTGATAGATACTGCCTTATCTCATTTGCTGTTGTTCTATCTCTATTAATGTGATGACTCAAACTAGACTGTAAGCTCCCAGAGGCCAGGGACCATGTCATCTACTTTACATTGGCCATAGCACCTAAGATACGGCTGGACATAGATCAGGTAAATGCTTGCTTGATTTCCTGGGCCAAGTTCTAGGCCTAGTATCAGGTATGATGGGTGGCTCCATCACTGCTCCTGTAGAAGATGAATGTATTAAGACAGCATCATCTAGACCTGGATGCTAAAAACTCCAAGTTGAGCAGTATTTTCAACTAACTATATGTGTAGACAAATTTTTAATTGTAAGGGGCTATTCTAAATCAAGATTTACAAAGTTTATTGAATGGTAGAAAGATCGTTCATTGAAGTACTCAGGAAATAATTAGACCTTTTTATCATTGCAGTTTACAAAGTTCAAAAGAGCTGTGTAATTAAAACCCCATTTAATTCCTCTTCATGAAAATGACCGTGTGACCATTCCAGGGAAGCTTAACAGAGGAAACAAAAACCATAGGAAAATATTACAAACCTCATTTCCATCCTCGTGATTATCCTTTAATAAAGGAATAAGCACCAACCCCACGTCTGTGAAGCCTGCACCAAAAGCAACACTTCTCATTCCAAATGTTCTAGGAAGGAGTACAACAGTACTGCACTTAGCCAGCCTGGGTGGGCAGCCAATCTGGAGAAGGGAGAGAGGAATACAATGGAATTTTCAGACCATCCCTGCCTCTGAATTCCAAAGCCATCTGTCTCAAGCTTCAGAGTCAAAGCTTCAAAAACCACTTTTCAAGATCTTACATGTAAAAGCAAAGGCGATCGCCACCCAAGAAAGCTCCATAAAATCATTTTGATCTGAGTATTGTAATAGGCTAGGTTAACTTAATCCACGCTATCATTCCCCAAGACCATTGCAAACCTTCTGTTTTTCTCTCTCTGCCTTCTGAAACATATACATGCTACTTTTGATCTGAGGGGAAACCAAATTCAGCTTTGATCCAGCTGAATTATGCTTTGCCAGAAAAGAGAACTAGGGGGAGGTGATCAGAATGAATTATGTTTGGGAAATTGGACAACGTTCTGGAGTTCAGGTAGGGGGCACAGAGAGAGAGGGGGGTGGCTACTAAGCCCAGCTCCCACTCACTACTTCCGAAGAAGAAGAAATGAGTCAGAAAAAGTAATAAAAAAATCCCAATGTCAAGAAGAAGAGAAAGGAAACTAGTCACCACAAGCTAATTCCTATTTCAAAAACTAGCAGCTTGCAGAACCTCCTTTTGTCTAGCCCTACCCAAGGAGCACCTGCTGCCTGGCCCTCTGTGCTGTTACCTCTTAGAGGTTCACTGGGCAGTGACCCAGATCCTTGAATGGAGGGAGGTCACAGATCTTGCCCAGCCCTGGACATCTAGACAGAAGAAGAAGAGAGTGGCCCAGGATGGAGGAAGGGGTTCTAGTAAAACAGGTGACTGAAGGTAGGCTATTACACAAAAAGCCAGGATAGAGACCAAGAAAATAGAAAAAAAAAAGAACAAATAATGAAGGACTAATTACAATGACCATGTATCATGCCATGAAGGAAATCAAATAAAACATTCTGAAGGAAAGTGAAACTATTAAAATGCATGCGATGGACACCCTCCTCTTACCCTCCTGCTCTGCCACCAAATAACAATGGAACAACAGCTAGAACCTCCAGAATGGTTCAGAAAAGCAGTCGAAGAATTAAAAGAAGAAATAAGGACAGAAAAAGCCAGAAATAAAAGTTCTCTGAGAAGAACTCAATGCTATAGAATAAATACTATAAATCAGGAGTTGGCAAACTACGACCCTTGGGTCACATCTGTTTTTCTATGACTTGTGAGCTAAGGCTGGCTTTAATATTTTTAAATACAAAAACAGTTAGGCAGCCTAGATTGGGCCCTCCAGCCATAGTTTACTGCCCCCTGCTTGGATTAAGACAGTGAATGGGGGGAGGAAAGCACTTTATGTAGGCAGAATCACATATCCCCTTAGCTGGGTTATGAAATGGAAAGGTGAGAAATAGAATTACAACAAAAGTAAACTCAAGGAATTTGGAGCTGGCCAGGGTAATAGGGTGGGGAGAGGAAGAGTGTGGGAGGAGACTGAGATTGAACTAACTGCAGGGCCTAAAGAGAAGGAAAAACAGATTATATGAAATAAGTTAATGGAGGAAAGCACATAGTTAATTTTAACCTAAAAGTGTGAATGGCTTAAAATTTCCCAGATTAAGAATGTGCAACTGAACATGGAAGTCATCCTAACTTCCAATGAAATACAGTATTTGCCAGCTTACAAAGCTCTCACCCATTGTTTTATTTGATTTGTACAACAGCTCATTTGTTTGTTGTTTGTTCTTCATTTTCACAGAGGACCAATGGCATCAGGAAGGAGATGTCATGCTTGCAAGTGAATTGGATTTCAGTGAGGCAGGGCTGTGCAAAGTCACCAGTCTCTCTCTCTCCTCCAGTGGCCATATCTGTATCTATATCTTTATAGATCAGGATAACTGGAGATGACCCTGGATGCAGTGGAAGACCTTGGCATTTTTGAACTAAGGTCTTTCCCAGGTCTCAACTTGACTGAGGCAACACCCATTCAGTGATTAAGGCTAGGTAAGAAATGAAGCAATGAATGGCCTCTTTTACTTAGTCCAAAAAAAAAGCTGTAGATAGGGCAGGGATTATTATCTTAATTTAGAGATGGGATTAAAATTAAAGTGGAATGTGAAAATCTAATTAGAATCGAATGGCCAAGGGATCTCTTCTTTGGGCACATGCTCCTCAACAGTTTTTTAAAATGACTTGGATGAAGGAAGAGAAGACATGTTTGTCACATTTGCAGGTGACACAGAGCTGAGAATGATAGAGAGAATATTTTTGGGTGACAGTGTTGGGATCCCAAAAGATCTTGACAGACTAAGTCTAAAATCATGATGTTTAATGAGATTACATGTAAAGATCTACACTTGGATTCCAATGATTAACTTTCCAGGTACAAGATGAGGGAGGAATAGCTAGGTGATCGTATCCATGAATAAATAGGATTTTCATTGGTTTGCAGACACATTATGATTCACTACTGAATGGTTACATGGTAGCCTTAGCAAAAGCTAAGGCAATAAGTTGGAAATCTTATGAAGAGAATCATAGTACTTAGAACAAGGGAGGGGACAGACAGTCTGCTGTTACTCTGTCCCAGGCAGACTACTTCTGTCATATCAGATTCTCTTCTGGCATCATGTTTTAGGAAGGACGTTGACAAGCTGGAGAGTGACCAGATGAGAATAACCAGAGTGCTGAGACACTGTGGCCTATGAAGATTAAGGACCTGGGAATGAGCAGAATTGGGATGGGGGATGTGTATATGGGGAGGAAATCAGCCCTACAAGTGCCTAAAAGAGACCTAAGGGCTGTCCTGTGGAAGAGAGATTAGCCTTGTTCTGCTGGGCCCCAGAGGACAGACCTAGAAACAATGGGGACGGCCTTGCAGGAAGTACAGCTGTCCACAGGTACAAAAGGCTGCCTCAAGAAGGAGTGAACTTTTCATCACTGCAGGTCTTCAAGCAGAGGCTGGCTGACCACTTGATGGGGGTGTTGTAGATACAGGGATTTGTGGTCATATACATGAAGAATTACACAGTCTTTTCAGTTTCTTCCAATTTTACAATTATGTGAAACACCAAGTACAAAAATGGTTCTGGACAGAAGTAAACATTAAGGAAGGACAAGATGTTCCCTCTACTCTCCTCCGCCCCCATGAAGAGCGAATAGGGCAAGGCACCTTTATGGGCTTAAAGCATTGGTGACATGGATTCAGCTGTCACTGACACATTGCAAATATCCCCTGCCCTTAGCATAGTGCTGGGCACATAGTAGGCACTTAATACATAGTTGCCAACTGACTGGCCCAAAGTCATTATAACCTTTCCCTTTGGTGCATGGGGGCCCCAGGCCTCCAGGAACTCACTTTGCACAAGACTTTCCAGCAGGCATGCAACACAGGGGAATGCAAATACCTAAACCCAGGGTAAGCTACCCAGGTTACCAAACTCCTCAAAGCTGCCCCATTCTGGCTCAGAAACGGCTCACCTGGCTCACTCGCTCACCCTCCTTCCAAAACACACAACTCAATCACCACAGGAAAATGAGCCGGCCTCACAAAAGTCCAGAAGGCTGAACTTGTTATGCTTTTATCCATGGTCTAAAGGCAGCCTCTGGGTGGGAGAGGCTCCTGCCCTCATTAGGGCTTTTGGCACCAGCTGGTGCCTTCCTGGCCTGGAGATCAACTGCCTTGCCCTTCTGATTGTGGTGGCTTGTCTGCCAGGCAAACAGAAGGAATGAAGAAACTGAGCCAGGGTATACTCCCACCAGAGGCCAAGGAAAGAACTTGGGAGAGCCAGTAAAAACATGGCCTCTATGTGGAGTTGAGACCCCTCTGCAAACTTTCCCAATCTCAGCTAACCTTGGGGCTGATGTCTGGCTTGTCTGGAACAGCAGGAAGATGAATGCAGCACCTTCCTGGCCCCAATGTGCCCTTTCCTCTCCCTTCCCCCATGACCTTGGAGTCACTGTCCCCAATCAGTTCTGGTGATTCTTGCTATGTTTCATTTCTGACATCTTGCCCAATATCCTGCCTAGGTCAGGTTCTCATCCTTTCTTGCTTAGACCATTGAAACTGGCTCCTAAGGGAACTCCTTCTTTCCATTGGAAAGTTCCTATCAGAGCCATCCTTCATTTTGTCAACTGAATCATCTTCTTCACATCCTGATGACCAAGTCATTCTTCTACTCAAATACTTTCAGTGGCTCCCAAATGTTGAGCAAATGAAGCACAAAATCCTGAATCCGACATTCAATGCCCTCCTCAACCTCGTTTCAACCTTTCTTCCCTACTTTGTTTCTTACTTTTTTCCTCCTCTTACTCTACATTCCAGCCAAACTAAGGTTTCTTCTAGCTCTAAAGAAGAAGTCATTACATTTGTCAGTAAGAGATCACCGGTCATTTTGGAGCTGGTAGTTTCAGTTGCCTGACGAAATTGGAAGTTTTACTTCAGAGGGTTTAGAAGAAGGAAAAGACTCAGGTGAGGCTCCACGTAGGTAGAAGTCTTTCTCAAAGAAGTTAACCTGAGAAAGGGAGGAGAGACATAGAATGTTAGCTCAGGTGTGGGGGTCGGGGAATTGGTCAAGTCTACAGACTAGTGAAGGGCTGCTCTGTTAAGAATGGGGAAGACAGGAAAGAAGTCAGTAGATTGGGAGGGACTGAAGATTAGAAAGAATGGGGGTGATGGTGCAGGCCATCTTCTGGAGAAGACAGGACCAAATGGGGTCAAGGTAGCATGGAAAAGGGTTGACCTCGGTAACAAAAGGGTGGCCTCATCATCAGAGACCAGCAGGAAGGAGAAGAGAGTGGGGGAAGACATCAGGGGGTGTGTGAGATGGGGAAGGGAGTGGGGGGGGTAGGGAGCCCTGGGAAAAGGGCCTACTACTTTTCTTCTGTGGCTCCACCTCAAAGTGGTCTATTCCTCCCCAAATTTCCCGTTGCATTTCATGCAGCCATCTCCTTGCAACTTACTTCCTTGTCCTTTACACGACAATTAATCATGCACCTTCTGTCTCCTATCTTCCCTATTGAACTACAAACTTCTTAAGGAATGCTATGAGAATTCAGGAGAGAGAGGGAGGAAGGGAGGGAGGGAGGGAGGGAGAGAGAAAGACAGAGAGACAGACAGAGACAGAGACAGAGATGGAGGGAGGGAGGGAGGGAAGGAGTGAAAGGGGGAGAGAGGGAGAGAGAGAGCAAGCCCCTCGATTGCCCTCCCATTTTATACTGTATATACATTGTATGTACATCCTTATTTGCATGTTGTCTCTTCCCCACTAGAATGTGAGCTCCCTGAGGGCAGAGAATGTGTTTTCTACTTACTCTGTATCTCCAGGGCTTAGCACAGTGCCTGGCACATAGTAGGTAATTAAAAAGTATTATTTATTGATTGATTACTTGAAAGTATTTGCTTTAGCACTCTCTCTCCTCAAGTAATCAGAAGAACACTCACTGGACATGGGTTCAAATTCCAGCTCAGCCATTTACTAGCCATGTGACCCTAGGCAGGTCATGTGACCTCTACACACCTCAGTTTATTCACCTGTAATGTTTGACTTCTAAGGTGGCATCCAGTTGTAGGGTTAGGATCCTAATGTCACCACAACTTATTTCTGGACTTGAAACCAGGAGTTCCGAATTCAGATCCCAAATCTAAAAGAACCGGCAGTGTCATTCTTTCAACCTTTCTGAGCCTCAGTTTTCTCACCTGGAAAATGAGAATCATTATGGGCCAAGTACTTGTGAACCTTTTCATACCTTTAACTGCTGCTGAAATGTGAAGTATCATTCTGTAGTTACTTGTAGCTGAAGCCCATGTGGACAAAGAGGGACACTGCCCAAACTACCTCCCTACCTCTACTTCAGCACTTTGGAGAGTGGGCGCCTTCTGCCTCCTGGTGCAGATCCTGATCTGGGCCTCTCCTCTCCAGCGTTCTGGTGACTGACATTTTGTGTGGCATTGAGGCTGACAAGCGGATCTTTTGTTTAGAACCCAAGCTTGGCATGAGCAGATACAGACATTATGTGCTCTGCAGCTCAGCATAGCGACAGCTGAAGCACAAATCAGGCCATATGATAAAGGTACCAGAATTAGATTCTCACCTAGTTCTAGGTCTGCTGGACTGTCCTCCTTGTGTTGCTTCTTCTCGGCCAATAAGCACTATTATTTTACAAAGTATATTCACCCAGGCAACCAGGATCTAGAAGGAAACTTAAAAGCTGTCTGCTCTAAGCCCTTCCTTTGACAGGAAGGGAAACTGGGGTGGGGGAGTAAAGTGACTTGCCTAATATCACCCAGAGAGTGACAGGGGCGGAATTTGAACCCAGGCCCCTTGACTACAAATTCAGCACTCCTTGTGCCACATTGTTTCTTGCTATGATCTCATTTTACAACTCATGCTTCAGCATTGAGGTTTAAAAAATACTTTTCCCTTCAACCTTCTCTGGAGGAAGGGGCCTTGTAAGCACTCATGTGGTAGGATGCTCCAGAAACAAAGAGCTGTGAAATGATGACTTAAGTCCCACAATAAATGAATGCTGGACCTTGGTCTAGAGCATAGACCTTCTCTCTCTGTCTCTCTGTCTCTCTGTCTCTGTCTCTGTCTCTCTCTGTCTCTCTCTCTCCCTCTCCTTTGAGCCTTTTAGGTCCTCAGGTGTGACCTTTTGACTGAATTCAAGTTTTACAGAAGAAATCTTTTTATTAAAGGGATTTGTTCTGTGAAGCTTGAATTCAGTCAGAGAGCCACACTTGAGGAACTAGGGAGCCACATATGATCAGGAGGCTGCAGGTTCCCCACCCCTGCGATAGAGATAGACTATGGCTATGTAGGTGGGTGGAAGATTCGAGATAAAGGGAGGAGGGAGAGAAGAAGTAGGCCTAGTGATACAGGTTTCAGAAGAATCAGGGAATCAAGTCAGCACCTGTCCTAGAAGGCGAGCACAGAAAACTCCTTGGCTCACTTGAGCCATCAGGGCAGCTTTCTCTGCTTCCCGGGGTAAGGGCAGCACAAGATATAACCATCATATTGATTTCCTCTGGGCTGTTGTTTTGGTCTTAGACTCAGCAAAGCCCTGTGATAAAACTAGTTCTAGTGGGGTTATGTTTCAGGAAAGGCCGGCCCAGCCAGCGTTCTGAGTCGCTGTCTTAATGATGGATGTGGAAAGGTTCTCTGCTCACAGATGTCATTTCCAAATGTCTTTAAATATCCAAACACTCCAACATGTTTTCAGAGACCAATCTGTAAATTACATTACATTACACTAACCTGTAATGGATAACAAGATATTTCAAGCAAAGCCATGCATGGTTGGTTAAATGGAAAAGGACTTTTTGAAATGAGAAATGCAATTTTGATTTAATTTGGGGGCCACTAAATCAATAGACTGTCCAAGTTGAAAGTGCACTTAGGCCATACTTATCAATTCTGATGTCCTATTTCCAAGCTCTGCTCTTTTTCTCTCTCCTGAGTGCTTTCAGATTGGCTTCTCTTGGCTCTCTAGTCTCTAGTTTAGTGGAGTTCATTAGTTGATGTATGTGTTGTTTAGAAGGTTTTAACTACATACCAAGCAGAGCTATTCTCTCCGGCCTGGACTGAGTGAAATGATCCAGTAAAAGGCAATGGATTCCCTTTTACCAAGGGCACTCTTCTCACACTAATCATTCAAAGAGCAAGGCCTTGGAGAGCTTGTGCTATACCATTTTTGTTAAAGTCTGGGTCTGGCTGTGACCCTGCCATCACCTGATAAGGATGAAGGGCATAAGACTAGCCCTATGGCAAAGAATTAACTGCCCTAGGCACTATATTTGCATTGCCATGGCTAGCCATGCTGCCACAGGAATGACAATGGCCGTCAAGGGTCACCAGTCACACAGAACCCACCTCCTCCAGTATTACCAAATACCTTCTTGAGCCTTACTGGAGCTGCCGTACCTTGAAGAAAGTTGGAAAAACCCTCTATAATCTAGCAGGGGGCCCTGGGAACTTATACCAAGCAAGTGTAGTTGAAGAAGGGGTCTTAACTGCTGACTATAGTCGGCAAGATCTAGTGTGACTAATAAAAGAGCTAACATGTGTTGATTATTCTTCCTCCCCATGTATGTTGGCTGGGACAAGTCCCACAAAAGCACTCTAACACTGTCTTTGAAGAAGCTTTGGTACCAAAGGAGAGCTTGGAAACAAGAGCTGCAGCTTAGGAAAGAAGCAGAAAATGGTGGCAGCTTCCTAGACAGAGAAGAATATGGACTGCATCCCCCTGGTGGCCCCCAAAGGAGATGCAGCCTCTCCTTGGGAATAAAAGGCTCCATAGAGGGGTTTCAGCCAGGAGGCAAACCTGGCAGCCTGAGTAATCCGAGCCCAGCAGTGGAGGAAGCTGTGGAGGGTGAACAGCTCTTCTAGGATGAAGTGAATGATTCTCCTCCCCAACTTCCCTTGCTACTGACCCTGATATTCTGTCCTAACAAAAAATATTGTTATTTGACTTCTGATTCCTGTCTGGTATATTGATGTTGAATGTACTTCATGGAGACCCAAGCCATATTTTCCTAACCATGATTAGCTCAAAGATGCCATCTTGAATCAGGTAGTGGTTCTAGAGTCATATGGGATACCCACACAGCCATATACTCACATATACATAAATGCTCACTAAATGCCAGGTACTGGGCTAAGCACTGGGGACACACGTATGTCATGTACATGATACATTGATGGCCATATAATGTGTAGAGATGTAGATATACAATTAAGTCTACATAGATAGATAGATATGTACATATCTGTACACCTATGTATATATCTATAGCTCCACATGTTTATCTGGATCTATACATATACTTACTGAAGCACTGAAATAGCTATATCGACATAGCAGAAAGATCAAAGGACCTGGGTTCAAATTCCAGCTCTGTTATTTGTCACCCCGCAAAAGGCTCTTGACTTTGGGAGTTCCAATTTCTTCTTTTGTAAAATGAGAGATTTGAGCTCAACAATTCCCAAGGCCTTTCTGGCTGTAGATGCCATGATCCTATGTGTCTAGGAGAAGCAGCATTGAGAACTGGTCTTGGCGTCAGCAAGACTTGGGTTCAAAGCCTACCTCTGAGCCATATATTGGTGGTGGGAACTTCAGCAAGTCATCCAAGCCTTTGGTGCCCTGAGGCAACTCTCTGGGATGAGAATGGGCAGAACAGGTAGCAATCTGCATTGGTCCACAGGGGCATATCTCCATATATGCATGTATACATACAAACACACACAATCAGTTTAAGTGCATACCAATATAACAGCCATTTTCTACATACAAGTACTTTAATACCCTGGATTATTTCCTTAGGGCTTTGGTCAATGCTAGGTGGCAGATGACTAAACTCATTTGAACTAAAGTGTTAAAGACAGAAAATGACTTTAATGTTACATCACCAATAGAAGTGTGAATTTTATCTAGAACTTTGGATCACCTTATCCAAAAGATCATAGATTAAAGAGCTGGCAGAGACCTCAGAGGCCATCTAATCCCTGCTCCCATTTTAAGGATGAGAAAATTGAGGCCCAGAGAGGTGAAATTATTTGCCCTAGGGTATACAGGTACTATGACAGAGCCAAGATTCAAACCCAAGTTTGCTGAATCTGGGCCATCAGGGAACAGAGATGTTGTCAGAGCTTCTACCAACCGTGAGATGTCCTGGAGAGAATCAGTCACATGACTCAAGGCTGGGGCAATGAATGCGAGTGGGAGCGTTTCTCCACTGAGCAGATGGACTGCACAAACTTAGTTTGAGAATCAATAAATAACCCAATGGAGATCAAGCACTTTAGCAACAGTCAACATGAGGTCTTGGTTATCGAAGTTATCAAAACACTTAAAAAAAACAAGTTCACAGACTCTGGCTTAAGAATACCTGATTTGAATCATGATTAATCACTGAGCTTGACCAACCCCTAAATGACCAAGAGACTCCTCCACAGCATCACTGACCAGTGGCCATCCAGTCTTTGCTGAGGGATCCCACTCCCTCCCAAGGCAGTCCATTCTATTTTTGGATGACTTTCATGATCAGTCATCAAGACTAACTTCTCAGCTTTAAGTGCCTCCCACTGCTTCTGATTTTACCCTCCAGGGCCAAGCAGAGAGCAATTAATTCTTCTTCGATGTGGGAAGATTGTTGAGAGGGGTTTAGAGCAGTGTCGATTGGCACTCAGTTGAAAAGAATGGATGAGGAGAAGGTACTAATCCATTTCTCTCCAAACCATTGCAAAGGTCTTGATTCTAACAGCTCTGTCCCAATTTATAGTGAGACCCAAAATGCAGGACGGAAAAAGGGTAACTTTGAAGCTTCAAAGGCTTGAATGATCTGCTCTATTTTATGGTGCCCAGGAGAGCAGACGACAGTAAAACTGCCATCAGCTGATATTGGTTTATTCAAAATAGTATGCCATTCAAAGCAACTCTTATTCCCCAGATGTCCAGATACCCTTTTGTACTGTGGTTTAAAAAATATATATCTGGATAGTTCAATCAATTCCAAGTCTATTTCTCCTCATCTGGAGAGAAAGCCTTAACACTCACAGTAAAAGGAAGGCATGACCTAAACCAAAAGAAAGAAGTTAGAAACGGCTCCATCTTATTCCCCAACCTGTTTGCACCACATAGAAACCTGTGATATTCAGACTGGAAGGAACCTTGGAAAGAACTGCGTCTAACCCCTTCATTTTGCAGGGCAGAAAATAAGCTTCAGAGAAGGGGCGGTGCATGCCCAAAGTCAGACAGTTTTTTCTCTCAAAATCTCTTTAAATATTTTCATAATGTTTCACACATTTAAAAAAATGTTACTAAGAAATGCCATCTCTGACCTGGAGGAGGAGATGCCCTTGATCTCTGTCTTGGAGCTTATCCTGACAGGATAGTGAAGGAGCTTTCCCTCTCTTCTTCCCTTCTCATCATCTCAGAACCCCTCAACACTGACCCTCACCCTCTCCTCCTTTATTCCAATCTCGACCCTTCTTATTTCCACTACTAACACTTCTCTATATACCCTGGATCTCATCCTTTTCTGTCTTCTCCAACCCTTGCCCCATAGCCCATCTGTCTAATCCTTATAGATGGCTTCCTTCCCAGTTGTCTATAAACATACCTGAATCTCTCGCACTCTTAAAAATCCCCTCTAATCCTACCATCTCCACTATCTATGGCCCCATAGTTCTCCCTTTCACTGCCAAACTCTTTAGAAAAACTTGTCTACTCTTGCTGCCTTCATTTCCTCTCTTTCCTCTCCCTAATCAAAATTGATCCCTCCAATGGTATCAATCATCTCTTTTTTAAATTTTAATTTATTTTCTTGGTTACATCATTCATTTCCACAAGGTTTTGAGTTACAAATTTTCTCCCCTTTTTGTCCCTACCCCCCAGCCCAGAACATTGATCCCACTGTAAGACCCCTCCCACAATCTGTT
>CM053602.1:5544230-5571122 GCA_028646575.1 Pseudocheirus occidentalis | reverse complement strand
GGACTCAGTGTTATGGTTTCTGAATAAAGACCTTGGTTCTGCCTTCCATGTGGAGAGTTTGCTATATTTTGTGATCCAAAACTACACCAACATATTCATAACCATCATGGGTGTTGTGAATATCTCATTATTGATACACCATTTCATAATGATACCAATTTGAGGGTCATTTAGAGGAAAAGGGACAGTTTTGCCTGAAGAAGAAAAGGCTCACATTCTGTGAGAGGTCCTCTTCTTTTCATCCCAGAGGGCAGTACTACAGACATGAGTGGAAATTGCAAAGAGGTAAATTGAGCCTAGAGAACTGACGAATCTCAGAGTGGAATAGGATGCCTTGGTGAGAGTGAGCAGGTCACCTTTAATTGAAGACCTCCAGTCAAAGGCTAAATGACTATGTGTCAGGAGGAAGGAGTTCTTAGTCAGGTAGGGACTGGTCTGGGCTGCTTCTGAGCTTCCTTCTAACTCCAAGAGGCATGGAATACAAATGGAGGAGGAGGAATATAGCCAGGTGACAATGTGGATGAAAAAGATCTAGGGTTTTTAGTGGACTGCAGGCTCAAAATGAATCAAGAATGTGATATGACCACTCCAAAATCTAGAGTTATGTTCAGAGAGACATGATTCCTTAGGACAAGGGAGGTGATAGGTCTTGGTTAGATCACATTTTAAATACTGTGCTCAGTTCCTGGCAATGCATTTCAGGAAGGGGGGCTACCAGGTAGAATATAGCCAGAAGAAGATAAAGAGCAGTTGAGAGAAC
The DNA here is from genome assembly GCA_028646575.1 of Pseudocheirus occidentalis. Lineage (NCBI taxonomy): Eukaryota > Metazoa > Chordata > Mammalia > Diprotodontia > Pseudocheiridae > Pseudocheirus > Pseudocheirus occidentalis. The sequence goes on along the minus strand of CM053602.1, from coordinate 5,570,362 downwards.
CTGGGATGTTCATCTTGGAGAAGAGAAGCCTTGGGAGAGACTGAGGCAGAACAAGGAGCAGGTACAGGGGAAAGTTACAGGGAGGCAAATTTACACCAAGTGTATGCAGGGACCTTTCTTAAAACTGGCACGATCCTCAAGTGTCCTGGACTGCCTGAGTAGGTATTGAGTTCTACTTCACTGGAGGTATTCAAGCAGACTAGATGATCACTTGTTAGGTACACTTTCAAGGGAATTTTGATCTAGGCATGGGTCGAACTACATGGCCACTGAAGATCCTTCCAGTTCTAGGAATCTGGGTTTCTATGAGAAGATATTATGCCAGGAAGCTAAGAACTTGACTATTGTATAAATGAATTCTCAGATCATATTTGCTGGTGCATTTTGTAGGATAAAAAAATTCAGTAAAACATCAGGAAGATGAAAAATGAACAAGCAAAAGCATGGGATATTCCAAAGGTAATGGCCTTTCCTATTACATTCCCATGTATTCTCATGTTTATGAGCCAGTGGACTGATTCATGCCTTGATGTTTTGTTACCTGAATCTCTGGCTCTTATGCACATGTTCTCCATATAAGAAATGTATCAATGAAAAACTTGAGGAACCCCCCTCATTGAATGATCTTGGGTGAGTCTCTTTCCTTCTCTGGGCTTCCCTTTCTATATAGTGAGATACCAGACTAGCTGATCTTGACTAGCTTGGAAATGCTATGATTCTGTAAAACCATGCATTCCCTCCTTCTACTCCCCTCCCTGCAAAACCAAAGCCAAGACAAAACCAGTCCGAGAATTTTGTCTGTGATAACTTTCAGAATACACAGGGCTCTTTCTATCATCAAAATTCACTTGTGATCCAGGTCTGATGTTGTGAACATTCAATAAAAGGGGTCATAAAGCACTTTGTGGCTTCCTTCAATATTGGCTTAGCAAATGGTATGGAAAAGCAAAGATCTGGCTCCTTTTTTTGCCCCCAAACCTCATTTAAAGCACATGAGACTCAGTCTGTGGCCACTTCCATCAGTCTCTCGCCTGTTTCCTAAACTCATTTCAAGTAGTTCATTTTAAATAGATACCGATCCCAAGTATTGTTTCAGATCTCTCTGTTGTGTTTTCTATATAAGGAAATTTGCCTGCTAAGGAGACAGCACCACATAATGAGGAGACATTTGGAGTGAGAGGAATTGGATTCAAATCCTTTCTCTGCTTTTACTACTCATGCACCCCCTCTGGGCTTTACTTTCCTCTTCTGTAATCATAGAATCCCTGAGTTGGAAGGGCCAGGCCTCCCAAGGTGTCTAGTTCCACCCATACCTGACCAACAAAGTCACCTAGCCTTTGTTTCTTGACCTCCAAGTTCATTGATGCTCTTGACTCCCAATCTTTCAATCATTTCCACTTTCCCCACAAGGATGGATGGTAGTACCAAGGCCTGTCTTCATTCCTCATAATGATGCCAGCTCCATAATACAGAGCTCTGAGAGTCTCCTCTCTGATCATGCCTCCCTTCTGTAGCTAGTTCTGTCTTCTTCCTGAACCTATTTTTCATCCTTGCTGGATCTTCAACCATTCTACTCCTTCCTCTTCCCCAAGTTCACTGCCCTTTACTCCTTCACAATTATGTTGCATTACAAATGAGGGTGCTTGATGAGTTAGTGATGGAAGGTCCCTTCCAGTCCTAACTTGTTTTTTTCTTACTCAGCGTTCCACTTTATAAGTCTACAAATCACCAAGTATCCACTTGGACCCTTCCCAAAGAAGGAACACCATTGAAAACTATCAGCAATCTGAAGGTGAAGACAATGACCAAATCTTTGCCCCAATGGGAATGGAATATCATAGTACTAGAGTCAAATTTCTCCACAAGGGAGAACTGGAAGGACCCTTAGAAGAGTATTTAGTAGCAGTTCCCCTTTTCACAGAAAGTGCAATGGAGGCCCAGAAAGGAGAAGGGTCTTTCCCATGGAAACTCCAGGTCACCAGTAAGTTACCAGCAGAGCCAGGGCTCGCCTTCTCTCAAGTTTCCAAAGCCAGAAAAGCCAGTTTCTCAAAGCTGAAATCCCAAACACCTTCCAACGCATTCATTGTCTTGCTTGGTGAAGTATTGTTTGTATTGTCAAGTTGGAATATGAGCGGACGTTCACATTGGCCTCTTGCCATTGGTTTTCTAATGAACTGGATTTTGGTCTCGAATGGTTTGTTTTTTGCTTTGGGGCAGCAGTTATGTGTCTCTTCATTTGGAAACAGACCCATTTCTGCATATAGGCCACAACACGTAACACACATAGACACACACATGCGCGCACACACACATATTAACAAAGGTGGGTATGTTTCCAGAAGCAAGGAAGTGGAATCCAGATTATGGACGTGTACTTCGGAAAGAAAATAGTATTATAGCCTTTGTTTCCAGGCACATCTCCATTTTGCTTCGAATTCACTAACTGCAGAACTAAGCAATACAGATCGTTTTGCCTTAAAGCTGTACAAGGAGTTCTGACCTTATTGCAAACAAGATTTTACATTTTTATAGTAGCTTTCCTCCCGAGGCACCTTTCCAAAGTACACAGGTATAGCAGCATTGTCAGGCAGATGCCCCGGGGGACTGAGGACAGAAACCGGGCATATGAATGCCACCCTGGAGAGGAGGAAGAGGAATAGGAGGAGGAGGAGGAGGAACAATCATGGCCAGGACAACAGGAGAAAGCAAACCAAACTCACTTTGGCTCTCATTTAAAAAGTGCCCTGGGAGTCTTTACAGACACAGAAGATCAGAACTTTATGTTTCAAGCTTTGATTCCAAACATTTCTTGAAAAGATTGTTCCCTGGAGGTGAGAGCCCACCTATGATGACACTAGGTGAGAGAGGTTCTTTATTAAACCCAGGTCTCAGCTTGGTACTTTTAGGTTGTTTCAGAGTGTGACCCATAGCCGCAAACCCCAGCTCTAGGCCTACACAGCCTAGATGCAATTTGGAGGGACTGTTCCTTCCTACCCCAAACATATTTCTTTGATTCCTTTTACCCTTACTTGGATTGCCCTGGGAACCTGACGATTTAAATCGTTCTTAAATAGCCCCAGAAATGAGCAACGGGCCCCAGCTCCTGTGTGAACACTCACGCTAGCAATATTGGATAAAAGCATAACTTTGATATCCATCCTAAAAAAAATGCAGACAAACACAAAAGAATCCTAGGAGCCCATAAGCCTCAAGATATTCTCCATCCTTCCAGTGAGCAGTGAGTCTCACTTTCTATGCCAAGGACCCATGCAGGTCTCCAGCCTAACAGACCTACCCGGAGGGTTCAGATTCCCCAAGAAAGGATATGAACGTGGGGATGCTGGAGAGACCACTGTCCGCATCTAGGAAATTCCATTTTCTATCCCAGGGACCTACATAGGTCATGGCCTTATAATACTAGCCTAAGGGCTTCCTAGGATTCTCCTAGCAAGGAGAGAAACTTGGGGTTGCCAGAAGGCAGCCTCTTTCCCATCATGCTCATGGTTTGGATGGCAGAGCAGTAGGAGACTTGGCTGGTCTTCTAGCTGCAGGGCCACATGCTGCTCCCTTTTCTCTCTAGTAGGCTGTGGTCTGGTTCTCTTACCACTCTACCACCTCCTCTGGTCACGGCTATCCCTTGGGTCATGTACTTGAGAGGTTCTGTCAGTGCCGCTCCATAGCTGCCATGAGCAGCTCCCTGGGAGCTCTATGTGGATAGGGGAAGGAATGAGAGCTGTGTTGAGTTCTGCTCCAGTTTCCTCTTGATCGCTGTCGAACTTACCACCTAATTCTAAGTGGGTTGTTCATCCTCTTATGGGCTTGTGACAAGAGGGATGGTTGTGATGCAGGACAGTCTCAGCCTCAATCACATCCCCCTGATGTGGAGGCACAATCACTCCACAGGAATGCTCAAGACCGTGAAGAAGGCACAATCAGAGTCTTATCCCCAAACGAAAACATGGTCCTAACCCTTTGACCTTAGCAAGTTGACATTTCTGATCAATCCTCTACATTTTTATTGTTCAGTCATGTTTGACTCTTTGTGACCCAATTTGGGGTTTTCTTGGCAGAGATCCTGGACTAGTTTTGCCATTTCCTTCTCCAGCTCATTTTACAGTTGAGACAAACAAGATTAAGTGACTTGCCCAGGGTCACACAACTAGTAAGTGTCTGAGGCCAGATTTGAACTCAGGTCTTCTTGACTCCAGGGCCGGTGCTCTAGCTGCCCCCATTCTCTACATAAGACGTGCTTTTTCTTCCCTTTTCCTTCAAGCTCCTTCCTCTCTAAAATGAGGGGATTGGACTGGATGATCTCTGAGGTCTCTCCCGGGGACTCTATGGTCTGTTAACCCTACATTATATGCCCCAGAAGAGGACTTTGTCTTCCCCGCTTGTCTTTCTTCCTTAAACCTGACTAAAAAGGAATTGCCATGGATTAACTTTGAATCAGAAGCCTGTAATGCTAGGGCACTATTAAGGGATTTCAAATGAAGACCAGGTGGGACATAGCAGGACAAAGGCACAGGGTGTGCTTATGGGGGATGGAAGGAGGAGGAGACTCTTAGCTGAGGCCCAGGCTGTGACCTAACCCAATACTGTGTTTTCTGATTCTGACCTTTGTATCGAGATTTCACATTGCATCTGCTCGGCGGAGATGGAAATGGAAATGGAAATGATTGCCATTGACCCCAAAGATCCATCTGAATCTGTCAGAAGGATTCTCTGAGGTCAGCTTGCTTAACCCATACCTGAGCAAAGTAACTGACAAGCAGTTGCCCAGCCGTGAGGGAAAGAGCTCTGCTGAGGGGGAAGCGCCTATTTTCCCAGCTGGCCCATTCTCTTTTTGGATGATCTTCCTTATCTCAAGCCCAAAGCCATCTCTCTGTGACTTCAGCCCATCGCTTCCACTTCTACTCCCAGGGCTAAGCAAAGACTGAAATACTTGAAGGCAACTAATGTGCCCCCTTCCCTGAGTCTTGCCTTCTCCAGGCTCAACATTTGTAGTTCCCTCAAGTGAGTGTCATGTAATGTGAGCTATAGGCCACTGGCCATCTTGGCCACCTTGCTCTGAATGTTCTCTCTGGATATTCATTCTCTGCAACCTTACACCAATCATCACATAAGCCTAAAGCAGGCCAGGCAGCACCTGGATTGTCACCTACAGTTTCTCTTGTGCTCTGTATGCAATGACAGGGGCTTTATTTGGAAAGGAGTCTCATTTGTTTTGCTGAATTACAAGCAAATTAAGCTTAATGCAATGCATGAGAGCTTCTGCATCCTGGGTTTTTTTTATGGGAAGAAAAGCTGAAATTCATCATTACCGGCAAGTCATTTTCGCTGTCAATAAAGTCACCTTTGCAGAACCATAAAGCATGTCTATTGCTGGAGAAGCTCAGTTTTCCTTTAGGCAAGGTGCTGAATAGCTAGCGATTTCAGAAGTTCTAGCTCTCCTCTCTTTTCCTTTCATTGTTTTGCCTCTTAGATAATAGGCCCCCCAATAGATGACAATCTGCAGCTCTACAACTTCAGTGATATTATCACTGATTGCATTCAATGACTGTTCAAAAATTCTCTCATGGAACGTGAATTTTCTCCCACAACATAAATCAGCCTGAGAGTCATCATGTGCTCAACAAGTAAATTACTAGTGTTTGCATTTTAATTTCTTGAATGAGAAGGAGAAAGAGAGTCTACTAATGGAAGCTGAACAGAGTTGGGAGGGATGAGTAATGTCCTGGCTGACAGAGACAGGCTCAAAGACCTAACTGGACTATAGAATCCAACAAGGTCAAATTCAGGAGGGAGAAGCATAATGTCCAACACATGGGTTCAAAAAAGCCATTTCCCAAGTCCTGGAAGGGAGAGGTGCTGCTAGGTAGCAGTTTGTCTGAACAGGATCTGAGGCCTCCTTAACCTTTGGGCCTTCCCTCTGATACTGTCCCCTGTCTTTTTTGTTTACATCTTGTTTGTGCAGACTTGTGTGTATATGGTTCCCCCATTAGACTGGGAGCTCATTTAGAACAGGGCCTGTTTCTGGCTACCTTTCTTTGTATCCTCAGCCTTAGCACATAGTAGGCCTTCAATAAATGCTTGGAGACTGACTGGCTCTTAACTCAACATGGTACTCCCTCCTAATTCTCTCAGATGTAAGTTTCTGCCTCCCCACAAATTACTTATCCTTTTTTGTACTTACTCCTTTTCACACACCAGCCCTCAGCATGCTTGGTAAACAGTAATTGCTTAATAAGTGCTTGTTGACTTACTGTTTTCCTCCAGGAGAAGGCAAGTTCCTTTAGGGCAGACACTCTTTTCATTTCTGTCTTGGTATGACACTGACTAGCACAGGGCCTGGTGCACTGTAGGCACTTGGTAAAAGCTTGTCGAATTCCAGTGAATGAGCCAATGGCATGACATGGCAGCAGCCAGAAAAGCTTCTGCACTTATGGGATGCATTGAGCACTAGCCAAGAAGATGGTGGCCCTGATGCTGTGGCCCTGGGCACACATTCTGGTCTGACAAGCTGAAGAAGGCCATGAGGGTAGGGAAGGGCAGGAGTCCATGTCGTACCACCTCTACTTGGGGAGAAAACAAACCCACTTGGAAATGCTTTATGGAAAGCATCTCTTTACATCTTATGTAACTGCCAGAGAGAACAAATTTCATAAACTTGTCGACGCTTAAAGGCCGAGTTCCTCCCACTGAAGTGTGGAGGACGGCAAATACACACCAGCAAAAGCCAAACAAACAACAAATAAACCTGTTCTCACAAGGTAGAAGTGAAGCTGGCTTACCTCTTCACATTACTAGAGTATTAAGGGCAGATACTCAAACATCGTCTGCCTGGCTCTTGGCAAGCATAAGCATTGGCTGGATGGCTGGCGCCTTCAGCCTCCTGCTGCAGGCCTCTTCCCCTTGCATGCCCCCAGTCCATCCATCCTAGCCCATCTGTCTCATCTGTGTGACATTGTGGGTAAACTGCTGTTAAGTCCTGGAGCCCAGCACTCCCAGGCTCACTAGGGCACAGCCAGACCGTTTTCTAGCTGAGAGACCTCTGTAGGAAGGTAGGACTTTGTTCCAGAGAAGCCTGGGGAGGGCCCCTAACTTTGAGGCCTTTCTTAGCTGAGGACTTTTGGTTCTCAGGCTCTTCCCCCAATATCAGAGTTCTCAAAGATAGGATAGAGTAAGATCAAAGTTTCTCCATGTTATTACCATAAGGAGTTCTGTGGGCGTTTCAGAACATAAATAAATTTTATATATTTGTGTTTGCTGACTAGAACAACTCCTTCTCCCAGCCTCTCCAAGGCTAAGTAGTCCAAACCAAAGTTCATTTTATAGATGAGGAAAGTGAGATCCAGAGAGGTAAACAGACTTGTTTGTTCAAAGTGCTAGAAGGAGTAAGTGTGAGGGTTCCTGGGGGAAGGGGCAAGGATTTGTACCCAGGCCTTCTGAATCCAAATTCATTGCTTTTCCACCTGTTTCATGTTGTTTGCCTAGGGTCACTTGGGGAAGGGGTAAAGGACAAATTTCTAGGAAGGCAGATATTAAACTATTTTAAAGATGATGATGATAATGATAAGGAATTATTTGGGGGGGGGCGCCTTTATGTGAACACTGAAAGAATCATTGGCAATTTCTTTACTTTAAAAAACACACACTATAAATTTTATAGCCTTTTGAGATACTTGCCAGGAAAACAGAATGCATTTAGAATAGATCCTTACATTTTTTTTTACCATTAACAATTTTTCTTCCAAACCATTTGCAAGGTTCTCTTTCAACCCATCTGTTCCAAATGAGTTGTGTGTGTGTGTCTGTGTGTCTGTGTGTAGGCATGTGAGTGTGTTTGTGTGTGTGCGTATGTGCAGAAATATATGCACACTTGCTGAAACCTACCCAAGGGGAAAAGAAGGTGGCTCTTGTTGAAATATTGAAAAGAAATTGGGAGACTCTGGCCTTGTGCCCTTAGCTACCAGGGTTCCCAGGCAGGCCAACCATGCTTCTGTCACTTGCTGGGTACCCTGGTCCTTCTGGGGCAGGAGAGGCTGGAGAAGGCACTGAAGCTTGAAGTACCAGTTACCAGGTATGTGGGTGGAAGTAGGCATCTGGACACAATGATGACATTCTTATCACTTTTAGGGGAATGTGTCCTTTGGGCCCAGTTAATCTTGATCAATCGACCGTCTTTTCCTGGTAGTTACACTTTTCTAAGGGATGAAGGCAGAGAATGAGAGGGAAACATGAAACTTTCATTTCTGCAAGGAGCTTACAAGTACTCCCCAGGCAGGCCGATTGCTATCTCTTTTTCACCTACCTCAGTAAACAAAGGGAATGGGAAGATTATTTGAGTCTCTCTTGCTCAGGAAAAGATCAATAGTAGAAATGGCACATAAATAATCCCAGCAGGCTTAGGGAGCTCCTTCCCTTTTCAGTTTGCATTTGGGGGCTAGGAACTACTGGGAGAAAGGAGCCTGTCCACTGACTTTGTCTAAGGAGGTGATCCATGTACATTCCAGAGTCCTCTGATCTCAGAGGCCAACAAAGCAATCCCTTTTCCCTGAACAGCCCCACTTTGACATCTTCTGTAACTGGTAGCCCAGCCTCTGTTTGAAGCCCTCCATGGAGCAGAAGCCCATTACTTTACTCTGCCTTTAGAAAGCTCTGATTGATAGAAAGCTTTTCCTGATACACAGTCTAATTTTGATTCTCTGCACTTCCACTCATCCATTGCTCCTCATTCTGTCTATTGGGCCCAAAGAGAAAAGGCTTCTTATCCCTCTTTTCTGATAACAGCCTTTCAAATATTGATAGTGGCAGGGCATGTGCCCCAGATGTCTTTTCTTCTGCAGGCCAAGCTCTCCCAGTCCCAGATGGGACTCAGATGGCATGGACTGAAGGCCCTTGTTTCCTCATCCTGGTTTCCCCTTTGTGTAACCTTATTCCTGACCTGTGACAGCCAGGATTGGATCCAATAGAAACCAGGGCAGCATGCAGGGGGCCTGCCTATCACCTCCTTATCACTGGAAGTTAGGCCTTCTTCAAATGTAGTCCAAGACAGAGAGGTGAGGATGTGTCTTCCATAAAAAATATGACACTGCTAAGATTTGGGCCATCCAAATGTCCTGGGCCTGATAGATCATTTTCTTCATAAGAAATTGCACTTCCTGGGTTGCCATGAGCATTCTCCTGGTAACCAGCCTCTCTGTTCTCAAAAACCAGACATCAGATGGGCAGGTGTGGAGAAGATGTAATCTGCATCTTTGGAGGGGATAGACGCATTGAGATCTTATAACTATTCTGTTAAGAAATGGAATAAGGTTGTATTCATTTAAGAAACTAAATAGCAAATTTAATTTTAGGTGATGCTATCTACTTAGGTGATAGCCTACAGAAATATAGGAAAGACCTGGGATTCTGACAGCATGGGAAATACTTAGGTAGGAACTCCAGAAATGTAGATAACAATCTGTTATTCCCAGCTAGATATGGCTAGGTGGTATAGAGGATGGAGCACTGGGTTTTGAGTTGGGAAGACCTGAATTTAACCTTTGTGACTATGGATAAGCCACTTAACTTGTTTACCTCAGTTTTTCTATCTGTAAAGTGGAGATAATAAAAGAATTTACCTCCCAGAGTTTTTGTGAGGATCCAATGACACTGGGGAACACTTAGTACACAGTGCCTCGCACACAGAGTGCTGTAGAACTGTTAGCAATCATTATTCTTTTCTTCGGGAACAGCCCTAAGATATACAGAGGTTAGTTGACTTGGCCAGAGTCTCATGGCTAGTATCTGTCTGAAGGAAGATTCAAATCCAGGTCCTCCCAGCCTGAGCTATGACTATGTACTGTTTCCACACAGCAGCTCAGAGTGTTATGATGTTTAAGAGAACATGTTGTTTTTCTGATTAGCAATCGATCTGCAGAGATGCTTCATCCTATGGGGATGCATCATTAATGCAGGTGAATTTCAGGGTGGTTTTAGAATGAATTATGCCAGAAACAAGCACTTTGGAATCCAACAAGCATGGGACTCATGCTTTCTTTCCGATTGTTTTGAAAAAAGTTCCACCTCTTGGATGGCATCTCATGGGGTTCTGCCTACATGGTGTAGACACTGGCTACCTCTGTGCCACAGAATTCCTCTCGGAAGCCTGCCCTGGACCCTCATCTTGGTTGAAATGCCCCACAGACATCCCAAACACAAACCAATCTATGAGGAAGCTAGGGGGCGCCATAGCTCACAGAGTGCAGGCCCCAGAGTTCAGAAGAGTTGAGTTCATATTCAGCCTCACATTCTTTCTAGCTATGTGACCCTGGGGAAGTCACTTCAGTCCATTTGCCTCAGTTTCCTCATCTGTCAAATGAGCTGGAGAAGGAAATGGCAAATCATTCCAGTATCTTTGCCAAAAATACCCCCAATGGGGTCACAGTCAGACATGACTGAAATGACTGAACAACAACATCACATAAGAGAGAACTAGTGCTTAAGGAAAAGGGATTAAAGACTAGTAATGAACCCTTCATGGTCCCTCTGTGGGCATATTCTCTCTGGCAGTGAAGAAACCAAACCGTCCGGGCCTTTTCACCCTATGTGATTCTTCTCTGTTCTTGACCTCTCAGAAATACTCCACAGGGGGACAGAGCCTTCACTAGGTCTCTGACCATCCCAAGTGCTATCACATAGCCTGGCCGATCTTCCTTTCCAATCATAACTAGCTGTCTTCTACAATTTGCCACACCCAAATCATTACTGCTAATCTGCTGTGGCCTACATGCCCTGCCATGCCCTTTGGGGCACCTGCCATTTTATTTCTTCTGGGATCATGGTCCTCCATTGTGCATAGCCCTACAGCATCGCAGCGTGAATGCTGGTGGCAAAAAAGATGGAGCTTTGTTACAATGAGCAAGGAAAAACCCAAAGGGTATTTAAGTACCAGTGTGCCAGATTACTCAATCACAAATTTAAATAAATGGATTCAATTTTTATACTCAAGGAATCTGATATGAAGTATATTTTTGAAAAGCCAAGACAAAAGATAGTTTCAGGTATAATTTGAGGCAGAAAATATAATTTGTATGGTGAGGAGGAGGAGGGATAATTAGGAAATCATTTCAAATGTTCACAGGGCTTTAAACAGAAATCTTAATTTCAGTCACATTTTGAGTTTACTGGAATTATTTTTTCTACCACAGATCCAAATACCCATAACAAACAACTCTAACTCAAGGTATACCTATGACAGAATGAAATCTGCCCACCTCTTTGGCATCAGCCATCACAAAGTGTGGATGGGATCAATCCAGACTTTCCAAAGCACCATGGAGATTTTCCATTGCACCATTTGCTGAGTTGGAATGACCACACTGTGATCTTGTACTCCACTCCTTTTGGACTTCTCAAATTGGCATTTTGCCTTTCTGGACGTGAACTTCAATGCTTCCACTCATGGTCAACAGCTAGAGGAAAGAAGCCCCCCAAATCCCTCAATGAATAGCCACTCCAAATCCCATCTCTTGGTGACCTTTCCTCTGGCCCTCTCCAGGGGCCAAAGCATCTCCCCATTTCAGACACACTGTCAGATGACAAAATCACAGGAATATTTTCCATCTTCCTCTTGCCACCCCATCTTGACCCTCCCAGAGCGGACTGACTGAGCCATGCCTTGCCAGTTGAGATTATCTTTGGAGTTGAGAACAGAATACATTTTAGAATGAAAGAAGTTAGAACTGATAACACTTTAGCCATACCTTCATTTCCAATTTTAAAAGGCATTTTACTACAAATCTAGTCAGCCTCCCAAGAAACTCATTTGAGTGCCAGGCAGACCATAGGTGCTTAATAAATGCTTGGTGAGTGGTTGAATTGGACCATGAGTAGAATGGGTCACTCAAAGACTGGGTGCCTATGCCAGAGCCATAACTAGGAACTTTTGCATCTGGGGTCAAGGTCAGGGCACCTCAGCTGGGAGTGAATACCCTGGGACTCCCACCAGATTTCTAAGCTGATGAAGAAGGTGGAAGAACCCCTAGGACAAGGCCCTGGGAGTGGGACTGGACACAGTAGGATGTGGGCCCCTGATAGCACAACTGGCAGCCTTTGAACTGCCCTCACTGGGGCCCAGTTCCAATGGCCTCCCCCTACTTAAGGCTCTGATCTGCAAGGGCTCTGCTTAGTGTAGTCCCAGCAGGATGGACTCAACTACCAGACCAATCTTGATATGGAAGCCAGCGTTTGGACGTGTTTCACTGTATTTCATGGAGGCAAACACCTTGCACTATACATGAGTCTTTTTTTTTCCTTAAAGCTTATTTTGACTTGAACTTTAACAGAGCTAGAGTTTAGTTCTTAAAATATGCTATTAACTGTACAAATTGCAAAATCAAAATGGCTTCATTTTCTACTTAAAAGTCACTCATTACTGCCTGATCCCAACAAGGTATCGCTCTGGCATCAAGTCAGTGTGAATTTTAAGCCAGTATTCACCGAAAGTGGTATTAAAGCCACCCCCCTCCAAGCTGGCTCCCACATGTCTTTCCAGGCTTATTTTCTATGAGTCCCCACTTTGAGTGCATCTCTGTCCTGCTGGCTGTACCTTCTACTAGGCATTCTTTCTGCCACCTTTGAACAGGACCTTCTCTTGTCTGGGCCCAGGAAGCAGGGGCACCTGGGACACCAGGAAGAAGGACTGTTGTCTGGGTCACGGTGCTGGCTTGGAGGTGCCTGGACTTCACTGCCTTCTCACCTCTACCTCCCAGAATCCTCAGCTTCCGGCAAAGTCCAGCTCAGGTACCCTTTCCCTTTCCCATGGACACTTAGTAGCATTCTCTCCTTGAAGTCACTTTTTCTACATTCACTTCTCTGGGTGTGTTTGCATGGCCATCTCCTAGTAGAAGGTAAACTCACAGAGAGCCTCTCCCAGGGCCTTGTTATTCAGAAGGTCCTGAATGTTTGTCACATGGAATGAAATTGGATTGTGACTATTTACAGGTAAAGCATTCAGCTGGCTGGTTTTGTTTTCATTTTCTCATCTGTGTAGTCCAGGGGCTGCCCAGGTGACTCGGGGGTTACCTACTCCTCCCTGCCTTCCTCCAGAAGAGATCTTAAGGCATCAATGGTTCCCATTGCTAAGGAGATGACCCTGGCTTCTTGAAGACTCTGTTAGGGGAACCCAAGTTTGGCCAATGTACTGGATAGATAGCTGGCCTTGGAGTCAGGAAGATTTGGACTCACATCTTGCCTTTGACCCATCCTGGCTGTGGGAGCTTGGGTGGGTCATTTTAACCCCCAAGTGGCCCCAGGAACAATTTAAGATTTTCAGCTGCAGAGAAGGCCCCTATGTAGATGTCCTGGTGCAGGAAGTTTCTTATCAGAGCTCCTCACCCAGATGAAACCATTAGACCAGTCCAAGAGAGCCAACAACAACAAACAAGAAAGGCCGATGAGGGTTGAGTGATTGGATCTGGGGTTTTGAACCTTCCCTTTAGTAAGCTGTCTATACTTCTAAAAAAGGGCCGGGACTTATTCATCAAACTAATTGTATTTGTCTTCCCAGCAATCTCACGGCTGGCCAAGGCTCAAAAGGAAGGTCATGAAAAGGGGGTGTGACAAGGCTGGCCATGGAAGACATCCTCTCACCAGCCTTGGCCTTTCCCCTCCCTTCTCCCTGCTTTCTTTCCTCTTCAGGCCATTTTACAATATTTTCTAGAAACTTTGCTAAAGACTACCTCTCCCCTTCCCCTCTCCCCTGAGCAAGGCTCACTGGAAGTGATCGCAGGTACAAAGGCCTCTTGACTGATAGAGGGCTTTTTCTAGAGCTATGATCCTCCCAGGGATTTGTCGTCTTTTTAGTGGGGGCCTTCCCTCTGACAGAGAAGATTAGCAATCCATCAATGCCTGCCCCTCTTGCCTATCTGGTGCTGACCCCCTATAAAGTAGCCCCAGGAGGTCCACCCAAAGTGGTGGTGGGGGTGGGGGGAGCCTTCCTCCAGACAAGGCCTGAAGGCATCAGTGATTCAGTTATTCACCCAGGTGACTCTGGCCTCTGAAAAGTTCTGATAGGGGTGCTTGAGCTAGGGCAAGGTTCTAACAAGCTTTGAAGTAGGGGCTGGGCAATAGACTCTGTCTGCTTTCTCCCAGCTGGTGGAACTTAGTACTGAGGGACTCACCACCAGCAAGCTTAGTGCTGAATTCTCAGCCTTTATTTCTATGAAATAAAATAAAATAAAACAAGCTCTTGGCCTTCTCCCCAGCCAGGATTTGGAGGAGGGGTACTAATGGTGGGGAACAGGACTGGGAGTGGGGACAGGATTGGATTCTAAGTTTTTAAGCCTAATTTGCACAATGCTACTGAGGCCTGCTCTGGGAATGTGCTGGCAGGCTTGCCTCTCCTTACCTGAAGATGGCGCTGAGCCCACAAGTTGGGTCCTGTGGTCCACAAGGCAGGCTGAGCCATGCTGCCAAGAGATACACTATTGAAAAGGTCAGACTAGCCCGGCGAACCAGCACACCTTCCAGAATATATTAAACAAGAAAAGGGAGCTGCTTTCTTCTCATCTCAAAGCCGACAAGAAGAAGAGAAAATGAGGGAGAGACAGACCTTTAACAAGGAGCCAGAGAACAGCTAGGCAGGGCTGCATGGGTCTGAGCAATTAGCTGGCACAGCCTGGCATTGGGAGTGTCTCTTGCCCTAGGTAACAGAGGCTGCTTTTACTGCTCCAGAGAATGGCCAGCTGGAAGTTAGAGGGGCCCCTCATCCACTCTCCCTCCTTCCCCCGCCCGTTCTCCTTTACCCCTGCAGGCTTTGGGTTCACCCAGCCTACATATGTAGCAATAGATTTGGACAAACTGCCACTTCTGGGCCTTCGGGAATGTTCCAGAAGAGCCAAAAGAACTCATTTGTTCCTGGCCCTGTCTGACATGTACACTTGGATGTAAGCAAGGCAGGGGGAGGTGAAGAGCCCGACCAAATCTTCAGAGGCCAATGTCGAGGCCAAGGGCCTGGGTTCACCTTCCAGCTTACTTGCTTTCTTCCTCCCAGTGTGACCTTCACCATGTCCCTTCACCTCCTGGGGCCCATTTCCTCATCTGATAAATGGACGGGGCAGGTAGATGAAGTGATTCCCCCAAAGCCCTTCCAGTTTCAAATCTATAAGTTTATCATGTTATTATTTCCCATTGACTCTGGGGAATGACTGTGTGCATGTATGTGTGTGTGCATGCATGTGCGTGCATGTGCGTGCATGTGTGTGCGTGTGTGTGTGCATGTGTGTGTGTGTGTGTGTGTGTACATACACATTCTCTTTCTCCCTCCTCTGAACCTTCCCTGAAAGGATTAAATGACACAGAGCATACAAAGAGCAGGCAAGCCTCCCAAAGCTACACATTAGCAGTTGTTACTGTTGCTTACTCTTTTATATACAAGCTAGACCACTAGAGCTTAAAATGGCACTCAGGCTTTTGGGATACTCCTTATAGCATTGGTCATGAGTCAGGGAGCCCTGAGTTCAAAGCCTGTTTCTGCTACATATGGTGTGCCCTGGGCTGAGCAGAAAACTGCAAAGGGGAGAGAGCAGGGGTGGATTAGACAACCTGGATTCAGATTTGGCCCCTGCTGCTTATTCCCTTGGTGACCTTGGGCTGGTCATAGTCACTTCCAGCTTTGATTTCCTCATCTATCAAATGGGGGGAGGAGCTGGAACTGTTGGTCCCTGAGGCCTTTTCCAAATCTGCTTCTATGATACCTATAAACCTAAGCAATTTCTCCTCCTGATACCCCAAACAACCCTCTAAGACTTGAAATCCCAGATGAGCTGCCAGGCATAGAAACTATAACAATGAAACCTTGGCACAAAGAGTGGTTGAAACCAGAGGACCTGGGTTCAAATCTTCCCTTTGCTACTTGTAGGGCCTTAAGCAAGTCATCCAACTTCCCTGGGTCTCAGTTTCTTTGTTTGTAAAGTTGTACTAGACGAGGTTCCTTCCAAATCCAAATCTATGATCGTTAGTAAATCATTCTCCTGGGCAACTCTGAGACTACAGGGTCCAGGTGGTTCCCCAATCTGGGCCATCGGAAGGACTTTCTACTTTGGCAGGTTTCAACATCAATTAAATCATAGGGTAGAATAGTGGAAAGAACAGTGACTGTGGAATCTGAGGCTTTGCCTTCCAATCTGGTCTCAGGTACTTTGTTAGTTCTGTGACCTTGGTCACTTAACCTTCCTAGGCCTCACCTAGGAGTGTGAGGCCTTTACCTGAAAAATGAAGAAGTTGAAGTAAATGGCCTCTAAGATCCCTTTTTGTTCTAAGACTAATATATACCTTAATAGAATATATACTTAATGATTCCATAGAGAATCCATACATGCTTTAGCAATTGAGCTCCCCCTGCTACTTTGGATCAGCCAGCTCCATGGTAAGCAACTTGAGAAGCAGAGCCATATTTCCCAATCCTGCTCTGCCCCCCACAGTAGCTGCTGATTGAAAGACGCCAAACAATTTATTTCCCGCCCCACACTGGGAAGGGAACGAAGTCAGGGGTTTGTGGCTGATTGTTACCTGTCCTTTGTCTGAGAAACAACCATAGCAGATAATATATGGGGAAGTGTTTTGCAAACCTTGAAGGGCTCCAGAAATGTCACCACTCTCATCATCATCACATACAGTCCTACCTGCCTGCCTGGCCTGGCCACCCCACCAACTAGCACGTTCACCATCCTGACCACACACTTGGGCGGGCCTTCTCCCAGCCTGCTACTTTGAGGTCCTGGTCAGTTTGGGCTAGGGTTCCAGCCTCCGTTTCTGACTGACCTGGTACCTGTAGGTACCAGGACGAAGGTTGTCCTTGGCTGGACTGCAATGGTGACCGGGGAGAGAGCTGCCCATGAGAGCCTGGTTCATAAATTGTGTCTAAATGAGTTAAAACTTGAGCCTGTCAAAAGGAGCCTTGGGAATTAAACAAAATTGGTCTTTTTCCCAAATGTAGCTCCTGGGACAACTTTAATTAATGAATATAAATAAAACCGTAATTATAAACATACAGCATGAAATACACATATGTTTTTTAGGCCAAACAGATCGTTGTCTTTGGGGCTTTGTTGGGGTGGCACACAGAGGTAGAATTCCAGCATTATTTTACTCTCCCTTCTTCTTGTTTTGCCTTCAGCCTCCTCTCTTCACTCTCCTCCTATTGATGTCACCTTCAATTGGTCATAAGATCATAGATTCAGACCTGGAAAGGGCCTATGAAATCACCTAGTCCAACTTCATCCATTGTACAGAAGAGAAAACTGAGACCAAGAGAGGTAAGTGACTTGCCCAAGGTCATTTATTTGTCCAAGGGAAGTCAATGGAAGAGATAGAATTTGAACCCAAGTTCTCTGCCTGCCTCCAAAATGGTTCCCTTTCCCTGTGTGGAATGGTTCCCTTTCCCATGTATGCTGTGGATACAGAGATGCAAATGAAATAATCCCTGCCCTCAAGGAGGGACCAGAAGTTATATTTTGGTGTGTGGAGTGAGCTTGGACAAAATGTACGCATGCACACATGCACACACACACACAACCACACACAAAGAAATTAAATGTCATTTCAGGGGAGAAAGTGCTGGTATTTGGCAAGGAATAAGAAAAGGACTCATGAAAAAGCTGGAGCTGAGCTTGGGAACAAAGTAGGGATCATAAGCAACAGAGGTTAAGAGGAAGTGTATTCCAAACATGGGAAACAGCTTGGTTAAGGACAACGAGGCTGGAGACAGAATGTCATGGATGAATTTAGCTGGATTGTTACCATAATAAAGATTACCACAGTAAAGGGGGGCATAACATGTCATAAGGCCACAATTGGGGCAAGATTGTAAAGGGTTTTAAGTGATAAGCAAAGGATCTGATATTTGATCCTGGAGGTAATAAGGAGCCAATGGAGTTTTTGGAGCAGAGGTCAGACTTTGGTGTCTGACTTTGGCAGCTGAGTGGAAGAATGACTGGAAGAGGGGGAGACATGAGGCAGAGATCTCAAGGAGTGGCTGTAGCAATAGTTCAGGGGAGAAGAAATGATGTAGAAAAGGGTACATGTGTAAGAGATACTAAAGAGGCAGATGGGAGAAGCCCTGGTCACAGATCAGGTGGAGATATGGGTGAAAGAGAATGGAGGGTCAAGGGCAGGTGATGATGAGGTAGCAAGCCTGGGTGAGTGGGTGGGGGTAGAGGGGAGGTGGTTCCCTTGACAGTAACAGGGAAGTTTACTAGAGGACACCAAGCAGAGCTAAGAGATCATAATTGTGTTCTAGACTGGCTGACTTTGAGATGCCCCTAGGATGTCCAGTTGGAGATGTCCAACAAACATTTGGTGATGTGGAATTCAAGATCTGGAGAGACACTGGGGCTGACTGCGGGGAACCCAGAGCCATCTGATTAGAAATAACTGAATCCACTGGGATTACCCAGATAGAATAGAAAGGACAGAAATTAGGTACTTAAAGGGTTTTTGATTATTCTGAATAAAGCCCCCCCTCAAAAGTCAAGGTAATGGAGGCTCCAGGCATATAAACTAAGCCTGTGATCAGTGTGGTTGTGAAAGGGACACAAAAAATCCAAGAGTCATTCAAAGGAACACTGGAGTCGTGGGAGGTATTTTTTCCGCCCCCCCCCCCCCAATAGAGGAGATTTGAGCAAGATTCAGGTGAAGGAGAAAGAAGCTGGGGAGGAGAGAATGAAGACATAGGAACAAGATGGTAGAATGGGGGAAGCACTCTCCCCTGGCTCCACCTAGATGGATAAGCAGGGCAGCTCACTGGTCTTCCCTGAGAGGACTATGGGGGAGAACAAGGCCAAATGATCCAATCAGATCCAATCAGTATTGATGCACATGCATGATTTAGTTTCCTTACAGCCAACACAGAGAGATTTCATAGTTATTATTCTGTAACAGATGCAAAATGGAGAGCATCAAAATAAATGGAAATGAACAGAATGGATTGAGTGGGGGTTATTAATTTTCTAGTCTGAAGGGGGGAAAGCCCTTATAAATATGGTATGGTTGTGCTGTATGCGATGAAGGCAACGCATTGTTATGGCTTCAAAAGAACAATTTCTTCTCGGACTTCCTCTCCTCAAACAATAAATCATTCATAGCCTATTTTCATTGGCAAGCTTGTCCCTGGGAACTCTGCATTGTACTGATTTTTGTTAAATTAGGGATGAGGGAGGAGGCAGTAAGGAGATAAGACCCTTGTTCTTTTTGCCTAGGACCAAGAAAGAGAACAGGCCTTCCAGAACCATGGTCAAGGCACCAGGCTTAAGTGTGGCATTCCACCTGCCCAGCTGGGCAATGCTACCATCCCTCTCCACCCCCATTCCCATTAATGTTTCCTTCAGAACATGGGACAGGGAAACAGACCAGGATGAGTCTAGACCAGTAGTTCTCAACCTTCCTAATGCCGTGACCCTTTAATACAGTTGCTCATGTTGTGGTGACCCCCAACCATAAAATGATTTTCGTTGCTACTTCCTAACTGTAATTTTGCTACTGTTGTGAATAGTAATGTAAACATCTGATACGCAGGATGGATTTTCATTGTTACAAATTGAACATAACCCACAGGTTGAGAACCGCTGGTCTAGACCATAACAGATACCATTCTGGAAAATCAGTGCATTGTTAACTGTTCAAAGGAGAGGACATTTTTAAAAATGATTTTTGTTTCTTAAGGGGTCACTCCTAATTCTGCTATGCTCACTTGGCCGTCCTGTTTTAAAACTCTAGGGAATTTGGGAACAAAAAAGCCTCCAACCAGGGCAAAAAGACCATAGATAAATAGATGAGTCTGTGGACAGCCAGGGCTAGGGAGGAAGAGAGGGAGGAAGAGATTTCAGCGCTGATTCTATCAACTGATCTTTTTTTTTCTTTCTTACAGGCTATTAAAAAATCCTTGCTATGGCAGAGCAGATTCAGAAATTGATTTTGCCTGTCACTGGAAATAGGTTTCAATGGTGAATGCTCTTGTTCCTGGAGCCCATGGCAGAGCTGGTGACAGCAGAGAGAAGAACTACATTATTCCTGTCCCCAAATTATTCCAGAGATCTTTGAAGTCCTTGAAAGGGAACATCTACACAGACTACAGAAACTCCATGGGATTTCTTTCTTATGAACCTCAGATTAAGAAATGAGCTTTGTGAAATAGGTCTCTGTGGCTCTTGGAAGTCACTGTGCTGCTTAACTCTGCTTGCTCATTAAGACCATTTGGAATGAAGTCTCCTTTTCAGAAAGCCCTGGCAATGAAGTCTGCATCAGAATTCTACCTAGTTGCAGGTGGCACCAGCTTCCTGTGCATGGATAAGCCCCCGCCTCTTTCTCTCCATCCCTGCTTGGTGTTCTGGGACCTCAGACGCTAAAGGAGCCTTGGGACAAATAAGTACCATTTCTCTTTCATATTGACTCCATCTTGTACCTCCCTCTCACCTGGCTCATGTCTCCTTTCCTAGGCTTTCTTTCCTGAAAAGGTCTCCATCACACACTCCCGTCCTGTATGTGTTAGATGATAAGGTATTCAGCTGCCCAGGAACATCCAAATGAAGTGAATCGAAAGGAAAATAAGCTGGCCTTTGGATGGGATTGGGAAAGACCTCAAAGGAACAGTATTTCCTGACGATTCATCAAGGCAGAGTGGACAGAGTACTGGAACTCAAGTCAGGAGGTCCTAGATTTGAATCTTGCCTCAGAAGCTTACTATTTCTATGGCCTGAACACCTCTCTGTGTGCCTCAGGGTTTTTTTTTTGCCTGTTTCTATAATATGTCAGTATGAATGGTGGCAAGTCCTAAGACAGGTCTTTGGGTTGGTAGGTGTTTCAATTCTGTAAGAGGTGCCCAGAGAGCTATCAGAATGTGGCATAGTACAGGAGGGGATGCTAGCTTAAAGCTGCACTAAGGCTTTTGGGACACCCTGTAATTGAATATGTTATACCAAAAGACAAAAGAAAAAGTCTTAAAAGCAAGAATTACTTTTCCTGTCAAACTGAGGATGGTCCTTCATATGAGAGGAGAAAGGGGGTGGGCCTTGAATTCAGTCTTCCCTTTTGTATCATACTCTTCAGTCTGACCCCACTGGACAAAGGAGACAACCAGTCCCCAACTGATGGCAGCCTGGGCCGTCATTGAAAGCAACAGTAGGTCACGTCTAAGCCTGAACAGTCTGCCACAGCACAAGTGGAGAGTCTGGTACCTCCTCACATGAAGGTCTGGGTGTCAGAGCTATACAGGGAGCAAGATCTCCCCTCCCCCCACACCTTGTATTTATGCCTCCCTTAGCCAGCAAGCAGTTCTTTGGGCTGCTGCTTGTTTCTCCACAGGGTGCTGAATCAGCCCAGTTGTCTCCCAGTGCTTCGACAGAGTTCAGTGAAATCCTGTAAGACAGGCTCAAATGAAAATTGGGATTGGCCACCACAAACTCACGCAAACTCAAGTGAAGTGGGTTGAGTAAAAAATCAGTTATTTCCTACTAGGAGCATTTGTGAAACACACAGAGAAAGAAAGGGGAAATGCCAAGCAACTGAGCTGCGGTTTAACCAAATGCTTAAAAAAATTTACAAACAAATCCACAGCAGAAGCCAGTGGAAGGAATGCTGGAGCTGTGATCTGAGGACTTTGAGAATTACCGTGTGGCCTTGGCCAAGTCATTTGGGTCTATTCCCTCACCTGTAAAATGAGAAATGTGGACTAGCTGGCCTCTCAAGTCCCTTTCAACTCAGAATCTCTTTTCCTATGACCCATTCAAATACAATGAGCTCTGATAGCAACGAGCAACTAGGAACATGTAAATACTAACTTATCAAATCCCACACCAAATACCTATTTCTAGGACTGGCTGGGAAAGGTAGTCAGGATTGTAACTGGGATGGACTAATTGCAATCTGCTTCACTGTGATAAGAAGGCACTATACATTTGACATTATGCAAAGAAAGTGCTGAAAGTGTCCATACTTCTTTATATAGAGATTTTACTGCTAGGCATATACTCCAAGGAGGTCAATGATAAAGGGAAAGGCCCCATGGGCACCCAAATATTTATAGCAGCACTTTTTGTTAGTAGCAGAAATGAGAAACCAAGTAGATTGGGAATGGCTGGACCAGCTCTGGTAAATGGATGTGCTGGATTATTAGTGTGCTGTAAGAAATGACAGATACATAGAGAATCATGATGAGAAATGTCTCTGTACTCTCCATCGGCAGCTCTGCTTGGGCTTAACTCCACGGAGTGAGATGCCCTTCTCAGGATAAGCTGATCACCTGAAATCTCACCATCAGCCACCACCCTGGCCTCCTCTCCTCTGTGATTGGAGGGCTAGAGGAGGGAGCATTCAACTCCTCCCAAAGCTTCCTTGAGAGAGGACAGGTTGTGGGTGGACTTCACAGCTTTCTATCTGCAGCTCTCTTTGCTCTGAACCCCAGGGAACAATATTCCCCTTGGTGTTCCCCACTCACCATCCCCCACTAGATTGTAAACTCCTTGAGGGCCAGGATTATCTTTCTTTTTCTCATTTGTATCCCCAGTGCTTAGTACAGTGCCTGACACATGCTAAGTACTTGATAAATGTTTATTGCATTGAATTGACATGAATTATGTGAACTGATATGAAATGAATTGAACGGAACCAG
This sequence comes from Pseudocheirus occidentalis, assembly GCA_028646575.1. NCBI lineage: Eukaryota > Metazoa > Chordata > Mammalia > Diprotodontia > Pseudocheiridae > Pseudocheirus > Pseudocheirus occidentalis. Next base: position 5,547,714 of record CM053602.1, on the reverse strand, counting down.
GGAAACAACATTTGCTATGACTACAGTGCTGTTTATATTGGAAAGAACAGTGTCAAAAACAACAATTAAACTGAATCCAGTGAAGTGATAATGATCAAGCTTGGCTCCCAGAAGGGTCAGGGAGCAGGGAGTGTGGAACAACATGTACAACGGCAGCCTTTTGGGCCGTGTCGCTGACTTTTGCTACAATGCTGATTTTTTCTTTATAAAAGATGGCTCTCTGGGAGGTAGAAGCAAAATGTAATGTCAAAACAAAAGATATCAACGCAAATTTCCTTTTAAAAAGTCACTGGAAGAAGGAAAAGACACCTGTTCTTGAGGGCAAGCCTCACACTATATAACCACAGTCATGTGTGACTTGGGGTATGGTCCTCACTGTTCTCTAGGCCTCAGTTTCCTCCCTTATAAAATTAAGGACTTGAATTAAATTGCCTCTGAAGTCTCTTTCAGTTTTAGATATAAGATCTTTAAATCAATAAGGGCCCCTTCCTTCTTGGTATGACTTATTGTGATTCTCTGACCTGCTTCTGAAGGAGCTCAGCTTGACTAGGAATGGGGGCACCTGGACCATTAGACAGACAGTCTAGAGCTATCCAGGAAAACAACTGATATAGAAACCAAAAGGTAATTGATGCAATAATGACAGAAAGGCTGTCCAAACAAGTAGGACAGGAGTCTAATATCCGAGCTATCTAGGGAAAGGACAAGTGGATGGAAGTGGATGATTGATCAAGGGACCTGAATGTGCAGTTTTCAGAAGAAGAAATACAAATGATAGCCAGCCATAAACATAAATGCTTCAAATCACTAATAATCAAGGAAATATGCATTAAAACAGTTCTGGGCTTCTGCTCAACAGCTATCAGGTTGACAGAAATGGAAAAATTCCCTGTTGGAGAGGCTGTAGACAAGCAGACATTCTAATTTACTGCTGGCAGAGCTGGGAATTGGTTTGACCACTTTTTATTTTGCTTTGCTTTTGTTTTTTCTCTTAAGTCCAAGTGCCAATGGACTCACTAGGGTGGAAGAGAAATGATGGTGCAAGTCAGGGCTTGCCTAACATTTATTTCTGGTCTCAAACTCCAGATTCTACTTTCATCTGGAAAAACTGATATAACACCTATGAGATCTACCAATCATCACAAAAATCACAGAATGTCCCAGCTGCAAAGGTTCTTAGAGATCATCTGTACCAATTAGTCTAGTCCCTTCCTTTTACAGAGGAGGAAACTGAGGAGCCAGGGAGAGGAAAGCTCTTGTCCAAGCAAGCTGGCAGCATAGTCAGGGTTTGGACTCAGGTTCTCTGACCCTAAATTAAATTCTCTTTTCGCTGTTGCAAGGGATGATTATACATCCACCAGTGGGAGGAGGGTTTGCTATATCAAACTGTCTGGGATCAGAGAACTCTTGGGATAAGCACTTGCTAAAATGTACTCTTTGTTAGCCTGGGAGAGAAGGAGGGAGGGCTGGGGAATGAAAAGCAAGATCATGTCACAGCCAAACTTTTAACCCAGGGGTATTGTTGGTGCTAATTTCCATATTTGTTTTGGGATGATGGGACAGGGGGAAAGTTGTCCCACTGGAGGAAGGGAACTGGCATTGTAATGAAAGGCCTATGAAATTTGGAGTTAGAAAGACTGAGTTTAATTCCTAGCTTTGCCATTTAGGGTTTGTGTGACTTTGGGCACATCATTATCACTTCTATGGGCCCCAGTTTCCTTATCTGTATCTTATCCTTATCCGTGATTTAATTCAACAAACAGCTATTAAATGCCTACCATACTCTCAGTGCTGTGCTAAGTGCTAGGGTCAGTAGACAGTAGCCCTTGAGGTGCTTACATTCCACTACAGTGGAAGATTCCATACATACATAAATTGCATAAGTAAATGCGAGAATTATAAAGAATAATAGAAGGTAATTTCTTCCTTTCTCCCTTTGAAGTTCACTCTGGCCTTCTTTGCCTCACAGTTCAAATACATATCACAGTCATCCAATAGTGTACAAATTATTTTCCCTCCTTTCTCAAGGAATTCAGTACCTGGCTCACAGTCTTTTCCTCTACTCCCCAACCCCATCCTCTGTAAAATGAGGAAGTTGGATCTAGCCTATCCCTTCTTGCTCTAAATCTATGGTTTATGACCATAGGGAAGAATAGTCTCTTACCTGATGAACAGATAGAATTGGAGCCCCCAAAATCCTAGGTGGGGACTTGAGTTAGCAATGACAATGGAATTCTACTAGTGCCCTCATATTTGGCATATAGGATCATCTGTAAAATTCCAGTGATGAGGGAAAATTGGATTCGCCTACAGAACCTAGTTAAGATTCTCAGGAATTCACTAACCAACTCCAATTTAACAAAGAAATATTCTGAAGATGGAGGAGATGTGGGAAAATCGGGACACTAAAGCACTGTTGGTGGAGCTGTGAATGGATCCAACCATTCTGGAAAGCAATTTGGAACTATGCCCACAGGGCGATAACTCTATATACCCTTTGACTCATCAATACCACGACAAGGTCTGTATCCCAGAGAGATGAACAAAAATGGAAAAAAGACCTATATGTACAAAAATATATTGATAGCAGCTCTTTTAGTGCTGACAAATTATTGGAAATCGAGGGGATGCTCATCAATTGGGGAATGGCTGAATAAGCTGTGGGATAAGAAATGATGATCAGGATGATTTCAGAAAAACCTGGAAAGATTTACGTGAATTGATACAAAATGAAGTGAGCAGAACCAGGAGAAAATTGTATACAGTAACAGCACTATTGTTTAATGATCAACTGTGAATGACTTAGTTTTTCTCAGTAATAAAAAGATCCAAGAAACTTCCAAAGGACTCATAATGAAAAATGCTATATATCTCCAAAGGAAGAACTGATGGAATGTGAAAGCAGATCAAAGCATACTATTTTTCATGTTTTTTTTGGTTTGTGTTTTCTTTTCCAACATGACTAATATAGAAATATTTTTTGCATGACTGAACACGTATAACTTGTGTCAAATTGCTTGCTGTCTCAGGGAGGAGAGTGGGGTAGGAGGGGAAAATTTGGAACTCAAAAATGTAAAAAATGAATGCTGAAAATTGTTTTGATATGTAGTTAGAAAAGGTTTTTTTAAAGAACTGTTCTGAAGATAAAACAAGGCCAGGGCACTGAAGATGAATATAAGAACATGGCATAGTCCACAACTAAGAAGTGTTAAGGCTCAGAATAAGCTGGAGTTGACATGGGAAGCTCAGGCTTATAGAACAAAAATTTTTTAAAAAGCTTTTATTAAAAATTCTGGATCTGATTCATATTTATTTATTAATTTGTTTACTCTCAACTTATAACATTAAGATCCTAAATCCCTTCAGTTTCAAATTTTCTCTCCCTCCTTCTCCTCCCCCTACCCTCTCCATGGCAGGATGCAATCAAATATAGATTCTACAAATACCTTCACATTAAACATTACTCAAGTTGTAAAGAAGGATT
>CM053602.1:5526499-5543730 GCA_028646575.1 Pseudocheirus occidentalis | reverse complement strand
TTCTGCTATTTTTGACCTTGTACAAGAAACTTCACTTTCACCAATGCAGTCACTATATTTATCAGGATCCATCATTCCACACTGGAAGTGAAAAAAAATCCCAAAACACTTTTGGGGGTGGATGTCTGGTGAAAATAACCACATCTTACAGGCTTACCTAGACTTCTCCTTACAATCAATTTTGTGTAGCCCTGAATGAGAAAGTGAGTTTTATCAACAAAAATTGCTTTTTTCCAACTTTCAATACTCCTGTATTTGTGGTGCTCACAAGTTTTTTTTTCTCCATAACAATGGTTAGTAGCTATTTTTTCAACTAATCTCGTTGGTCATTCAACTTGAAGATGCCTGTGCTACATTGTAGAAGAATCAATAACTAGTCATTCAGCTACTGGGTTCCTCTGAAGGTCCTCACTTGTTTTCTGAAGATTAAGTAGATTGGTTTGCAACAGTACTTTGTCAGTTCTAGGCATTTTTTTGAATTTTTAAAAAATGTTTACTTTCCTTGGCACTTCATTATAACTGATTCTGTTTCATTATGGGCTCAAATGATTCTTAAAATGCTTAATTTCCCAACAATAGCCTCTACAATAGTTGTCACATTCATTGAAGCGTGCTCCTTAAGAGTTACAACTTTTGCACATTTCCGTGGAGTAGGATCCATTCTTAAACACCCCAGAATGAAAAACACAACACAAAAGCAATGAAATGTACATGTTTGGCATGAAATCTAATAACTGAAAGAAAATTAACTAAAGGAAGGGAAACCAGTTCAATCTGGATTCATCCAATGAAAGTTAAACATTCCGAGGCAGCCTAACATCAATAAAGTACCCACATGTGACCATTACTGTCACAAAATGAAACCATATAGAAATTATGACCCTAGTTAATTCACCAACCATTGTACTCTTTGCTGGTCACTGGGGATATAAAGACAAAGTAAGACAAAATGAACAATCCCTTCTCTCAAGAAGTTTCCATTCTCTGGGGAGGAGATGAAGTGTTACATACAGGGAACAAGAAATACACCAGTTTATCTAAACAAAAGACTACATGAGTAGGAGCACTGTGCAATCAGCCTGGAAAAATCAAGGGTAGTCAGACTGTGAAGAACTTTAATTGCCAGGCAGAGAAATTTGTAGTTTATCAATAGGGAGTCATTAGAGCCTTTTGAGTAGGGGAAGTAGTCTGAGCAGACTTGTTTGAGAGATATCATTTTGGCAACTGTATGGAGGATGACTTGGTGTGGGGAGAGATGAAATATGGGAGACCAAATGGGAAGTTCTTGATATATTCTAGGTAAGAAGTGATGAGGACTTGAGATAATGTGCCACCTGTCTATGAGGTAAGAAGGGCGCAGATGTGAGAGATGTTTTGGAATTAGAATGCACAGACTATGACCACTGATCACATGAATGGCAAAGGAGAAGGAAGAATCTAGAATGGTTCGAAGGTTGTGACCCTGAGTCACTAGAAGAATGGCGGTGTCCTTAACAGGAAATTGGCAGGGAAGAGGTTGAGGAGGAAAGATGATGCGTTTGAGATGCCTATGGGACATCCATGTGGCAATGTTCAATAGGCAGCTGGTGATGCAAGACAAGCTCAGGAGAAAGATGTATAGAAGCGGTTATGAAATCCATAGGACTTCTTCTTGACTCTGTTTCTCTTGACCCGTAAAAGAGACCAGAAACATCTAATAACTATTATTCTCCCCGAGTAAGATTATATGGTAACATCTCTAGATTTTCCCATCTATCTTGTACAGGCTAGAGAGAGTCCCTGATCACCCCTGCAGGAGCTTTCCCATTTGCCAGACTCAGCAGTGCTTGTGTACCTCTAGCCTCCCTGTTGCCTCCTTTACAAAATTCCTTCAAAGGGACTTCACTGGAAGCTGCCTTGTCTACTTCCAAGTATATCTAAGGGCAAGAGGCTTTAAAGCTGAAACAGCATTTAGACACAATATATTCCAATCCTCTCATTGTAGGGGATTGATCAAGGGAGTAGCCTGGTTTGTATGAATTGAGAACTCAAGTTGCTAGAGCATGCGTAACCTTCTGCGAAGCCCTCGAGGAAAGAGGACCCCACCATCTCCTGTGCTGGCTCCTTCTACTTGGGGACAGCTCCTTGCTCCTTGTTCTACCTCCTGATGCCAAGCAAGAAGGCTAAGATCCCTAATTCTTCTTCCATTTGTCCTTTAACATATCTGAAGACAGCAATCACAAATATACTGCTCCACTTTGCATTAAAAAGGGGAGAACTCCCCTTTCTGAAGGCAGAGGGACTTCCATTTTAACAGCATTTCTCAAGTTAATCCATAACTAGTCCATCTTACTAACTCCCAATTTCAGCTTTGGGGAGTTAACTTTAATGAAAATGTAGATCACAATCACCAATTTGAAAACTACAGAGATTCCTCCCTTCTGGCAGAAGAAGATCCCACTCAGTCAATAATTTGGGCTGTTATGTCTTGGGAAAGCTAGGTTGTGCATTGGATAGAGTGCTGGCCCCAGAGACAGGGAGACCTGAGTTTAAATCTGGCCTCAGACACTTACTAGTTGTGTGACTCTGGGCAAGTCACTAACCTTTTTTGTCTCAGTTTCCTCGTCTGTAAAACAAGCTAGAGAAGGAAATGGCAAAACATTCCAGCATTTTAATTTTTATTTCATTTTATTTTTGGCAAGAGGAACCCAAATGAGGTCACAAAGAGTCAGACACAACTGAAATGACTCAACAGCAACAACAATTCACTCTTTCAATGAGCCTGGTGCACCAGTACCACTGATTTTTAAACGGTAAAGAGAAAATTAAGTCATCTGCCGATTCATGGTATTCTGGCCGATCTACTGGCCTGGGTCTTGTCCTCCAGGTTCTTAATCTATCAGATTCTATTCAATAAGTCCCAAATTAAAGCCAAGTGGGCTTCTTTACCGTTCAATGAACCACTCTCAGGTGGCTAATATTTGGAAAGCTATTTCCAATATCTTAGACAGTTAAGTTCCAGACTCTTGTGGTTGTCACCAAATCCAAGAATGATTTCCAAAGGTGATACTCTATTGTGAATTCTGTGAAAAGAAAACAGAGAATGGTTTGATTTATACTGGTATATGTTTGGAACAGGGAGGTGGTTGGAGTGGATCATTTAAATGGGTTTTTCTTAATGGCACTCTCGCTTGTGACTTCATCATTCAACCAAAATTGCTCTCTCCAAAGTTACTGATGTTCTCTTTTAATCACCAAATGTAATGGCTTCTTCTCAGTCCTTACCCTTCTTGACCCCTCTGTTGTATTACTACTATTGACTTCCCCCTCCTCCTGGATATTCTCTGTCTGGGCTTTTGTGACATTGCTCTCTTCTGGAAGGGACCCTTGTCCTCTGCAGCTCATACAATCCACCACTTCTTCAGGATGCAACTCAAAAGCACCACTCTCTACGTGAAGTCTTTCCAGATCCTACCAAGGGCTAGTGCCTTTCATCTCCAACTATCTTCTGTTTATTTGCATAAATTTGTTTAAATCCTGGTTGATCATTGCATCACTCAGAATTAAGTCTTTCAACATTGTCTTTTCAATGTTGACATTGTTGAAGAAATTGTTCTCTTGCCTCTACTCACCTCGCTCAGCATCAGTTCATTTTCCCAAGTTTCTCTAAAATTATCCCTTTCATCATTTCTTATAGCATAATAACGTTCTGTTACATTTATATGCCATCATTTTTTCAGCTATTTCTCAGTTGATGGGCACCTCCTTAGTTTCTAGTTTTTCACCACCACAAAAGAGCTGCTATATATATATTTGTATACAGGGGCCCTTTTCCCTTTTCTTTTATTTTTTTATCTTCTTTTACTTTGGAGCATAGGTCTAGTACTGGTAATAATTCTGGGTCAAAAGGTAAGTACAGTTTAATAGCTTTTTGAGCATTGTTCCAAATTGTTTCCCAGAATGACTGGACTAAATCAAAGCACTGCAAATAGCGTATCAAATATGCCTGTTTTCCCACAGCCCCTCCAACATTTATCATTTTCCTTTTTGATCATCTTTGCCATTCTAAAGAGTGTGTCACATAGAGTTATCCTATAGAAGTTATCATCTATGACCCTGGTCATATAGTTATTTAGTTTCTCAGTATCCCAGCAGCTCTCTAAGAGTATAAGATAAAGGTTAGGTACCAGGAATTCTCTAAACCAATGATGTTGCAGGTTTAGTCCACAAATCAAACTAGAAAGCTTTTACATGAACAAGATTTGATACTAGAATAATTATAAAAACTATAAGCTGAGGAGAAATCTCTCATTAAATTCTGATATCCAAAATGCAGAAAGAATTGACTCACATGTATAAGAGTAAAAGCTTTTCCCTAAAGGATGAGTGCCCAAAAGATAGGAAGAAATTTCCAAAGAAGAAATGCAAATATCAGCAGCATTATGAAAAATACTCTAAATTGCTAAAAATCAGAAGCACAAAACAATTCTGAAGTATCAACTTAAACCCATCCAGTTGTCAATGATAATAAAAGATGGAAATGGTGGGTTTCAAAGGGACTGCAAGAGGATAAGTGGGCACCCTAATGCACTGTTGGAATAACTGTGAATTACTCCAACTGAAAAAGCAATTTGGAATTGTGAGAAAAATGATCAAGCTAAAAAAAATTAAAATAATTTCTTTTTTAAATGATCAAGTTGCTCATACCCTCTGACCCAAGCTATCCCAGTACTGAGTATTTACCTCCAAGGAGGTCAAAAACAATTTCCATATATACAAAAATATCCACAGTGAATTGAGTTAGTTAAAACTAGAAACAAAGTAAATATCCATTGATTGGGGAATGGCTGAAGAAACTACCGTTTTTTAATTTAATTTTGTATGGTACTTGGCAAATAATAAGGAGCTAACTTGCTGTTGAGTGGCTTCAGTTGTTTCCAACTCTTTGTGACCCCATTTGGGGTTTTCTTGGCAAAGATCCTAGAATGTGTTTGCCATTTCCTTCTCTAGCTTATTTTACAGATAAGAAACTAAGGCAAACAGGCCTCAGTGACTTGCCCAGGGTTAGGCAGCTAGTATCTGAGGCCACATTTGAACTCAAGCTTAGTCTTCCTCACTTCGTGGGCCCAGCACTCTCTGCACTACAACACCCCCTAGCTTCCCAAAGAGCCAAGAAAGAACTACAACATAAATTAAAAAGAATACTAAAAGACAACAGAAATCCAATCAGATTCCTTGATCAATATCATGTCCGAGTGACTAATGTTGGAACACTTTCTTCTCTCCACAGAGTGATGATGGAAAGGAAATAGGCAAGGAAAGCAGAGCCAGAACAATACACCTGATTACAGTAACATATGAAAACAATCTTAGAAGAAAACAAATCAGATCAAGTGTCATGATTAGTACTGATTCTAGTAACGTTGGAACATGCTTCCTCTTTGCAATGAGGTGATAGATGAGAGGTCAGGAAGGTTACCTCTTCTGTCATTTGTGATGACTGTCGCGAAAGATTTCGCTTAACTGTATTTTTGTTGGGAACTGATAGCAGTGTAGAGGCATTAATGAAACTTTGAAAAAGAATGTCACATTTACCTCATGACTGTTTTCCCAAGAACAGAGAGGGCCTCATAACACAAGGAGGAGCAAAAGAAAATGAAAGGAGTCTAAGAGAGATGGTAAGTTTTTAGAAAGTTTAAGCAAGAGCTGAATTAAGGGTCCCTGCCAGGAGCAAAGCAATCCTGACTTGAACAAAGAGAGAACAAGAAACTATTCATTGATTTTCTTCCCTGTTGAGTAGAGCATCTGTAGGAAGCCAGCAGATGGCATGGAGTAGGGAGGAAGAACGAAGGGCTGAGAAGCCCAAGGAATACAAATCAGTCACTTTTATGGCAGCCTTGCTGGGAGTTTGATTGGAATGGCAGACGGCTAGTGTTTTTTCACATGTGTTTGATATCTTTCTTTGGGGAACCAATTTGTTTGGAGATTTTACCTTGGACATTAAGATGATACACAGAGCTCCAGGCTCTCAGTGGGGCTTTGGGGCCTAGCCTTGTAATGGGGTCAGCCAGAGTTCTCAGTTTCTCTGCTTACTAGAAGGCAGAATAAGTAGCTGGACCTTCAGCTCAACTGAAGCAAACACAGAAAAGGCACCTTCAGCCACCCACTCCATCACTAGGTTTGAATAAAACAGAGCAAAAGGACTTCAAGAAGCATTAGTTAAGTGCCTATAATGTGCCAGGCAGCATTCTAGTGTTCGTGAACTTTAGGGGGACTGATTGCTCTGCCAGTAGAGAAAGACAGGCTTCAGTGCCCTCTCTAACCCCACAAAGGCTGCACATGGCAATGAAGCTGGAGGCAAAACGAAATAGCCCCTTGCCCTGATATTCTATTATTCCTTCCTTCATCTCCCCTCCAAGGCCTCACTTGGCAAGCCAGTGGAAATGAGGCCCCTCTTCCTGACTCCTTCCACCTTGGCTCTATTTCACTGGGAACCAGGCCACCACACCATTTCCTGCGATCTCTTCTCCTTTGGCCTTCTCACTCCTGTTTCTAGCAATCTTTTATGTGTTACTTTCCTCCATCAAGGAAAGCTCCTTGAGGGCAAGGACCAGCTGGCTTGCCTGCATTTATATCCACATAGTAACAAAGCCCTGCCTGTTTATTAGAGGGAAATAGCATGTACAGAAAGAAGCAAACACAAAACAGGCAAAGTGATTGGGAAGGGAGCTCTAGCAATGGAGGGGAAATGGGAAGGGGGGAACTGAACTCACTTCACTGTTGCAGAAAAGACATTCTCAAGAAGACAGTACTTCAGCAGTCTTGGATAGAACCATGAGTGCCAGGATATGGAGGGGTAGAAGTCAGCAATCCAGACAAGGGGAAGAGCCTATACAAAGACACAAGGTGGGAAATGGAATGGCATGTATGTCATAGCTAATTTGATTGGACAGAGTGCCGGAGAGGAAGCAATAGGAAATCTGTCTGGAAAGACAGTCTAGAGCCCAATTGTCAGCATTTCTAAATGCCAACCAGAGGAGTCTGTGAAACTGGACAAACTTCTTGAGCAAGAACACAACATGGTCAGAGCCATGGCTTTGGGAAGATCATTTTGGCAGCTTGTGGAGGATGGATTGGAGGGGGAGGCCCCAGAAGCCTTTTCTTTCTTTAACTGTCATTTATTTAGCATTTTACACACATTGAATTATTTGATCTCTACAATATAAAATGTGAGGTTTTTGTAAAGCACTTTGATTACCAAACAGTAGGCATTTATGATGTGCCTACCATGTTCTAGGTACTAGGGATATAAAGATAGATATAAAACAGTTCCTGCACTCAAGGAGCTCCCAGTCGGTCAGAAAAGACAACATGTACATATTTTATTAGTGAAACACAAGTGCTATTTATCATTATGCCCATTTACGAATGAGGAAACAAGCTGAGGTTAAGAGACTGAGCCAGGGTCACCCAGCTAGCATCTGAAGTGGTCTTTGTTCATTCTATCCTTCAGCATCTCATGCTAATCTTCCCCTCCTACCAAGCAAAGGTTCATATGGACAAACTGGGATCCTAAAGGGGGAAAATGGACCATCAGACAAGGAGACAACTCATGTACTGATTATATCCCCCATGATGCATTGCCCCATCTGTTGTCAGGGCTTTCATGCCACATTCCTGTAGGTAGGATGCTGCATACATGGTGCTAGGGGACCCAGCAATCTCCAAAACTGAAAGAGTTCTTAGAAAAAGTCTCCCTATCCCTCTCCCCTAAATGTTTCAATCAAACTACATACTACCTTTAATTGGATTAAACATCATATACACAGCCAACTCAAGTTGCTTAGCAGCTGTTTACATTGAAATGAATGAGGCTCAATGTATAGTGTCATTGGTCAGCCAGCTGCTTGATTAAGGAGTCAGTGTGGGAGCCAGCAGAGCTCCCTGCCTTCCAAGGGGCCAGAGTGAGAGAGGAGGATGGGGTTGGAACAGGACTCTGTGGAATAGCACAACTTCCCCTCTGGGAGGCTGAGGCTGGAAACATGGGGAAGGAGACACAGCACAGAGTTCTCAGCTGGCGTTTTGGCCTCAATTATACTGTTCCTGCTAAAGGTCTCAGCCCTGGGGAGGCTGCTGAGGAAGCAACACCCCCCTCTTGCCTGCCTCTAAACCCCAGATGTTGTGAGTGTGCAGGAGTAGGCAGGTGGGCCAAGAGAGTGGGGGACCTAGGGAATGAGCTGAGAGTGGCATGGGCTAACAGAGTCCCCCAGAGCCCAGTTGGTGTCCGCCACCTGGCACTAATAGTAAAACTGGTGCTGATGGCTGTGGGGGGGAGCGTGTCCTCATTGCTGCTCTGAGGCCCCAAACCCCTGAAAGTCACTCTTTCCTGTATTTTCCCCAGGATATCCAGCTGCCTCTGAGACAACCTGAAAAATAAGAGCTGACAACCTGAAAAATAAGAGCTGGTAGAAAAGGCCATGGAAGTGGTGGGTCTACTCTTTCAACCCCAGATGGCAAGGTTGATCAAAGAGGGGGACGAAAGTCCTGCGCAGTGGTGACATGAAACTACCCCCAGATTGAATCTGTCTCAAGATGGGGTTGCCCAGAGTGGAACAGTATCTATTGTCCTGTCAGTTGCATGGCCCCCCCACCTGGAATTATCCTGTGTCTCTGGGGTGCCCTGAGGGCAGGAGTCACGAAGTGAGCCTGACCTTGTTGGGGGCGGGGTAGGAAAGGTGGAACAAAGGTCACTAACATCCCAGACGTGCAGCCCAGTAGGCTTACTAGGGACGATCTCTGGGCTAGCCTGCCACCTTCTCAGCTTGAGCCTGACCTGCTCCAGCTCTAAAGATCTGCTATTCTTTTCCCTCTGATTGTCTAACACAGAATTAAGCAAAGGCCCATTTCGGCATCACTCTAAGACCTTCAAGAATGCTTTCCATGTTATTTTATTTGATCCCTATTAGGAAGGGGCTAATTATGTTCATTTTCTAAATAAGGAAACAGGCTGAGAAGTGAAGCAATTCACTGACCCAATGTCACACAGCCAGTAAGGGTCTGAGGCAAAATTTGAATTCAGGTCTTCCTGACTTCAGGTCTAGTGCTCTGTGTGCTATAGTGCCCCCTAGCCACCTCTTTTGGGGTGGTGCAGTAGATAGAGGCCTGGAGACAGGAAGACTCCTTGAGTTCAAATCCAGCCTCAGACAATAGCTATGTGACCATGCACAAGTCTCTTAACCCTGTTTACCTCAGTTTCCTCATCTGTAAAAATAGCTGGAGAAGGAAATGGCAAACCACTTCAGTATCTTTGCTAAGAAAACCCCAAATGGGGTCATGGAGAGTCAGACAAGACTGAAGAGTGACCTCTTAGGGACCAAAACCCTGCACAAAGCACAACACTGTGCTGTTTATCCCTCTCCCCCTGGTCCAAACCCAACAGTACTTCAGCCAGATTCTAGAACTGAGAATATGACGAAGTGCTTTCCATATATTGTGGTGTTAGAACCATCCTGTGGCTTCCTCATTCTAAGTACCAGCTCTGCCCTCACAGCCCCCTGGGAACATTGAGGAGCAGCTGGCAGAATTGGAAGGGGAGACAAAAACCTTCATTTCTTCTGACTCTTCTTCAGATCCCCAGGTTTTGACCTCTGAGCGCTGGAAAAGCATCTCCCTGTCTAGGGGATTGGAGGATATGGTTTTTATGCCACCCAATCTTAATATTTGCTGACTGACTAGCATGTCACTTTCTGTTTCTTAACCTGTTTCCTCATCTGTAAAATCAGCACAATACAGGTTTTTGAGGCTGACATTTGATAACATATCTGGGTAGGGCTTAGGGATGACCACTCTCATTTGTAACTTAAGTATGGGTCATTGCACTAGTTGACTACCACCCTGAACGCCCACCCTGAACGCCCACTGCCTGACTTTATTCTTTTTTATCCCTCTCATTCATCAGTTTTCTGAGTCACCAACCCCAGTTTATGAAATAAACACAAGAAACTAATTTTCCTATAACCTTTCTCTGTCTTTCCTTTTTTCTGAAACCCTAGTGTCATAGGAGAAAATAAACATGAGTACTGCTTTCTTTACAATTTACTGCCAGTATAACAAACAATAAGAAGACCCCGAAGTATTTCAACAGTGCATCACAGTAAGAAACAACAACTGCTGATTTCTCAAATCTGGAAACAGAGTCCCACCCGTCAGGTCTTTCAGAATGGCTGTCAAAGGTTCTCAAAAAAATTCTCTTCAAAACATCTTCTCTGTAGCATATCCACAAAATAAGAGTTTGTGGAAAGGCAATCTCTTGCTCTTTTTTACCTTCGGCCTCCCTTTATCCATTACAATGAACAATGTTGAGTCAAGACAGTTAACAGTCTCCAGATCACAGCTAAACTGCCACTAGTCTAAATTTCAAGTCCTTACTGAAGGTACGGTATCCAGTCTCTTTGAAATGGCCCACTGAAGCCGGAATTACATTCTTCCTCAGCCAAAAGTTGTTCGGTCCCTAAATTGTTCGGCTAAGGTACATTCAGTCCACACTAATGCTATATATAATTACATGTTTCACAATATAAAGCATCACTTGACAGATTAAGTGTAAATATAGACAGAACATAATATCCACGTGTATTACAACATTATATGCAAGAAAAAATAAGGCAACATCAGTAAATAATAAAGGCACATAAAGCTTGCATGACACTAAATAAACATGAAAGAGATCTTAATAAAGCAGAATACAATAAGAAACCATTGAGTAAAAGAACATGAAATTCCTATTAAGTGCATAAGAGCGTAGAATACAATTACAAAACTACATTTGCTATCATTCAGCAATGATTTCTACTCAGCTGCATGACAGACCAGCACTTCTCCCCAAGAACCATCATTCAGCCTAGTTATAGGATAGACATTGATCTTTTGACACTGTAGCTGGGTTGTCGACTTCCATAGGCTCACTACTAGGATTGTAAAGCTTTCTATATTGTCTCTTCATCTTGAAGGTTGCTACCTCACGTCCTGGAGGTGCTAAGACAGGAAAACTACTACCCCCTGGGTCTGAACTGGGGGACTCCTCAGACCTAGACAAATTGATGGAGATTTTTTATCCAGTGTCTTCAGTACTCAAGGCTGACCAGAAAACAGGCCTTGGCATTTGTTTTGAGTATCTTTAAAAGTTCTTTCATATCAAGGTGATAGATGGCTTCAGTCTCTAGCTGTCTCCTTATATCTACAATATGAATGTCTTGATTTCTTTATAAACATGCATGTGCTCTACTTCAGTCTCATTTCTTGAACTCTTTTTCAGGGCATTTAAACACTCCTATAATGCCTTTAGTCTTCTAATCGTGATTGGTCCCAAAGAACAAGACCTCTCTCTGTTTTTCTACCCATTAACTCACAACACTTTTTAGACATGTTGGCCTTCATTTTTTTTCAAATACTTATAACATAAAATTTGCATTCAGCAAACCAGTCACACTAAACTAATCATGAAACAGGCAGCATGTACAGTACTCAACAACGAAAACACTCGTTTTCTACTCCAAGTAGGAGCACCAGGACAGCAAGAAGAATTTGGATTGAATGGAGATAAACTCCTATTTCCAATAACTCCCCAACAGAGACCCTGAAAATAGCCATCTTTAAGGGAATCTTGTGGAATTACTGGCTGCTTCTAGATATAGGCTGGGCAAATGTCACATAGGATTCTGCTGGGTTTGGTGTGTTCAAAGCCTAGGAAGCTGTAAGGCACCAAAGCTATCATGGCATCAGATGGACCAGGTAGTGCTATTAGGAGGCAGGAGAATGTACTATGTGGACCCTAAAAGCTGGTGAATTGGCCCCAAGCAGTTCTGTCATAAAATCTCAAAGTTTTGCAGAGAGGCAAGGATATTATGGAGTTATCAATTAAGGCCAACAGACCCCAGTTTCTCAAGTCATGCCCTGTGTGAAGCTTTTAGCCACAAATACCAGCAGCAGAGCAAGTGAGTAACTATGGGGAATGAAACAGCCTCTTCACCTCCATGCCAGAGGGCCTGGGTAGAGGGGGCTCAAAGACAGGATATTCTTGCCTTCAGTTCTTACTAACCTTTGTCACTTGGCT
Source organism: Pseudocheirus occidentalis (assembly GCA_028646575.1). NCBI lineage: Eukaryota > Metazoa > Chordata > Mammalia > Diprotodontia > Pseudocheiridae > Pseudocheirus > Pseudocheirus occidentalis. The sequence continues at coordinate 5,531,639 of CM053602.1, read as the reverse complement.
AAGAGAAAAATCAGCCATGGTGATTCTTCTAGAAGAACACTGTGGGATCTCAAGAGATGATGGCATAAAGTCCAGATGGTGCCTCCAGAGGGAAAGGTAATAAATGCTCTGCTCACTTAGGCCTTCCCAGCTCTCCCAGCTGCCTGGGCTGCCCACCACTGAGGAGTTACAGGGAATGAGGCAGGTGCAGAGTGTTGGCTAACCATTTTTGTTCTCAAGCCAAATGAGATGAATGGTTCAGGACATATGGCCAGCTGAGATGGTGAAGATCAACAGGGTTGACTTAAGAGGGGCATTTCTCAGAATGTGGCCAGAGAGACGGAGGAAGGAGGTCAGCCAGTGGCTAGCTTCCTATTTTAACTAATCATTCTTCCTAAGACTAGTTGCTTCTAGCTGCCAAAAGATGGCAAGTGAGGAAGGAATTGGGTGCCCCCTTCTAGTTCAAACTCAACTGAACTGAGGACATTAAAAATGTCGGGGAGAACCAGTAGCAAGTTTCTGTATTGAGGACCCGGACGAAGTATCTTTAAAAAGATAAAACTCACTATTGTCTGCTCCTGCTGCTTCCTGCTCCAGCCCTTTTGTGGCAAGCAGTGATGGACAGTCCTTTAGAGAGTCTGAAAGAGAAGTGAGATTCCCAAGGGCTTGATCTGGGTAGTGCAGGGCCTCCACCTGGTTCTCTGCCTCTGGGTGAGGCACCTGGCAAAGTTACCATGTGCTCTCAGTCTCTAGAGGTCTGTTATCCCTCCTTTCTCCTACTTGGTGACCAAGTGGAAACTAGAAATTGTAAAGGGATTTAGGAGGAGAGAGGGAAGGGAAGGGAAGAACTTCTGATTTAATTAAAAGAAAAATTCAGAATGGTTCATCCTCAAGGTAAGCCATCACACCAGAATGCCCAAGCAATACCTCAGCAACCTTGAGCCTGTAATTAAAATGATGATGTCTCATGGAATCACGAAGCTCTCCACTTAGCCTGAACCCTGACAGAAGCAGCCTTCTTTCCTCCCCACCCTGACTCCCCCAAGATCTAAAATTTAGGCTAGGAGGCTTCTCACAAGTCTTCAAGCTTCCTGTCCACAAGTCTTCTTGAAATTCCTGGAGATGGGCACCTAGGATCCCACACCATGGGAACCTCTCACAGCATAGGTAGGGCAGTGGACTTGAGGGTCATCAAGACAATTATTGTATCTGTGCCTCAACTCCCTCATATGTAAAACCAAAGACTTACACTCAAAGGCCTCTACTATTCCTCCCATCTTTAAATTTCTGCACATATGAGGTCAGATTCTATGTAATATTGGACCGATGACAGAAGGGGAGAGTACTTGGTACCATTATTGGAAACTGACATGAGCTGGATGCTAATTCTAAGTCCTGTGAGACCCTGGATAAATCATCCACCTTATCAGAATCTCACTAACAACTCTCTCTTCTATAAAACAGGTGTGATAATACCTGACCCACCAATCTCCTTGAGTTGTTTTGAGGAAAAACTCTTTGAAAATATTTCCATGGGGGCGGCTAGGTGGAACAGTGAATAGAGCACCAGCCCTGGAGTCAGGAAGACCTGAGTTCAAATCCAGCCTCAGACACAACACTTACTAGCCATGTGACCTTGGGCAAGTCACTTAACCCCAATTGCCCTGCCTTCTCCCCTCCCAAAAAAATATTTCCACACTTCAAGAGGCAGTAAGGAAGAGGAGATAAATTACATCATAGCAAGGAAGCCCCTTGGGTTCCAGTCCTCCCTCTGACACAGTGGCTTCCTGACCCTGGCGAAGTCACTTTTCATTTCACTGCTCTGGGCAACTCTTTAAAGCTCAGTCACAAAGAAGATGCCACCAACCTAGACCACAACAGGAGCTCCCCCACAGGTCCAGTTGCTCTCCTTGTCCTTTGGCAATGTCCAAGGTACTGGGGTCAAGTCCAAAATCACAGAGAAGAGGAGCTGGGAAATAGGAAAGTAATGTCTCCACCCTATTTGGGGCCTCTTCCCTTCCCCAGTTTTCTTCCCATTCCCTGCCCTCCTACCCTCACCCTCTGGATCACCTAAGCCTCTGAGTAAGCCAGTTCATTCCTAGATAATAGGTTGGACCCAAAAGCATCTTTCTGGACTACTAAAAGAGGAATAAGGCACTCTCTCCTTACTAGGCAGCTGGGTGGCACCATAGCATGTAGAGTTCTGGGCCTGAAGTCAGGAAGACTCGTCTTCCTGAGTTCAAATCTAGTCTTAGATACTTGGTAACTATGTGACCCTGGGAAAGTTACTTATACCTGTTTGCCTCAGTTCTTTCATCTGTAAAATAAGTTGGAGAAAGAAATGGCAAACCACTCTAGCATCTTTACCGAGAAAACCCCAAATGGGGTCATGAAGAGTCAGGCACAATTGAAAAATGACAACAAAACACTCCTTCTTAATCCCCACACGATAGATGGATGTTCCAGATGGCTTTGCTTAGAAATGTTTTATTATCCAAGCACATGAGTGATGCCATTCCTCTACCCTCAGACAATACCAAGGGGTACAATTCTCTTCCCCTCTGCCCCTGGGACAGTCATCAATGTGTGTGTGTTGGGGGGGAACCCTCAGGAATTTGTTGTCAAAAAAGAGAACTTTCGTCTCCCTCCCTCTGCCATGCAATGGGGCTAGAGGCCTTTGTCCTGTTGACCCTAGTGGCCATTGCAGGACTAGGAAGAAAGAATCATGAGAAAGATAACAGAGGCAATTTCTTGGTCCTCTTAACTGGTAAAACACTGAAAGGGAGTCTTGTCCAAACACAGACTGCTGCTTCTCCATGGAGAGAATTAACTAAATGTCTCCCAGTGATGGACAAATGGAAGGAAAATACTTGGTTGGGCATTGATTATTGAAGAGAAGCTAAACTCAAAAACCCCAGGTCACCAGTCCCTGCCTTTAAAAGGAAATGCCTCTTTGATTTTTGACTCATGAGAAACACTTTGGGCTACACCCAGCCCCCTGTGCTCTTGGTTCCTTCCCAGACCAGGGTGAAGGTCAAGTGATAGCCAATCACATTCCAAATTCTGGATGCCAGGAACTCCTGCTCTCTTTTATGGACCCTCAGATGCCAGGAACTCCTGCTCTCTTTTATGGACCCTCGGATGCCAGGAACTCCTGCTCTCTTTTATGGACCCTCGGATGCCAGGAACTCCTGCTCTCTTCTATGGACCCTTGCACCACCACCCCCACCTCTGTCTCCCAGGACTATGTTGATATTATTTTCCCATGAAAAGGGCCAGCACCAAATAGCTGGGCTGGGAGATCTGATCCCTGAGACTGTCAGAAATGGTTATAGCTATTGGAGACAAATGACAGACAGCTAACTACTTACTATGTAACAGGATCTCTTCTCTCTGTGACTCCTAAAGGCAAAGAAGTCCATCTACAGGTTCAGGAGAAGAGGCTATTTCCTGTGTTTTAAGGGAGAAGAGCGATGGTGTTTGGGCATTCAAGAGAAGTTTCTGAAGTATCCTTACTCTAAGGGGAGTGTCTTTAAAAAGAAATATAAATAACAATGTAAATAGTGCAGGTGATTTTCACCCAAGAGTGAGCATGAATGAGATGAATGTCCGTGAATCTGCTGTTTCCTCTATGGATCCCAGATCCCTGTGCCTCGCATAGCGTGAACATCTTGCAGTCCTCCTCTCCCTGCCTAGGATTGTAAAATTCCCTCCTGATTCTCTCCAGAGCCATCTGTTCATTCTGCTCAGGCTGGGTAGAGCTCATTCCAAGGGTGAGCCTTTGAACATCCCTGCTATGGTCCCTTTTTACTTCATTGTGCACTCTCTTGTAGCAGGATGAACAGGAAGAAGAAACAGTTACCTAGTGGTGAGAACACCCTCCAACATAATCTCATATGTACTGTGTGAAACCCCTTCCACAGTGTTTTTGCCCCAGTCATCAGTTCATCCAGGTTGCTAAGTCTTTACCTGGTTTCCCATCTTCTATTTTAGGAGACATCTTGGTTCAGTCTCACTCCTCATCGGTAGTTGAGCTGGGTCTAGTGAAAAATAAAATTTACATTCAAGTGTTTCCATAACAACCGTCTCAGATCCATCTGCTCTCTACTATACACTGCTTTCTTTTAAGGATATCCCAGCCCCTTTCTGGCTACAACTGTTCAAAGATACCCCATGCTATCGAGTTAAGGCATTTTTGAGGGTAGTTTTTTGACCATGACTTCCATCGTATATGCTGCTTCTGACTGGATGTTATACCTGTCGCTACACCTCCATTTCTGCCTACCTTGATCCTCCATTTCATTCCTTAAATCCTAGCAAAAAAATGTCACCTTCTCCATGGAGCCTTCTCTTCCAAGCTCATGTTAATGTCACATTTTGATCACCAATCATAGGCTGCTGCCTAGTGTTAGCATATTTCTCCATGTTCTAGCTCTCCAAAGAGACTTAGTTAAGGCCCTTCAGGGATGGGACCATGTGTTATGAAATCTATGTATCCCCCTGCCAACATATGTCCCATCCTAGAACCTTGTACAGATCCTTTCACATGGCAGATATTGCATAAATGACTAAGTGAAACTGCCCTTCCCGTTTCATTGGGAAGGATATCTCTAAACAAATGAGGTATTACAACGCATCTTTTGTAATTTGTATTGTAACATAAAAAAAGTCATATGGGCTCCTTGTACTACCACGATAAACCTTATTTTTATTACTTTTTAATTTTCTTTTTCTTAACATAGAATTTATTTATTAACATAGAGTCTATGTCATTTCTGTGAAAAGAGAATACAAAAAGAGCATGTGTGATTGGAGTTCGAGGCTAGGGTTAGAGTTATACGTATAGCCAAAGCACAACTATGAGGAATCCATGTGGCCAAGGCACAATCCTTCATCATTCGATATCTCCTACAGCCAACCATTCAAAGACAACTAAGACAAAGAATTCACTCAAAGTAACAAGGTTCATACACACTGATGGCACACTCTGGTAGACACAAGCACTTCCATGGTATTTTTTGTTTTGTTTTGTTTTGTTTAAATTTTAATTTATTTCCTTGGTTACATCATTCATTTCCACAAGGTTTTGAGTTACAGATTTTCTCCCCTTTTTGCCCCTACCCCCCAGCCCAGAACATTGATCCCACTGTAAGACCCCTCC
>CM053602.1:5463438-5525999 GCA_028646575.1 Pseudocheirus occidentalis | reverse complement strand
TGCTTTAGATTTTCTTTGAAGTAGACTCAAGCTTGGGAGACTCCACTCCTCATGGCCGCCCCGAGGCTACAGTTTTGGGCTGGCCTGGTCTCTGCTCCACTGTGGTGCGAGCTGCTCCTCTCCCATCCCGTTCCTCACACCTTGGCAGATGTGGAGGTGCTGGAGGCTGTAGATCTCTCCTGAAGACTGGCTGCAGTGCCCACTCGGCTCAGCTCAGCTCGGCTCAGCTCGGCTCCTTCCCCCCGCCCCAGGGCCAGCCCTGGGTCTCAGCTTCAGGCTGTTTCAGTCTCCACTCCCAGCCACCACGATGAGACCCTGCTGCGGAGCTGCCTTCAGCGAGAGATGGGTTCTCTGTATTTTTGTGAGTCTGAGAGTCTTAGACTTTCTCTGGGCTCATATTTTATGGGTGTTTAGGGTGGCGGTGTGGGAGCTGCGGGACCTTGCTGCTTCTACACCACCATCTTGGCTCTGCCCCTCCCCACAGCCCAATATTTCAACTGGAATATAGAGTGGGTAGCCAGAATACCTTGAGATTTCAAGTCACAACCAACATAAATATGACCAACACAAGGCCCTGAATCAAAAGGGGTGGCTAGAAACAGAGAAATGATATGACTAGTTGACACTGAATTCAAAAGGATCCCAGTCCGCCATTACAACAGGAGGACAACAAAGTTTAGGTTTAAAGGTCAGACCAAAAGGATTTCTAATAACTTCTTGTGCATGAAGAATTATTTCTCACCCTTATGCTATAGAGGCAAAACTTGGGGCTGCAGGGACAATATTCCATTTTTCACCTAGACAAGAATATTTTACTACCTCATATCCTATAAATATAAAAATGCAAGACAGGATTCCAACAAGAGACAAGGTGACAAAATTGCTGATTCTGGCAAACCTATGGGCATGGCACTCAAAAGCTCATGGCAGTTTACATGGAGGTACCACCACAAGAGCTATCCAAAGTACCTGAGGCGTGTGTTCCAGAGAAGCATCAAGAACTCAAGGGTTAGGACTGAAGCACAGAATGGATAGCTGGTGGCTAAAATATTTGTAACAATGGAGCATACAAATGCATCACAGTTCAGATGAAGTCACTATTAGGAGGCTTTGCCCCCACAATAGGAAGTGTGACCTCCAGAGAAGCATCAAAGACTCAAAGGTTAGGACTGAAGCACAGAATGGATGGGTATTGGCTAATCTCTTTGTTACCTACTGCACAAAAACACATCTCCATTCAGATGAAGGGACCACCAAGAGATCCTTTTAATTACAAACAGAGAGAGTCTGATTCTCATAAAAGGATCAGGAATGAAAAGTTTAGAAAAAAGCATAGAATTTATGGATTTTTGCAAATCTATTTGTTAGCACCCAAGTCTTTAGTTTTTTTTTAATTTCCCACAGACACAGTCCTTGACACACTACATGGCAAGCTCCACAACAGTATCCTGATTCACATAGGGAATCAGTGACAGTCACCAGTTAGCTTCAACCCAAGAGGACTTTCACTGGGCCATTCTAGGTACAGAACCTCCATAAAAAGAGAAAAGGAATAAGCATGAGCAGAGGCAGCCAAAGAGTTTTGTAATGGCCAAGCTCCTTCATGCCCTAGACCCAGGGACAACTTAATAAGGTATAAACAAGTGAAGAAGCCAATGCTTGTGACCATGGGACTCCCATCCCATGAAACAGGATCCATTACAGTGCTTCCAGTCTTTTTCTGTGTGATGTGGGACATGCTCTATGAAAGCTCCCCCCAAGAACCTCTTCCTCATTGACCAACATCCTAACAATGGTAAACAAATCCTCTTTTCACCCCCAATATCCACACACCCCAACTCTCAAACCCTAGCTTCCTCTTCATCAAGATCTTTTCATTTGGCTGTTTCACATCAAAAGGTCCCTTCCAACCTTTCCCAATCCTTCCTGCCCACACTGGACCATGTCCTGAAAAATGTAGCACGGAAATAGCAAGCAAAAGATGAAGTAGGAAAGGCAGTATGCGTTCACCAATTCCTGGCTGACAGTCAGTTATCCTCTCTCTGTCTTTGTTTCCTTAAATGTAAAATAAAGGTCTTAGTAGCTGAGACCTCCTGGGGTTATTGTAAGAATCAAAGGAGGTAACACTGAGAATCACTTAGCATAAGGTGTTGTTCATAGCCTAGATCCTTCCATCCATCTATGGAAAGTGACCATAGCCCTGGACATCCCATGATCTAGAAGTAATCTAAATGCTTGCCTCTAACATCAACTTCTCAAGGCTTTTTCAGACTTGATGGATAAAATGCCAGCTTGTGATCCCCCATCAAATCTCCCGTGGAGTTGAGGCTAATGTTTGCCTCTTCCTAACCCCTAAATGAGATACAACAGAACCATCGCCACAATCTGCACTGAGCTGGCAGCAAACCCCCTCAAGTGAAGGGGATGCTGCTCATTTCCTAAGTTCTGTTGTAAAACCCAAGACAAAATACTGTATTCTGAGTGGAAAAGCTAGGTCTCAATGGAGCCTCCATGTCTTGGGATACACAATAAGTGAAGATTGGCAAGCAGATGTCTGAGCACCCCCGTCCATCAGTTCTGAGTCCCATGCCTTGTTTCCCCTGTTATGTATACACAGAGTCTGGCTGGTTACAATCCTCTTGGCTTTCATACTACATGACAGACTAGGAAAAGGATACACCTCTGGGGTCTTCTATAACAGGAATGGTTACTGAGAAATGGGGAGCAAGGGTCCTTACCCTCCAAAAGATCTGTCTTCTGGCTGCAGGCAGAAGAAATTCAAACCTTAGGATTATAGCTCTCAAGGATACCCTCTGAAAAGGAATTTTTACGCTCACCTCTGTCCTCACATCCTCCATCCTTCTCTCCTCCTTCCCCCATGCGCCAGTGACCATACCAAACTCAGAATTTGAGAAATAAACTTGAATCATCATTTCTTGCCACTTAACACCAACAAAGAATTCAAAACAAATCATAAAGTACTTTACATATAGGACCCTTAGATGGGATAGATCACCAATGAGAACATGTTGTTAAAAACCTATCCATTAGTTTACATCATAAGCATCTATCAAAGTAATTCATAAACAAATCAAGTCACTGACCACTAATCAGAATTTGTGTATATCCACCCAACACTGTGAGCTAAAACTATAAGAAACTTCCAGTCTTCAGTCTTACCTAAGGTAGCCAATAGGGATAGTTCCTTGGTTTCCCTCTACTTGAGACTCAGAGCATTTCCCATCTTAACTTCAGGGCAATGCTGATTGACTGACCAGTATTTGTTGGCTTGCCAGGCAGCCACCTTGGAGTGAGGCATGTGACTTTCTATTGATTAGAGAGGCTTCTCTGTCATTGAGTACCACAATGAAACCTGCTTGCAGGAAAGCCCTAGGCAATCAGGTGGGTGCTTTGTTCCCGATGGGGTCAATATTTGTAGTGTCTTACAGACAATATAAACTCATGTTTGCATGCATTTGATTCATTCACTTTGCTTTCTAGCATTGGGAAGTTTTAGTCTCATTAGTAATGGTAAATTTGTTTTGCTTCTGCCACTTTACATTGGTTGAGTGAATAAGGTCTTTAGCTTGGAAGCTTGGAGCAATGGGGACCTTGTAACCCAGGATCACAAACCAGAGTCTGCAACCAGCCCAGGAGAGAATCCCTGATAAGCCAAACTCCAGGGATGCAAAGGATGCAAATAAAGACTTAGAATTTGGTGACATTCATGCTATGTATGAATTGAGCTAAGCTGTGAACCTAATCTTCCTCTTCTAAAACTATGCAGGAAGGAGGCTGGCAGAAAGATTCTGCTCCCAATGTTTGGGGGAAAATGTTTGTATGTTTGTTCTAGGTATATATTTCTGTGTAAAAGCTAATCTGTCAAGTGGTTAAATGAAAGTGAGGTGTTTGGGACCCCCTGAAATTGAGAGAAACACCAGCAGTGCAGTCTTGAGCTAATGACAGAGAGAAGAAAATCTCTATGGAGAATGAATCTCTAACCATCAGTCCCTTCTCAGGATCTCTTGCAGGTCTCCCAATCCTAAGGGTCCACAACAAAGCAGCACAGAAAGACACCTTAAAATAGAAATCAGTAAAATACCCAAAGCCTCCTAAGTGATGAAGCATCCCAGGGCTTGACCCTGGGATATTCCTTCCTGTTAACATCATTTAACATCTCTCCCAATTTCCTAAAAAGCCTTCTCCCTAATAATACAGCAAAGATTCAAGTTCAGTTACTGAACATCTTCCTACCTCATTTTCCTAAAACAAGAAATACATCTCTTCTTCCCTGGCCCAATTACTGCCACATAGTTTTTGATGGATTGCCTGCAAGAAGCAGGAAACCTTTATTTTTCATACCCTACTCCCAGCTATGTAGAAAGACTCAATAAATGATCCTGAATCATTGTTAGGTATTCTTATAGGCAGAGATGGTCCAGATCTGGCTGGAACCACAAAAAGTTTGGAGTCTGGCAATGGATACAAGAGAAAGGAACTCAGAAGTTAGGATTTAAAAAAATGAACAGATGTCAAACTGTCTTGTCAACACCCTATACCATGCTCCAGTTGTTTCGCTACCACCCTAGTTAGGTCTCCAGAGACCACTGCCCATGGTTCACCTGTGACTGTCCCTTAATATCGAAAGCAGTGACTGAGCATTTTCAATTCTTGCATTTTCTAAGTGAGGCTTGCAGAGAATATCAAGTTGAACCCACAACTGTCCTAGGCAGAGTCTGAGTCTAGAGCATAGCATCAGCAGGCATCATGCCAGTCCTTGTTCAATTCCCATCTTCCCTTCGGGAAGCTCCTTTGCCTATAATAGAGGACATCTACATCTAGTTCGACCACCTCCCTTTTAGAGAGGAGAAAACTGAGGCCCAGGGAGACAGAAGGGCCTCACCCAAAGTCGCTGGCTCTAACTGCATATCACTTCTCTTCCACTCTGGTCTGCCTCCTTTCTTGAGCTCCACACCCACCCCCCACAAGTCCTCCCACATTTCTAGTTACCTACAGTCAATCTCTGACCTGTTCAGTGGTTCTACAGGCTCCATGATGACTCTTCCCCAGATTCTTCTGTATCTCCCCCAGCTAAAAGCTTCCTCCTTCCTGGAGCTCAGGAGAGAGACTAGGGCTGGATATATCAAGCTGGGAATCATCTGCATGGAGATAATCATTGAACTCATAGAAGCTGCAGAGATAGTATAGAAGGAGAAGAAAAGAGATATCATGGCAGAACCCAAGGGGACACCCATGGTTATTGGGCAGGACCTGGATGAAGATCCAAAAAAGGAGACTGAAAAAAAGAGTAGTCAGAGAGGTAGAAGATGAACCAAGAAAGATCAGTGAAATGAAAACCAAGTGAGTAGAGAGCCTCTAAAAGAAGATGACCTATACTTTCAAAAGTCAAGAAGGATGAGGATTTTTGACGAGGCCATTACATTGGGCAATTAAGAGATCACTGATAACTTTGAAGAGTAAGGAAGGAAAGAAGATATTTATCGCGCAACTTCTATGTGCCAGGCGTTGCACTGAGTGCTTTACAGATGACCACTTTTGATATTTATAACAATCTGGGAGGTAAATATTGTTATCATCTCTATTTGACAATTGAGAAAACTTAGAAAGACTGAGAAAGTTTAAGTGGCTTGCCTAGGGTTACACAGCCAGTAAATATCTTCAGTAGGATTTGAACTCCCAGTTTCCTGACTCAAGGTCCAGTGCTCTAACCACCATGCTACCCAACTGGCCCTGAGAGGGCAGTTTCAGTTGAACAATGAGGTAGGAAGCCATATTGGAGAATCTTTAGAAGAGAAAGTGGAAGCACCAAGTGTCAGGAGCCTTCGCTGGAGTTTAGCTGAGAATCAGAGGTGGGATGTAGCTAGTGAAGAAGGTTGAGTTGAAGAGGTTTTTGTTTGTTTGTTTGTTTTTTAAGGACGAAGAGACATGAGTGTGTTTGTAAGCAGCAGGGCAAGAACCAGTGAGCCAGAAGATTGGAGAGGATGGGACGTAGTGTGCCTATGGAAGGGTTGACTTTGGTGACCAAAAAGGAGGTGGAGGTGAGGTGGAAAGATGTCTGAGAGATGGGAAGTAAGGAGGAGGAGAGAAGAGGGAGCTCTTGGCAAAGAGATTCCGTGTTTTCAGTGAAGTTTATCTTCAATTGACAAGACCAGGAGGAGGGAAGGGGGTATAGTGAGAAGTTGGAGGAAGGATAAAAACATTTGGAATAACCTTTGTAATGAGCAAGATGGCAAATCGTTTAGGGAGGTGTAAAAGGATTGCCTTGTTGCAGTGAAGACTTCATCGAGATCACGCAATATAAATTTGTTGGGGACCCAATAACCCAGATTTGGTGACTATCCCCATTTCTATTCATCAGCATGTGAACAGGAGCAAAGGAGACAGGTGATGAGAGTAATCCAGGAATGGGCCTTGGTAAGGCATGATCAATAGTAGGACAGAGGAGCTAGGGAATAAATTGCCACCTCAATTCAACTTTTTCCTTATTGCCTTTGAGACTGATCCAGTCTATTGGAGGTCCTTGTGAGCATGAAAGCAAGGTGGGGGGCAACATTCAGGATTAAGTATCCTCTTATCTGCAAAACTGGGCCTGAGGTAATATTGACTATTCAAGGTTTCCAAAGGAATGGGATGGTGTGTCCTAGAGGCTGCTGGGAAGACTTAGGCATTCTTCCACCTCCATCCTCCAAAGGGCCAGGAATGTCACACAGTCAATAAGAATGCTATATGATATTTCTTCAACTCCCTAGGTACTTAAGTTAATGAAAAATATGAAGACAGCCATATTTTCTCAACAGATGACTCCTCTTCATGATTTCCAATCAAGCTAAATTTGGCAGTTGCTCCCTTCTTGCCCCAGTGAAACGACTCTCAGTGCTTCAGTCTATAGTGCTAGCTTCCAAGCAAATCTAACATCTGGTACATACACATAATAAAAGACAAAGGAAAGCCACGTCATCATCCATCATTATTATGTTATAAAAGTGCCTGCAATTGATTGCAGGTTACAGAGGCTGTACATTGCATCTTTTGTCCAAAATCCACTTTCTAAACATTAGGCTAGATTTTTATCCTTGTCCCTTGAAAAAGAAAGTGTTAGCATTATTGTAGCAAAGGGAGAGAAACCCACCTCTCCATCCTGGAAATAAAGTCTAGGGTAAAGGCCACTTTCTTTCCAGAATTGTTAAGGAGGCCTTTCTTGGAAGCAGCTGTTTCTGTGGAAAAGATTATTGGATTAGGGTGGAATGTGGGCTGTCTCTATCTGAGTAAAAAAACAAGGGCTTCACCAAGGCTCTTCCACCACCTCCCCCTCCCCAAATCAGCCTGCTATATTTCCTTTCATAAAAATGAAGGGGGAGTGAGTCCTGCAGCAGAGACCGATAGTGCCAAGAGGCAAAAGTATAGATGCACTAAGTGCATGTAGATGTGTTAATGTGCCCCCAAAAGGGAAGTGCAAATCCCTGAAGCAAACCCAAAAGGGAGAAAACATGAAACCACATAAATAAAACCTTAAACAAAATGATTTTCCACCCCTTGGCCAGTTTTCTGGTAAGAGGCCCAAGGAATAGCAATGCTATGGGCCTGATGGCAAAGCTCCAAAGAGACCAAGGTGCAAAAGCTGTGTGCTGGGAAAGTAGCCATCCTGGTTCACTGTCTCAAGTTATAAAGGAAATTGGCTTTCTCAGGAGGGCTGCAGCACATTATGGAGGAATGAAGACCAGACTTGGAGTCAGAACACCTGGCTTCTACTGGAGCCCAAATGAGATAAGAGATGTGAAGCTCTTTGCAAACCTTTAAGGGCCACCCAAATCTTTCCCTGTTATGATGATCAGGAATTAGCTGTGTTACTGTGTATATTCGAATTTCCTGCCTCAGTAATCTCACATGTCAAAGGAGAAGAGTTATACGCAGCTGGAAAGACTGAATGGGATCATACATACAAATACATGTATGTGTGTACACACACACACACACACATATACATACATACATACATGTGCTACTTGGGTAAGTACTGGTTGGGTGAGGGAAATAGACATTGGTGCCTTTGTGCTTGCAGAACAACTCCTGGCTAAGCTCAGAAGAGAGATAAAAGTTTCTGTATTAAAATGGCATGAAATCATAGAATTGTTTCTTAGTGTAATCAATAGTAAAAAATATAGAAATCTGAGCTATGAACAGGCATATGAGAAAATTCTCCAAATCATTTACAGTTAAAGAAATGCCAATTCAATCAGTCCACCTCACACTCATCACAAAGATGACAAAAGAGAAAAATGACAAATGTTGGGAGGGCTGTAGGAAAGCAGGCACATTTCTGCACTGTTGGTGGAGCTGGGAACTGGTCCAGACATCCTGGAAAGCAATTTGGGACTATGCCCAATAAGTTACTAAAAGAAGAAAAGAATTCGCATGTACAAAAATACTTCTTAGTTAGTCAATAAACATTTATTAAATGCCAGGCACATGGCAGGCACGATGCTAACTGTTGGGGATACAAAAAGAGGCAAAAGACAGTCCCTTCGTTTATAGCAGCTCTTTTTGAACTAGAAAGTGAGGAGGTGTGCACCTAATGTGCGCCTACGGGGAATGGCAAAACAAAATAGGATATGTGAATAGAGTGGAATATTAGTGTTCCACTATGAACTGATGCAGAGCCAGGAGGAAAATTGATATGACAGCATTATAGAGAGGCAACTTTGAAAGACTTAAGAATGCTGGTGATCCAGTGATAAACCCCAAGTCCAGAGGACTTGAGAGAAAAAATGCCACCAAAATGCAAACGTGGCACACGTTTGGGGACATGACCAATATGGAAATTTGTTTTGGTAAGAAAATTCCCATTTGCTATGAGGGTTTTAAATTGTTTAATTGGAGGAGGCAGTTGGAGGAAAAGAGAAATGCTTGCAAAAATAGTTTAAAGTATGATTTTATTGATATTTTTGTTTTGACATCACTTGCATATACCTTTGAGGTCTTCCTCCTCAGCCCTCCCAAAGAGCCATCCCATAGAAGAGATTTTTTTCCCTCAAAAGAAAATAATCAGCAAATCAGCAATCAATACTTCAAAACAATCTAACAATGAAGACTGTTCCAAAAGTCTTGGGGCAGTTTTCAGCTTTATTAGCTTAAAACTTTACTATAACTTTGCTTAAAACCACCCCAAGACCTTTGGAGCACCCTGCATCAGCAAGATTCTGCATCCATGGACACTTCCATATCTGCAAAAGAGGCTGGGGGGCTGGGGGAGAGAAGGGAGTTGCTGTCTCATGCCTCTTCTTTGTGGCCAAGCTTGCTCTTCCTAATTTTGCCACATTCGTTTTCAATGGTTTTGTGGCTGTGCCATGTACATTCTTGTAGTCACTGTATATATCAGAGTTTTTCCCCCTTATTTCACTTAGCATCATTTCATGTAAGTCTTTTCTTCCTTCTTGATATTAATCATATTCTTCATTTATTTACAACGTGGTAATACTGCGTTACATGCATGTACAACAATTTGTTGAGCTACTTCCTAATCAATTGAAAATTTGCTGCCCCCAAAAGCACTGCTACAAATATTTACATCTATGTTTAGCTTTTCTTTTTATGAATGACTTCCCTGGGGTATATACATAGTGATGGAATCTGGGGGTAGAGGGGTATGGACTTTTGAGCAATTTGATTTGCACAGTTCCAGATTACTTTCTAAAATAGTTCTGCTAATTCACAGTTCCACCAGCAACACAATTAGTGTGCCTATCTTTCCACAACCCTTCCAACACTGCCTATTCTTTAAAAAAATACAAAATTGAAAAAAACTATTCTTATCTTTGCCAATTTGTTGGATATGAAGTGAATTTGGGGTGTTATTTTGCTTTACAATTCTCTTATCATTAGTAATTTGTAATATTCTTTCTTGTTAATAATTTCCATTTCTTATGAGAACCATCTGTACATATCCCTGACTATTTCTCTATTGGAGAATGACTTTTGGTCTTATATATTTCTGTTCATTGCCTATTTTATCTTGACTACAAGCCCTTTCTCCTAGAAATTTGAGGCAAAGATTTTTTTCCCCAATTGACAGCTTCCCTTCTACTAGTTGCATGGATCTGTGTAAAATCTTTTCAATTTCATGTAATTAAAATTATTTATTTTAGCTTTTGTGATTGCTTCTATTCCCATTTTTGCTTAGAGTACTTCTCTTAACCATAGATGTAAATATATATATATATATATATATACATATATATATATGATTTGCTTGTCTTCTAATTTTTTATGGTCTGGTCTGTAACATTCAGGTTGAGTATCCATTTTAAGTTAAGAAATAAAGTCTTAGTCTAAGTCTATTTTCTGCCAGACTGCTTTCCAACTTTCCCAGCAGTTTTTATCACATAGGGAGTTCTTTCTTATGCAATTTATGTTTGGGAGTTTATCAAACATTGAGTAATTAAATTACTTTGTTCATTTCCTACCAGCTGCACAGCTTGGATTGGACTTCACCATCATCATGCCTTCCCAGGAAAAGCTCATCACCAGGAAATTCATCATCATGGGAATTGCATCAGCTTTGGTATTCACATCTCATCAGTACTCTAAGCTGCCTCTGCCCCTCTGATTGGAGGGCTGAGTCAAAATCACCTCCCAAAGCCCCCATTTAAAGAGAATTCAGAAGCCCAGCCAACTCTTTATTTCCCACTAGCCACACTGCTTGGATTTGACTCTATCATCATCATGCTCCCACCAGGTACCTTCTCCCAACTCCCTCCTCCCTCTTTTAAGCTTCTTTTTGCGTGTTGTTTTCCCCTATTAGATTGTAATAAGCTCCTTGAGAGTAAGGACTGTCTTTCTTTTTTTGTTTTTTGTGTCTGGCACATAGTAGGTGTTTAATAGATGTTTACTGTATTATACTTATTGTATTCTAGTTCTCCCTTATCTAGTCTGTTCCACTGACCTACTTCTCCACTTTTTAAATACTACCAAATGCTTTTGATGACTACTACTTAACAATGCAGCTTGAAGCATGGAAGTATTAGTCCTTCTGTATTCCTGCTTTTTTATACTGTTTAACCCTTGATATTCTAGCTCTTGTTCTGCCAAATGAATTGTTATTATTTTATTGAGAACTATAGCTCTTTGATAGATTGATTGGTATAGGATTAAAATTATAAATTAACTTTGGGAGTATTCATTATATTATATCGGCACTACCCAGCCATGAGCACTGGATATTCCTCTAGCTATTTAACTTGTTATTTGTTTCTTTTAGGAGCACTTTGTAACTGATCTATACTAGTGTTGAGCATGCTTTGGTAGATTGACTCACAAATATTTTATGCTCTTTGTAGTTATTTTGAATGGGATTTCTCTTTCTATTATTGCTTCTTATATTTTCTTAACTATATAAAAAAATTGTTGATTTTTGAGCTTATGTTGTAGCCTGCCATTTTGCTGATGTTATTATTTCAATTAGTTTCTTTGCTGATTACCTAGGATGTTCTAAGTAAACCTTTGTCATCAGTAGCAGCAATAGTTTTGTTTCACCTTTGCCTGCCTTTAAACCTTTAATTTCTTTTTTTTAAATTGATTTGTGTATTTACTTTTAGTTTACAACATTCAGTTCCACAATCCCTTGAGTTTCAAATTTTCTCCTCTCCCTCCACCCCCACCCCCACCCCCACCCCTACCCCTTGGCGGCTTGCAATAAAGTATAGGATCTGCAAATACTTTCACATTGGACCTTAGTCAGGTTGTATAGAAGGGTTGTAACCAATGGAGTGAACACTGGGAAAGAGGAAACAAAACCAATCAAGGAAAAGAACGAGTGCATGTAGTTTGCTTTAGTCTCCATTTAAACTCTGGTCTTTCTAGATCTTTCTCTGAATGTAGACATCTCCTTCCATCCTGAGACTTAAAGTTGTCTTATAACCTTGCATTGCTGAGAAGAGTCCAGTTTATCAAAGTTGGTCATCACATATACTTTGTGTCTGTCATTGTGTACAAATTTCTTCTGGTTCTGCTCTTCTTACTTAGCATCGGTTTGCATAAGCCTCTCCAGGTGAATATGAAGACGGTCTCCTCCCCATTTCTTATAGCACAAGAGTATCCATTACATTTATATGCCACAACTTGTTCAGCCATTCCCCAATTGATGGGCATCCCCTTGATTTTCAGTTTTTTGCCACCACAAAGAGAACTGCAATAAATATTTTTGTACATAAAAGTCTTCCTCCCACTTCTATGATCTCTTTGGGATACAACCATAGAAGTGTAAATCTTTCATTTCTTTCTCTCACTGCTATTGCTAGAATTCTTAGAACTATGTCAAATAGGAGTGAGAAAAGGGCAGAAGGCATCCTTTTTTGCTTCTGTGTTTAGGGGTAAAGGTTCTAGAGTATCTCCATTGTATAGTATGATGGCTTTTGCCATTAAATAAATATTTTTATGATAATAAAGGCCTCTTTCTGCCTATACTTTGTGAAGTTTTTGGCGTAAATGACTGGTATACTGTCAAAAAGTTTTTTTTTCTGTATTGAGATAATCATATGAGTTGAGGTATTTTTGTTTTTCATATGATGATGTTTATTGTGTTCCTAATATTGAACCATTTTTGCATCCTTGGTATAAATCCAACTATGTCATCATGATTCCTTGGATAAAATACTGTAGTTTTTTGGATATAATTTGGTTTAAAATTTCTGAATTCATATGTATTAATTATATTGGTTTATAGTTCTCCTGTGCTTTATCCTTCCTTGCTTTTTATATTAGGACATCATTTGTCTCCAAAAATGGGTTTAGTATAATCATTTCTTACTTTTTTGAGACTTTTGTATAGTATGGCTATTAATTTTTATTTTAAAAGTTTAATGGAGTTCTGCAAATTGATCTGAACCAAAAGTTTGGTTTGTTTGGCTTTTTTTCTTTTGTGGTTGTTTACCAGCTCGTTTGACGTCCCGTTTTTGAGATTGAGTTATTTAAATTCTCTACTTGGTGTTCTATTAATTTGGATGTTTTATATTTTTTGCACGCAATCCTTTATGGGTTTCTGACTTTTTAATGCACAGTTAGCTCATTAATCTTCTTCTTTTCTCTTTTGTTAATGTATGTTTCTAAAGATAGATTTTTTCTCTTAAGGACTACTTCAGTCGTATCCCGGAAAATGGTATATGTTGTTGCATCACTGTCTTATACATAATTACTATTTCTCTGATTTATTCTTTGACTCACTTACTATTTAGGATTTCATTATAAAGTCTCAATTTAGGGTTATGTCTTTTGTACACCCTGAGGTGATTGCTGATTTTACTGTGTAATCATCCTTAAAGCATGTACTTAGTATTTTTGCCTTTTAGCATTTATTTTAAATAACTCCATGCCCTAATACATGGTAAGAAAAGAATTAAGTTCCAGATGGTACTCAAAAATATGTATATTCTTTAGTGATTCCATTGAAAGGATGCTTCAAACCTTTCAGCCCCTTTTTATCCAGCAATTTGTTGGATTCAGGAAGAGTAACCTCCCCATCCCTCCTCTCCTCTACTCTTGGTTGCTAAGAGTTACTGGCCTCAGCTTGTTATACAAAATGTTGTGGCAATGGCAAGGGTGGTGTGTTTTGGCAGACTGCAGCAGCAGGAAAATGACTGAGAGGACCCCAAGGTCATTTTTTTTGGATCTAGTAAAAACATTGTGGCTAGGAGAGAGGCGGGTGGGGTGGCACAATTGAGTGAGCCCTAGGGGTTAGGTTTTCCCCTGGTTAATTCATAATGGAGTTATCTCGTTCCACTTTTCCATGTCCTGTGGAGACAGCTGTAATAGCTATATGTCTGATGCATAATTGCTCCTTTTTATGGGGTGGAGGTTGAGAGTTACTGGGTGCTAGAGAAAATGTCTGATCCTCCATCTTATTGATCACATCTACAATACACATTTTCATCAGTATCTTTTCTTAACGTCACCCAAATTTTCCCTAGTTTCTCTCTTCCTCCCTCCAACTAATTTTGAATTCTTTCTTCAAAGACCCTTTATTGAGCAGAAATTTTATTGCTTTGTGATCAGTAAAGAATGAATTTAATATTTAATTTTCTGTATTTTTGTGAGGCTTTTATGCCTTAATATGTAGTTTATTTTTGTAAAGGTACTATACATGGTTGAGAAATATGTAAATACCCTTCTGTTCCCATTAAGGAACTGCCATAGATATATCATTTTTAATATTTTTTCTAATTTCTATTCAGATCTTTACATTTTCTTGTTTATGTTGTTGTATTTGTTTATGTCTAAAAAGAAAACATTGAGTTCCCCCACTTACTCTTATTTGTCCTTGACACTGAACTAATTTTTCTTGTATTTGGATGCTATGCTGTTCAGTACATATATACTAAGTATTAATATTGATTTGTCTATGGTGTCTTTAAATATAATGTTTTAGTTCCTTGCTTATTTCTTATGTATATTTTTACTTTCTTACTTATGAAATCATGATTTTTCCCTCCTTTTCTGAGTTCACCTGAATAGATTCTATTCTATCCCCTCATTTTAATTTGACATCAGTCACTATGTTTCAAATATTCTTCTTGTAAACAATATCTTGTTGGATTCTACTTTCTCATCCGTTCACCCACCATCCCTCCACATCTTGGGTGATTTCATCCCATTCACATTTTTGTTATGACTACTGTTTATATATATCCCTCTATCTTTTCCCCTTGTACTTTGCCCTGTCTTTATAAAGAAGTTGGTAAATATTCCCAACACTTATAATCTATATATGATACAACCTGTGTTTCTGTTCAGTTGTTGCTCTTCTCTTCTTCTTTCCCTGTACCCAATCGCAAATCTTTACTTTTTTTTCTTTCCTTTCAGTCTCCTTTCAGACTCCCCCCTCTGATACCGGAGATGTTTTTTTGCTTCTATTATTTTCTCCCTCTTAAATTAACTCCTTATCTCCCTCCTGTCTCCACCTATTTCCCTGTTGAATTTAATGTACTTTCATATCATATTTGTGTGTGTTCAACAAATCCTGGTTCGGATGAAAGTGACTTTGATGGGATGCCTGGTTCCCCACCCCCACCCCCACCCCTGACTCCATCCTCCATATTTTTATATTCTTAATGTCATATTCCTTTATAACGTGAGAGTCAATTCCCTCCTATTCTTTTCATCCCCACCATTGTTCCCTGTATTTACCATTTCTTCTTCTCAGACCAGGTCCTCAGCTTGTGTTAAAGAAGAAATTGTGTTGAAGAAATCAGTGTTCTGAGAGAACACTTGTTTCATCTGCCTGTATTAGCATGCAAATAATTTATCCTCACATAGTCCCTTCTAATTGATCATATGTATGTAACTTTCTGTGTCTCTCCTGCTTTTCCATTTCAAAATGTCTACTCAGTTCTGGCTTTTGCATGAGTAGTGTGTGGAAAGCATTTTTCATTAAAGGTCCATTTTCTCTCCTGTAGGACGATGCTCTGTTCTACCAGACAGGTTATTCTTTGCTATAAGCCTGTGTCTTTTGACTTTCCAAATAGTCTGTTCCAAGCTCTCAACTTCTTTTTAGTGATCAGTGCCAACTTTTGCATGATACCAACTGTGGATTCTTAGAACTCTAACTTCTTTTTCTTTCTGACTGCTTGCAGTACTTTTTCTTTGACTAGAACTCTGGACATGGGCTAGGATGGTTCTGGGCACTTAACTACTTTCTGTTCTAATTCTACTTGGCAATTTTTCCCTCCGAGCTATTGCATTTTCTAGATTTTGTTTGATTTCTTCCAGGTACTCTTGAGGCTATACTGACACTTGGTACTGAATTCTTCCAATTTTACTCGTTGGGCTTCTCTCAATTCAAGGTATTACTTTAGGGTGTTGAATGCTACATAGTCTTATCTGCGGCCTCAGTTTCTGCTAAGGTCAAACTCCACTTCCATACTGTTGGATTATATCAGTAGGTCCTGCAAGATCTTCAGTTAAGGGGCTAAGGCTACGCTTGCCCTCTGCAGGAATTGTTGGGCCATCTCTCCTGCTGTGGTTCAGACCTAGGCTGCCTAGTTACCATATTGGGCTGGTGCTGCTTGCATGCCGTGTTGGGCATTGTTCTAGCCCTTTCCCCTGATGCCCTCGGGTGCCAGTACTAGGTGCCCCTCTGGCCCTGTCTCTGCCATCAATGGACTCTGCTGTGTCACTCCCTTCTGCTCTGGCCTTGACTCTTGCATGTTTCACACTTTGCCTTCCACCTACCCTAGTGTATCTTTGTTCCATGTTTATACAGGATTTGGGCAGGTTTCCATACATCTCGGGGAAGAATGAAGGAGTTTATAGCTGATTCTCTTTGGTTTTCTTTATCATTGTTCTTTCTGGTGCATTTTAAAGCATTACTAGAGTGTTTGTGGGGAAATTTGTGTGCCTGTAGGTTTTAATATGCTGTCATCTCCCACAATTGCCTGAATCCCCATCAAGGGAAGGGTACCCTTGGAGAAGTATATCCCATTCTTACTAAACATGCTCAAAAGACTTGCATTCAATTTATAGCGTCTCTCAATCAAGATTCTCAGTCCTGTTCTCAAAGAAATATAAACCAAGAAAGACACCAGGGCTAAACATGCTATATGGGTGCCTCTTTCAAAAGCTATACTGAGAATCAAACTGTTAGTTGGCAAGAAATAGAATTAAAGATCTAGCTGATATAATTGTACTCTGATGAACACATTTTTGTGATATTAAAAATGTTTTGTATTCAATAAAATTGTCTTTATTAAAATGAGTGCATTCTATGCATTATGTACATGTGTGTGATGATCTCTACAATTTCTTTTTTTTAATACCAAATAGAATTTATGGGAAAGTTTACTGAAGGTCAAAGAATCAAGAGTCCTGGTCTTCCTAAGTTAACTAGTATGTATGAAGTTCTTACCACATGTCAGGCATTATACTAAGAATTGGGAATACAAAGAAAGACAAAAACTGTCTATACCCTCCGGGGGTCATCCTCTAAAGGGTAGTGCGACAACACCATGTAAATAAATAGAGATGTGTATAATACGTTGTCAATAGAAAGTAATCTGAGAGGGGGAAGCACCAGCAGCTGATGGGACTGGGGAAGGCTTGGGGTAGAAAGTGGGTGGGATCCTATGTTATTTGAAGGGCTCCCAATGGCAGGTTGCCTATCTGACAAGGACTACTTCCTCTTCAGGGAACCTAGCTCCCTCATTTCTAGGAAGAAACCTAGCCTTGTTTTTTAGCTCCAGGTGTTCCTTAAGCCTTCTTCTGGCCTTTCTGCTCCTGTTGCCATTTTTCTATTGTTGACCTCCTGACATAGGGCAGAATTCTCCCCTGCCTTGTCAGGTAATTTTACTTCTTGGCTGTGGTTGGGTTGGATTGGGTTTGGTTTTGAAGGGACAGAACATTCTCCCTGCCACGCTGAATGTGTTTCTTGAGTCCCTTCTCTTCTAGGAGTGAAAAGCAATGTGAATGAATAAAATGAACAAATGGAAAATTACTTCATTAGCACTTACTATATGCTAAATACTGTGCTAAGTGCTGGGGATGCATATTGAAAGCAAAGACCATTCTGGTCCTGGAGGAGTCTAAATTCTCATATGAAAAGAATGCTCATAGATGAATGGTGGCCAGGAAGGGGTACTTTGGTCCCAAATGAAACAAGAATGATGAATGGAATCATAAGGGAATAGACTGACATGCTCCTTCCAAAAACCATAGGAGAATTGACTTCTTCCTGGTTCCAGAACTGGAAGAAGGGCAAGCTGTTGAGAATATGGTCAGGGAATATGGAACGAAGTGAAATGCAGTGTCGTGTGTGCTCAAAATGCCAGGACAAGTGAGGTGGCCACCAATCAGAGCCATAGCCTGGTGTGGAAATTCAGCATGTTTAAATGCTTCAGCTCTTCAGTGGTGTCAAATTAGAACAGAAACTGGTGCATATTGACTTAGAAAATAGCAAATTAACATTACCTATGTTGCATTGTATTTTTATTTATTTTGTTTTTTAAAATTCCCAACTGCATTTTAATCTGATTTGGGCCACTTAGGAGTTTTGCTGAGGCCCAAGAGTTTGATACCTTTGCTCCAGAACATGTAAGTTTAGTTACTACATAAACACTATACATTTTGTGTCATTGCAAAATTTTATCTGTTCTCTATCCTCAGTGAAAGTGCAATCCCTGGTCCTTGTGGTTCTTGCCTGAAGAACTGTGGGGGCACACTGCTAGTGGGCATCTTCAGCTTCTGGGCTGTCTTTCTCCTTGTAGCCCAATTACCAAGCACCATGCCCAACTTCCTTTCAAAATTCCTTCTTCTGCTCAAATCCTACCGCTCCTCCCACATAACCTGTTCCTAAGTGGAAGGGGTTAAGATCACCAAAAAAATGAAAGGTCCCTTTCACAGTCCTGGCTAAGGTAAGAATTCACAATAAAACAGGGAGAGAGCAACCCTCAAAAGATGACACCATATCAATTATATAAAATTTAAAGCTTTTGCATGAACAAAATCAGCCCAACCCTGGAGAAATGTGCACCCTGAGGTCCTTCTCTCATGATTGGTGACTGCTTACCCCAATTTCATGAGGGGCCTCAACTGGGTTCCACTCCTTCCCGGTTCTACTCTCAGACTTAGTCTTCCTCTCTTCCTCTCCTGTTATCATTCCTCCCACAGGTAGCCTTTCCCTCCCCCACCTCACCCCCACCCACTGGCGCGGCCAGCTCTCCCTCAATCCAATGTTGTTAGCTCCTTGTGGACAAGGCTGTCTCCTTCATTTGTATGGGTACGTCTAACACTCAGTGAAGTGCCTGGGACATAGTAGGAGCTTTACAGACCGTCACAGAGCCTGTCTCCTTCAGTATATACAGCAGCAGAATCACTCTTTCAGTTGGGGTAATAGAAGTAGTCATAGATTGTATGGGGGCTTTTGCTGACACTTCCGCCATTTTTCAGGCATCTCCAACTCTTCGTGACCCCGAGACTACTCATGCTATCTGTGTATTTAATAACGCTGAGTGTCAAAGGCCCCACAAAGCAATCTGAGCAGGGCCTAGACGTTGCCTCTCCTGGTTGGTTAGGCCATGAGCACTGCACTGGAGCCCCATCCATCCGCGGCCCATCGGTGGTTAAGAATTCAGGCCCTAAGGGCGGCTAGGTGGCGCAGTGATAGAGCACCGGCCCTGTAATCAGAAGGACCTGAGTTCAAATCCAGCCTCAGACACTTAACTAGCTGTGTGTGACCTGCCTTCCCCCTCCAAAAAGCAAACTACGTCACTCAACGTCAAAGAAGCCGGCTTTGTGAGCGCCGAGCAGGGAAAGCAGGACGCAGACGTCGGGAGCGAGGCAGGGGAAGGCGCGGGGCCTGTATCTGCCGCCCATCTGCCTCCTTTTCCGTTCCTCCTCTGCCCCCTGCCATCGCCCTCCCTCGGGTCCTCATTCCTGCTTCCCTCCCGTCACCATCATGCCTGCCTCCTCCCGTTCTGGGCACAGGCCGCGTGGCATGCTCTCATGGGCCTGGACTGCGCTGGTGCTCCTGGGGGCGGCCTTCCTGGTGCTGAAGGGCGGCATCTTCATCTTGGCAGGCCTCTGCGGCCTGCTGTGGATCAAGGGCTGGCCGTGGTTTAAGGTAGAAGCCACAGCCGAGGCCAACGACACAGAGAGAGTGTGGCGCTGCCCGTCCCCCCCTCCCCCCTCCCCCCCAAGAAAAGGCAGACAAGGAGGGGAAGAAGGCCGCCACCAACGGCCTTGGGCGCTTAGTGTGGAGTGGGGGGGGGGGTCCACTGGCCACAAGCACCTTGTCTGCCTCTCCTTGTGCCTTTCGCTTTCTCCCCCGCTCCCCAGCCTTTGAGCATCCCTTAAGCCGCCCAGTAGCACCTGTTCTATGTGGGCAGTGCCACATGGTTCTCCAGGTTGTGTGGGTGGGGTGTTTTACATGTGACATGTAAAACAGCTCTTTCTGGCTTGACATGGCCTGCTCCCAACAGGCTCCACTAATCAAAGCCTAGAAATAATAGAAGAGAAAAGGCTTCCATACTTTGACCTTAAAAAGGTACTTTTCTGTAAAGAATATATTTCCTTTTGAAAATCAAGCCACTTTTCTTAGTTAACGGGCAGGATGGCCTTCCCTTGGGCAAAGTCTTTTCAAATGTGTTTAGTATTAAGTAAACCAAGTTTTTTTTTAATTTCTTTTTCATTTGTTTCCATTCTGCAACCATACCCAAACATACATTGAAACAACAAGACAAGGTGAGGAGGGAAACACTACTGGCAAGCTAGGCTGCTTTGGGATGCCAAGGAGAATATAGCAGAACTTCCTTGGCCTAGGAGATGTTCATTTTCTCACTGCTGCTTATGCCACTATGCCATATGTAGTATAAAGAGTGCTTAATTTAGTCAGAAAAGGTGTTCTGGGGGCAGCTAGGTGGCGCAGTGAATAGAGCACTGGCCCTGGAGTCAGGAGGACCTAAGTTCAAATCCAGCCTCAGACATTTAACACCATTAAGTGTGACCTTGGGCAAGTCACTAAACCCCAACTGCCCTCCAAAAAAAAAAAGCAAAAAAAAGAAAAGGTGTTCTGATTACTTTCGGTGTGGGCAAGTAAATTGTTAATCACTGAAGGAGCCTTTGGTTGGTTCTTTGGTGAAATGGGGACAATATTTGCTTAACTCTTAGGGGTTGTAACCAAAGTATGCTTTATACAAATAAGTTATTAAATAGGGGCTGGTGCAGAAACTCAACATGTACATTATATCCCTAAGGATCAGAACCTGGGAACATTTATCTTGATCTAGTTGGCAAACCTGTTCCTGGTTGTTGAATTCTTCTGGTGCTGAGACTGGGGAAACATCCTGAGAGTTACTGAGCCTTTTTTCTCAGCCTGTTTTAGATAAAGAATGCATAGAACCTAGCATGGGGCCTTGCACATAGTAGGTGCTTAATAAATGTTTACTAGATGCCTCAGATTCAGAAAGGCCAATTGAAAATATTTTTCAGCTCTTAACTTTGGAAAAGGTTAGAGGTGGGGTGGAGGGAACAGGCTGAGATTCCACATCATTTAACTACTGGTCGGAAATTTCATAACTCCATAAACCACAGATGCATAATTTCTTTCCTTTCTAGAAAAAGATCTTTCAAACAACACCAAATGATAATGATGCTACTTCAAAAAAATATATAGAAAACGGATTGTCTGTGCGCAACCTCTGCAAAGAGATCCTGAATGATTTCCCACACTCAGTTGCCACGCAGAAAAGAATTATGTTTAACCTCAGGATGGTAGAATATAAGCTGGCAGAACTGGAACAGTTTCTAGTTGCAAGAGGTATAAATGGAAAATTAGAGTATCAGCATACCTCTGGAAAAAAATCCATATTGTAGTATTCATGGAAATCGTCGATTAAAAAAATGAAGAAACTCAAAACTATTGATTTGATTGCTGATATAGGTATAAATATGAGGCAGCTAGGTGGTTCAGTGGATAGAGGACTGGACCTGGAGTCAGGAAGACCCGAGTTCAAATCCAGCCTTAGATGCTTACTAGCACTGTGGCCCTGGGCAAGTCATTTAATCTCTGCCTGCTTCAGCTTCCTCATCTGTAAAATGGGGATAATAGCACCTACCTTTCAAAATTGTTGAAAGGATCAAATGAAATAATATTTGTAATGTGATCTATAAATGCTAGCTATAATTATTCCTGATGAAAGGCTCCTTTGAGCCTTAGGACATAGTAACTCAAACCTCCGTGGCCGTATGCTGATGTATTTTAACAAATTCATTGATAATGGACTCACTGTAGTCAGAAAGGAGGAAGTTTAAGGAGATGATCTGTATGGTGGAAAAGTTATCAGAATTGTGATATCACTTAAATGGTACAATTGTTCCGTATCATTTCCCTCCCTTAACCATACTATGGGAAAGTCCCAGTAAGAAACTATTATAGCATGAATAGGAAGGTGTGCCTGAGAAACCTAAATGCTTTTTTAAAATCCTGAATAGGATTCTCACATTCCAATATCATTACAGCACACTGGAATAAATTCATAAATGGGGAAAAAGCACTTAAGTCCTTCTGTAAGGCATGTCCTGTGCTAAGCATAGGAAATACAAAGACAGAAGAGAGGATCCCTTTGAGGAGTTTACATACTAATTTGGGAAAAACAATCAATGGGAATGGTATTCTGGAAAGGTGGAGTCTGTTGGATAGTAAGAAACAATGGTCACTTGTTGAAATATAACTTAGGCCAAATCCCATAACAACAAACCTATTCAAGATCTTGCTGACGTCTTACTATTTAGAGTAATATTTGATACAGAAGAATTGCAATATACCAACAAGGACTGAATCCTTTGGATTTTGTTTTAACAATATTTGATGATAATACACTTAGCATTTTAAGATTTATGAGGTACCTCAGCCATAACCACCCAGAGGCAGGCAGTACAAATATTCCATATTATAGATAAAATAACAGGCTCAGGTTGTGACCTATCCCTGGTAAGGCGATTAATAAATATCACCTCACCTTTGAACTAAAGTCTCCCTACTTCAAGTCTGATGTTCCAACCACTACATCATGCTGGCTCTGTGATAACAGAACCATACACACTAAAAAAAATTCCATGAAATGTTAAGCACAAGTTAATTCTTTTTGTAAATAGTATTATATTTTTTCCAATTACTTGTAAAGATAGTTTTCAACATTCACTTTTTTAAGATTTTGAGTTGCAGGCTTTTTTTCCTCCTTTCCTTTTCTACCCTATTCCCTCCCCAAAACAGCAAGCAGTCTGACATAGGTTATACATGTGCAATCATGTAAACACTTCCACATTAGTCATGTTGTGAAAGAAGAAACAAAACAAAAGGGGAAAGCCACAAAAAAGCAAAAATAATCTGCTTCAGTCTGCATTCAGACTCCATAGTTCTTTCTCTGGTTGTGGAGAGCATTTTCCACTGTGAGTCTTGGAATTGTCTTACATCATTGTACTGCTGAGAAGAGCTAAGTCAATCATAGTTGATCATTACACAGTGTTACTGTGTATGATGTTCTGGTTCTGCTCACTTCACTCAGCATCAGTTAATCTAAGTCTTTCCAGGATTTTCTGAGATCCACCTGCTCATCTTTTCTTACAGCACAATAGTACTCCATTACATTCATATACCACAGCTTGTTCAGCCATTCACCAGTTGACAGGCATCCCTCGATTTCTAATTCTTGGCCACCACAAAAAGAGTTGCTATTAATATTTTTGTACATGTGGGTTCTTTTCCTTTTTGGTGATTTCTTTGGGATACAAACCTAATAGTGATATTGCAGGATCAAAGGGTATGCACAGTTTGATTGCCCTTTGGGAATAGTTCCAAAATGCTCTCCAGAATGGTTAGATCAGTTCACAGCTCCACGTCAATGTGTTAGTGTCCCAATTGTCCCTCAACCCCTCTAACATTTATCATTTTTCTTTTCTGTCATATTAACCAATCTTATAGGTGTGAGGTGATACCTCAGAATTATTTTCATTTGCATTTGTCTAACTAATAGTGACTTAGAGCATTTTTTCATATAACTGCAGATAGCTTTAATTTCTTCATCTGAAAACTGCCTATTCATATCCTTTGACTATCAATTGGGGAATGACTTGTTTTCTTATACATTTGACTCAATTCTCTACATATTTGAAAACTGAGGCCTTTATCAGAGATACTGGTTGTAAAATTTTTCCACCTTTCTTCTTTCCGTCTCATCTTGGTTGCATTGGTTTTGTTTGTGCAAAACCTTTTTAATTTAATGTAATCAAAATCCATTTTGCATTTCATAATGTTCTCTTATCTGTTCTTTGATCATAAATTCTTCCCTTCTCCGTAGATCTTAAAGATATGCTATTCCTTACTCTCCTAATTTGCTTATGGTATCACCCTGTATGTCTCAATCTCACGTACCCATATTGACTTTATCTTGGTACACATAAGCACAGGTTAATTTTGCCTATTGACAGTTACCCTGGAGAGCCTTTTTCACATGTGGAGGTAAGCCTGGGTTCTTGAAGACTTTGAGGAATATAAGATACGATAGGTCTTTTCCAAGGTAAAAATATGTTGAAAATAGGCCTGGCACAATAGACTTCCCTAATGCCCTAGTCAAATACAGAGAGACCCATTACTAGAAGACCACAAGGTTGGGAATTTTTTGACCACAGTCATTTGTAAAATGTAGGAGGATTGGGACCAGAGTTGATGGAAGGAGTACCAATATATGATACAGTATGTCTTCAGTATATGAGAGAGTTCCACTGTATACCCACCATTTCTTATGTCCTTTCCCATATACACTCAGTTTGACTGATAAAAAAAAAACTTTTCAGTCATCACAGAGGCAAATGATGAGAATAAGAAGTGGGAATCTCTTCTATCCCTAGAATTTTTCCTCACAATTTTTTTAACATGACACCACTTAGTACAATCACCAAGCAAGAACCAACAATTTAAGAACCAGATAGTACAGGCACTGCCTATTCTTTCCCAAACTGATTTGTGGAAAGCTGCTATTGTAGGATGTGAAATGTTGACCCGGGGAAAAAACTGAGAGTAGCAATGTGAGTCCCCCTGAAGTATTTAAATATGAATTATGAGGCAGTTTTCTAGTAGAAAATATTGAATTGCCCCAAACTTTCCCTTACCTCCCTCTTCTATATCCCAGGGATATGGCAAAACACCAAAGCCTTCCCTGGACCAGCATTGATCACTTTTGTAGTGCTTTGTAGGGTGATATATAAAGATGAGTTGTGTGTTAGTTCAAGCTGCAAAATCTTCTGGGGCTGGATTGGGCAAATTGCAGCTCATACAAGGCTCACGTCAGTAGATCCCACCATGTAAGTTACATTTCATCTAAGGAGTTAGAAACGTGATTTAAGCTTGCTTGTCCTGTAGTTTACATTTTCATTACTTTGGACAGGGGATGGTGATTGGGTCAAAAGATCAGTACTTCTTAACAATACCAACTTTGAGTCATAAGAGCCTAAATTCCTGATGGTCAATTTAGAGACCTTGTGCTTAACAGGTCATGGATCTGTGACGTAGGTTGAGTAGGAACCTATTTGGATCGGGACAAAATGAGTACAGATTAACCTGTGATTAACTTCATGATTGTTTTAAGACCATTGATCACTAGGCCTGACTATAGAAGATGGAACATAGGTTTCAGAGATTATTCCCCTCAATATGCATAAAGCATAGTAAGGAAACCAGTTACGTTCCAATTTTTTCTTCATATGCCATATATCACAAGCAAAAACAAATATGCGTGTGTGTGTGTGTGTGTGTGTGTACACATGAGTATGTATTCCACACCAGGTGTGGGAAGGTGAAGTTAGAATTAAATGGGAAATGTCAAAATCAGGGATTCTAGATTCTGTTGTTCTGTCATCTACTGGATAAAGAATCCCTCTCTTTCTGCCTTTTTTCACCCCTTATAAAATAGGAGTCATCATCAATTTCACAATGATCATCTGAAAAATAGCCAATACTTGAAAATATTATTTTCAACTTACATATTTTATATCACCAATTTCCATCATCTCATTTAATGTTCTGCCTAGATGTATATCATTTCTGAGAGAAACTTATTTCTATCATGTCTTTAATATATTAATTTGTTATTTTCTCACTTTATTCAAAATCATGCACCGCACTAAGAAAATATAAACACATGGTTCAAAAATGTTTCCATAGAAAAGAGAAGCTTTTGCTAGCTAAAGAACTGAATCAAAAATAAACTTCAATTATTAGAAAAACATTACGAGAATAATTTATTACAAAAAAAATCATTGTGCAACATAGACAGGTATGTGTATGAGGAGAGATAGATACAGAACAATGACCTGAAGGAAATTCAGATGAAGATGCTAAATCTGTGCAGATTCACTCCATTATGTTAAACTCCTGCTTACATGGCAAGAAAACGTCATAACTAAATTATACATATAGT
The DNA here is from genome assembly GCA_028646575.1 of Pseudocheirus occidentalis. NCBI lineage: Eukaryota > Metazoa > Chordata > Mammalia > Diprotodontia > Pseudocheiridae > Pseudocheirus > Pseudocheirus occidentalis. The sequence continues at coordinate 5,500,026 of CM053602.1, read as the reverse complement.
ATATACATCTTTTTACTCGATGAGCATACAAATAAATACTACGGCTTTTCATTTTCTGTACACTCTCCATTCTAAAAAAGAATCAAGTGAAATCTGTATTCCAAATGGATCTTATTCTGGTTTTGTATTACCACTGACAGTTGGTATTTCATGGTCATGTTCTTTTTTGGGGTCAACCATGCCACTGTATCTCTCGCCACGATGCCGCTCTAGGTATGGGCCCCAGTTGGAAGCTGGTCTGCAGCAACTTATAAAACGCTGAAAGGTGAAAAAAAAGGTTTGGTCTGAGAACTTCAGTGTTGCAGTCTATGTATGAGATTTTCATTTTTTAAAAAAGATTTAAGTTGATCATTGCTAAACAAAGACGAGAACAGAATGTACAAATTCACAAATGGTTAGGCAAAAATCTTATTTTCTGCATGAAAAATGATTATCCTTATTATTGATAATGCATATTCCACTGAGAATGAAATTATATTTTAATTTAATTACTGTTAATGAAATTATGTTAACTGAAGTAGAAAATCTGATTATGTAAATTATTTCATAAGCCAGAATAATGTTCCAGTGCCTGGCGCCAAGGGATGATGAGGAAAAGAATGTTCTGGGGCTAACTGCTCTTCATCTCACTTACCCCCCTCAAATTCCCAGTGATTTCTGTGGTCCAGACCCAACCCTAGAGGTGAGAACCTGGAGGAGGGTATTTCTGAGGGATCTGCTGAAATCTAGAGTATCCCCAGGAAGTCCAGCCTAACCAAGCATGATCTCTACATTTTTGCATGGGGACAAAGAACAAGACAGTTCCAAAGTCATGCCATTGTGAGTGGAAAGGTGTAGGTTTGTTTCATTCACACACACACACACACACACACACACACACACGTGCGCAGTTGACCTGTGCCAGCACAGAGAGTGTCCCTGGACAGGTGGGCATGAGGCTGCCCTCCTATCTATAACTTATTAGTACATAGCTTTTTGCCTTTTGTTTCCCCCATTAGACTGTGAGCTTCCTGAGGGCAAGGACTGTCTTCTGCCTTTCTTTGTATCCTCAGTGCTTCTCACGGTGCCTGACACATACTAGGTACTTTAATGTTTGTTGACTGACTGGTGAGGTTTTTTTTTTCTGAGATTTTTTTTGAGATTTTTTTTTTACCACCACCTTATAATTTAATGCATTTACATTGTGACCATAAGTAAAATGCTTGTACAGCCCCCTCCCCCAGCCAGGAACTCACCTGAACAAAGTTGCCTTTGGCTTTCATTATTTTCACTATTGCCATGATAGGGATCCATATGATGCAGAAAATAATCATGCACCAGCCTAGAGCGAGTGACCAGGTAGGATAGGGGATTTTAGCATACTCTGGTTTCTGAAATGTCACCAAGGACCAGATGAAAATGGTCTGTTAGGGTGAAATGGAGGAAATGAAAAGTTAACTTCAAGATCAGAGCGTTCTGTTCAAATGATATCATCGCTAAAACATCCAGTCAGGCCTTCAAAAACACCAGCAGTTTGTCATGAGCGGTTCACATTTCAAAGAAGTTTATGAAATTAGTTGGGCATTTTAGGAAGTTGTTGGCAGTATTTTTTTAATGATTTCAAAGAAGATAAAAATAGTATGTGGTAAACTAAAGGAATGTGTTTTGATTATGAATTTCCAAAAATAACCATTTGGACAAATTCTTCCTATCTCCAAGTAGATGGGTGTTCTGCATGTGTTTCAATAAATAGTATGCTGCCAGTATACTTATTTAAAAGTAAAGTTAGATTCTAAATGGGCGTTGTGGCAATGGGGTGGGGGCAGGGGTTGCATAGCACTTTTTTTATTCTGGGGAAATCTGGGACGTAGCAATTCAACTGGTTCCACAATGAGAGAATAAAATATGGAACAAGCATTGAGCAAACTCTATTACCCAGAGTCCTCTCCTCCATGCCTACTCAATTTCCAACCTCTTGGAGTGGGCATAGGGGAAAGAAACGAGACTCGCTTGGTGTATGTTTCCATAGAGAAAGCTAAATGTTGAAAAGGAAAACCTGTTAAAGCTGCCTCCGCTCAGTACCAAAATGATGGTGCTTCAAAACCAAAAAGATAATTCCAACTAGGTATTTCAAAATGTGTAGATAACAGTGACATCACCTGGCTTGTATGCTTATTTACTTCATCCATTTTCCTTTGACAGAATCTAGCACACTGACCCTAAATGTTGCCTCTGTCTACAAGTTTGCTTTTGGAGTTCAATGCACCTTTGCGAATAAAATCATTGAAATTCCATTCATGTTTTCCATACTGGTATGCAGATATCTGGCCACAGTGCTTCTCCACAAGAAACCAGAATGGCTTTCCTAAGCCTTGCAAATGTGCTTGTTATTTAATTTTAAATGTAAGTGCTTAGATACAAAGGCAGGAATGATCATAAGTTTACTGCAATATACACAATCATTTTATTTTCAGGAGCTGGGTCTATGATTCTGTCCATGTCTGGCACTTCCAGTGTGGAGCATTCTCTCTGCCAATGGAGATGGACAACTTGTCTGCAACTTAGAGCCTTTAGATAATTGCCAGTGTCAGAAGCATAACAAGACCCAACCAGGTCTTCCTTATTTCAAGGATGGTCCTCACCCCGCTACCCCATGCTATCTCTCAAATAATCATATATAATAGACCAAGGGTGGGGGAATTTGTAATAGATCATCATAGTCATTTAATCATTTAAACAATTACGCGATGTTGCCAATTAACACAACTCCACAATAAATCCCCTCTTTCCCGATGGACATTTTCCTGGTTTGGGACATTTTTAAGAATTGCAACTGGGTGTCAAGCTTTCCAGGAACTCAACTGTGGCTTCTCGTAAAGCCTGGGTAGCTACAAAAACAGCTCAAGTGAAAGGTTTACAGCATGACTGTAAAATGCATGTGTTGACAGCAACTGGGCTGGCTTAACGCAAAATGCTGCCAGAGTGATCAAAGTAACCCAAAATGGCTTTTTCAAGGGAAATTCTCAAATTAAATAGAATAATCACTGCCATTTTTAAAGTCCTTTAACGTGTGCACAAAGCTTTATAGCCATTATCCCACTTGATCTTCCCAACTACCTCATGAAGTAGATTATTTTTATCCCCCTCCCCCTGACTTTATAAAGTAGAGGTTCATAAAGGTCGAACAACTTGGCCAGACACATACAATGGCGGTCAGAGATAGGGTCTGCCCCCGACTTTGTCCAGCACTCTTTGCAGTGTGATGTCATGGTGCTTCATTGGTTCAATTTCCATTTTCCTTGGGGATGACTCGGTGTACTAAAATGCTAACTCAGCTCACAAGAATTTTCATCCATTGCTATCATAGGCCTCAGATGTTAGGCTTAAAGTTTAAGAAATCTGTGTAGGAGCCATACAATTGGAAACCTACTTCTATTTTCTATAACCAAGAAATGGAAATCTCTAGATAGGTTCAAGCTAACTAATCTTCCTAACCACCTTGCTATTATAGAGATCTTCTTACAAATGAAGAAATCAGAAGATAAGCAACTTTTCCACTAATCACTCAGCAATGAGCATGCACTGAAGGGTGGGCAATTGCTGTGATTTCCCGATTCTGTTGAAAATGAAGCTCACCAAAATCCAGCTCCTTCCTGTCTGATTTTACAGAGGAAGAAACTAAGGGTCATAAGGGGGAAATGACTTGGCCAAGGTAACACAGTGAAAACTATAGGATCCTAGTTCGAGGACTGATGAAGAACAATCTCTTCATTTTACAGATGAGGAAACTGAATCTAGAGACATTAAATGATTTACACCAGGTCAGACAGCATGGAACAGGTTCTCTGTCTCTAAATCTAACATTCCTTTCTGCATCCCAGCTGCCACTTATTGGCAATACTTGAATTGTTCTTGAAATATCTTGGGGGGGTGTGGTTTTGTCTCCCCAGAACCCTATAAACTCAATACAAGGACGATGTGTTAATTCTTCTGCGTTTCCATGGCACCTAGCCCACAATGGTAATAGGTACAAAGTGGGGAGGCTTAATAAATATTTATTCAATTGGCTAAGAGGCCATCTACCCCACCCCCTCAGCTCCTCAGGGGACTCCTTCGTGCATCATGTTGGGCTTCTCAAAAGAACCGCAGTGGACAGAGCACTAGCTCTGGAGTCAGGAAGACCTGAGTTCAAATCCAGCCCTAAATCCTTACTAGCTGTGTGACCCCGGGCAAGTGACTTAACCCTGATTGCTTCCCCCCCCCCCCGCCCAAATAAGTGGCTACACATGAAAATAAGAGTACTGTTTCTTACTGTCTCTACCCTGTTGTCTGATCGTTTTTAAAAGAAACATTGAAATGCCAGATACATGTGTGTATTCTTTGCTAGCAGATACATTTCATAGTATTGCTTACCATCAAAAGAAGAGGAGTAATGAAAAACCAGCAGGCTCTCCACCACAGCCAGAATATCCATCTCTTTGCTCCAATCATCATTTCTATGTCTTCAATGAATCTGTTCCCACCTAGTGGAAAAACCCAGCACAGAATGCATTGTGGCCAGCAGTTACATATCCCTCCAATCAGAATTTTTGTCCCCAATTCTCTTTGGCATGCCTGAATGATTTTTGTCTTTTACAACAGCAGGAATGCACACACCTCTAAATATGTCTGCTTAACAGAGTGGACAACTCCATCGAGTTCCAAATCGCAGTAGTACAAAGTGATGAAAGGGAAGCCATGTAAATAAAACATCATAGTAATAGCCTTTACAATAATGCTTTTACCATCAATTTCACAGATGGCTTACCATAAATCCATATGATCCCTATTATTTCCAGTATGGCTGCAATCAGAATGCCCCATCCAGCACAGAAATGGTCAATGAGATGAACCCAGTAAATTCCAGCCTAGCAAAGAAAACAACAAATCACTTCTAGATACATGAGGGGAAACTGAATTGCACCATACAGTTTTTAAGGTTCTCAGAACTCCATTTGTTCATTGCATTTAAATAGGTTCTGTAGCATTACATTCCACCCAATAAACGTGAAAATGATAGGTTTTCAAAAGTGAGTGCAGGGTGCCTATAGAGTATCAAAGCAAGATTGAACCATCCCCTCTCACTCTTCCCTGTATCACTCAATAAGAAGAGGCACCCAGAACGGTTCCTTTAGAAATTGCCAAAGATATTTCTTTAGAATATAGCTATTCTGTGATAATACTGAAGAAAGACATGGCCAAGAAAACTCCGTGGGCAGTATGGTCCTCGGGGTCATGAAGAGTCAAAAACAACTGAACAACAAAAATTCTGTGATAATAGATCTTGAATTGGAAGGGGACTTAGAGGTCACCAAATCTAACATCTTTATTTTAGATGAAGAAATGAGGGCCTAGAAAGGACTAGCCTAAGGTCACACAGGTTTAGTGGCAGACCTGGGATGTGAACCCAGGTTCTCTGACTCCAGATTCAGTATCTTTTCGTTTGTAACGCATCATCATCCAATAGAGATCAAATAAATGCATGCATAGGTTTGGTCAAGTCCAGCAGTTTATCACAGGGAGTTATTTATTTGATCCATTTGCCTCTGAAGAAACACAAAACATGATTGCTATGAAAAAAGTAAATGTTCTACCTGAGTTACACAGACCAGGCCTAGTAAAAACAAGAGCAAGCAACATCCCAAAGTTATGGGGGCTCTCAATCTCTTCATCACTTGGGGAAATAGATCTTGAATGGTTGTTGTAATTGTTTCTGTAGAGGAAAAATGATAATTCACATGTCAGCTCAGTGATCAGTAAGGTCTAATGATGATTTGGGGAATTCAAATGCAGTGACTCCACCCCCAGATGGTTATCAAGCATATCACTTTGGGGCACAGGGCCAATTAAATCTCTGGGGACACTTCTCAGTCTTAGGTCAGACCCTTTATCACTCTCTTCCCTCTTACAGGCCCTAGGAATTGGCCAGCTGGCCTTCCTTTTGCCTATCACCACCCAGAGTTTCTGGCCAGGAATTCCCTCTTCCCTAGGTCACTGAGCAATGGTCCCTCAGGTTTTTCCCTTGCCCTTTATTATGCGAGGATTTTCTCCTGCTGGAACAATAGAAAGTAGAAAAGGGGTGCAAAAGTAAAAGGTTGCCAAAGTACAAAACATCTCAGAATAAAAGACACCCCCCACCCCCCACCCCGTCTTCATGGGAATGTAAATGGAGCTGGGGCCTGCTTTTTCTTCACTCCATTTAAGTCATCTTCTTATTCCTATGAGCTCCCAGAAATTCTCCTTCCCTTGAGGAATTGTCAGCCATAGGCTGAGTCCACCATACCTTCTGCAATTAGCTCTATAGGCTAACAGAGGCATTTGTTGAATGCTGTTGAAAGTGAGTGTCAAAAGGACAGAAGTCAGATTGATCCCTATTATGAAGGAAAACCTTAGCCTCTTCAAGTGTCTTCCTTGTGTACAATGGAGGGCTATCCTAGATGTTTCCTTACTGATGCTATGAACCCAAGTGCCACGGTTGGTGGTTTTTAGAGATAAAGAGAACGCAAAAGATGGGATTTCTTTCCTCAATGAGGAAATCTAATTGGGGCCATTTTACTAGTACACATGAACCATGAGCAAACAAATGCAAAAGAAGGGATAACTAAGTACTTAGCTGTGTGGTTCCCATTCTGTGCACTCTTACCCAGTACGTTAGTCCAAAATTCTCTAAAGCACTCGTCAGTCATAATACCATTATGTGTGATAGTTTGTGTTCGTGACATGCCTCCACTTGGAAGTGAACTCCAAGAGGGCAAGGATCCTGTCATATGTAAACTTTGTATCTACCAAAAAGTGAGTCACAGTGCTATTCCTGCAGCTTGGGCTCAATAAATGTTGGACCATGATGTCAATGTCAAGAATAATTTTTCAGAAGAATGTTATAGAAGTATAATCACCAAGAAGCTCAGACTTGGAAAAAAAGCTGAGAAAATGCACCCCCTTCCTTTCTTTGCGGTGGGGGGGGGGACGACCATGCATATATTCTATTGCATGTATGGCCAAACTGACTTTATATGGTCCTTGGTTTTCTTGAGTTGGTTCATTTCTTTCTTTCTTTGTTCTAAGATACCATGACTGGTGAGGGGAAGAGGGAGGGATATCTTTGCAATGAAAGTAAGTAATGTAAAAAAGTAAAAAATGTAAAAAACAAGAAAAACAAAAAATACTAAGCAGAAGGAAACAGTCTAAAGAAAGCTGTTTTGAAATAAAAAGGACCTGAGTAAAATATGACTTTCTTTTGAAATATCACCCAAAACTTGCTTACCTATTGAAGCAAACTGAGAGTCAAGACCCAAAGTCAAAAGCATGAAGAAAAATAATATAGACCAAAACGGGGCAACCGGCAGCTGTGCTAGGGCTTCTGGGTAAGCAATGAATGCCAGATCAAAACCTAGGAAGAAGGTAGGAGATTTAGGGTTATCTTGGTTCAAAACAAAACAGAAACACAAAAACAAAATCAAGCAAAAACCCATACACACTTCCACATTGTTCATGTTTCACTTTGGCCATAATATTCCTCATGTATATATTCCTTATCAACAGCAACATTAAAAAATGATTTGTTCCATGAAGTGAAAATGAAAATATTCAACTTCCTGGAGCCAGTCTTAGGTATTTTAATAATTATCTTAGGAAATACTTCATGTTTGGGGGTTAGTAAAGAACTGTACTATGCTTCAGTGCCAAATACTTAAATGCAGTTTGTCACTTTACCTTAGAAACATTGACTCACAGGGCTGCTAGGTGGCGCAGTGAATAGAGCACTGGCCCTGGAGTCAGGAGGACCTGAGTTCAAATCCAGCCTCAGACAATTAACGCTATTAGCCATGTGACCTTGGGCAAGTAACTTAAGCCCAATTGCCCTGCCTTCCCCCCTCCAAAAGAAAAACAAAAAAGAAAAGAAACATTGACTCATTTCAAGTTAATTCCAGGATCAGAAAAAGACTGCTCTGAGGGACCAACTTCTGAATATTCATCCTTGTCTCTAAATTACCCCCATGAGTCACACAATCTGCAATATCCCTCTACCCAAAAGGGAACTCCAACAAAGTTGTAAGTAAAGGAAAATTCTATAAACTGAATTCTGCTTTCACTTTAATAGCGCATTACAGCATTACACAGAGATAATTCATCTTCACTTCTGATTTTTCTTCAGTTGCCCAGAATCAGAGTAGAATAGATTTAGAGCTGGAAGGAACTGCAGAGGCCATGTAGTCTAGTCCCCCTCATTTTACAGATAAAGAAACTAAGACATGCTTCCTTTTAAGTCCCAACTAAAATCCTTCCTTCTCCAGGAAGTCTCCCCCAACTCTTCTTCCTTCTAGCTCAGTGGTTCTCAACCTTCCTAATGCTGTGACCCTTTAATACTCATATGTGGGTGTATCTGCATGTGGGCGGACCTGCCTGGAGACAGATAAAGGAGCCGTGTCTAAGTTCCTAAGACTATCAGAAATATGTGTTTTCCAAAGGTCTTAGGCAACCCTTGTGAAAGGGTCATTCCACTCCAAAGGGGTCGCGACCCACAGGTTGAGAACTGCTGTAAGTGCCTTCTCTCTGTTCATTATTTGCTATTTCTCCTATCTATAGCTTGTTTTATAGATATTTGTTGGTAGGTTGTCTACTCCCCTCCATTACATAATAAGCCCCTTGAGGGCAGGGACTGTTTCCCTTTTTTTTTATATCCCAAGTGCTTAGCACACTGCCTTCCCATACTCTTGGTGCTTAATCAATGTTAATTGATTAATCAGTTGAACTGACTTGCCTAAGGTCATACAGGTTACAGTGTGAGGCTTCTAAGACTTTAAAGGTCCTCTACCCTTCCCCAGCACTGGAGTCAGGTGCTCTAGGATCTGGTCCTAGTAGTTCCACCTCCTTGCCAAGGCTGGGCAACCTTGGTCAAGAGAGTCAGACTTAGGAGCTGCACAATCTTTGGCAAGTCATAGTAACCTCTTTGGAATTGAGTTTCCTCAATTGCAACATAGGGACTAGAGTAACAGGTCTTTGTAAATATCCATTGATGCTACTGCTGTCATCACCACCATCATCATCATTTTCATTATCTCCTTCTCTAGGCCTCAGTTTCCTAATCCACAAAACAAAATCATTGATTGAGAAGGAATCACAGATTTTAGAGCAGGAAGGGGCCTTTGAAATCTTCAATTCACTGTCCAGGTGAGAAAGCTGAGGCCCAGAAAGATTAAATGACAGCCAGAGCTCCAAATCCAACCCTCTTTGCACTATAAATCACAGCTGCTTTTCTCATTCAGTTGATTAGTTGTGACCTCCTCTGGGCTTTTCTTGGCAAAGGTACTGGAGCTATTTGACATTTCCCTTCTCTAGCTCATTTTACAGATGAGGACACTGAGGCAAAGAGGGTAAAGTGACTTGCCCAGGGTCACCCAACCGGTAAGCATCTGAGGTCAGATTCAAACTCAGGTCTCTCAGACACCAGGCTCAGCACTCTCTTTGTTGCACTACCTAGCTACCACAGCTACTAGCTGGTTTCTAAGGTCCACTCCAGCTCTGCAATGGGATGGTCTTAGTTCTTCCCTCCTGCTATGTCAAATGAGTGAATGTTTTAAAGGAACCTGCAGATGGAGCCTATTCTTAAATCCTTCAATAAGGCAAATAATCATCTCTGATTAATCTATTTTGTGACCTGGAATTTGCATCTATCAGATTCTCTCATAGAGTATGTTCAAAGAAGGCCATTTTAACTTCCAGCCATATGGTCTGGAGGTATTTTTGAAGCTTAAATAAGACTACAAATGTAGAAAAAGAACATATAGTAGATCTGTTTGTTGGATCTCTCCAACTTTTATACTCCCTCAACTGCTACCTCAGGTACAAGGAATGTTGTAATTCTACTACCATGGTCAATGATGACTGTTCTAGACAGTGATCTATGAATATGCTGTCAGGCTTGTTCCACTTCCCATCTCTCTGTGGTCCTCCTTTCAGCTTCACATAGAAGTGTTCTTTGGAAGATTGGATTTTAGCTGGATCTTATGCCAGGCTCTGGGTAGGCTAATTTTTAATTCCTCTTCCCCTGTTATATAAGGCCACAGGATTCAGAATCTTCTTCCTCCTCTTTTGTTTTGCAAATGAGTTTCCAGAGTCACCCTTGGCCGCCATGTCCTGTTTGGCAAGGAGAGTGAGTATTTGCTCGCTAAGGCAGCGTGGAGGTTCCTTTGACTTTATTGTTGTAGTGACTGTTCTGCACTGCTAAACTTATCTATGAAATAGTGATTGAAAAGGGGTTTTACTTTTAACCTGTTCCCATTTTTTTAAGAATTGACAGCTGACAGCTTGTTTAAGCAGGTCAGGCTAGAGGTGCTGTAACTATGCACAGACCCATCTCCTTTTCATCTTCTTTCTAATCTACTATTGATTTTGATCTTCGGAATAAGAATCAGCGATCTGATTCGGAAATGCCTATGGCACTTGGCTTCCACTGCCATTCTGTTTAAATAGAATCACTCCTCAGTTTCTGTGACACTGCTTGCCATATCTAGCACCTGTGGACTCTTAAAGATTATAGACCTGGAGGCTCTGAGAAGTCTCCAAGCTCTGGGATGCTCTTGTTTCTTGATGCCAAACTGTATTTTCTCCCACAGTCTGGCCATCCTCCCCTTTGGCCATCTCAGCACTGGAGTCCCTGGGTATCAAGGAATGATACTTAGTCTGTAGGACCTGATGGAGTTCTTCATAGACCATTTCTGTTTTTTCATCCTCTGCAATGGATATTGGCTCATGAGAAGCTCCCACATGCCCATGTTCAACTTGAGTACTGCATAGGTACATGCATGGTGAAGCATGTCATGAAATAACATTCTATATCTACTTGGATGCCTGATGAAAACAACATGGAATTTCTTTGTCCTTCTCTTCAAGGACAACTGCAACTTTCATTCAGCTGTACTCTCCTTTTATCTACTAATTTCATCATTTCATTTATAACCGTTAGCTTCTAAATGCTTGCTATTATAATTATTTAGAATGAAAATATCAACACGGAAGTAGTTCAGTCCCTTGAGTTGCTTATCAATTCATTGGTTACTGGACAAAGAGCTCATTTAGAATCACAAGTATTAAATGAATATGTGTAGACAGTCTCAGAACTTAGACTTAGCTTCCTCTGGCTCATTCTCAGCTTCTCATTCAGATAAGGCCCATTTTTTAGTTGTGTCTGTTCACAGGGCACCGTCGGCCAAAGAATTCATGCCTTGTGGCCAAGCTGCTGATCACAGGCCTCTTGACTGGGCTGACTAATGGCAGATGCTGCCTATAGTCAAGCCTACACACAGAGCCCCTCCAGCCCGGTAGGAGCTGCCAAAGCTTGCACTCTAACGATAGAGGCCTTGAGAGCCTGTTCGCCTGTAGTCCTCAACATCTGACGCAAATCTTTCTACGTTTCTAAAAGCTTTATAGAGAATTCATGGAATGAGCACTAGATTAGCAGTAGGTGCTAAAAATGGATCATGTCATACCTGATTTTACAACCTGGGAGACCTCCTTTCCAGATATGTGCGCCATGTGCCCCAATATGGAAAAAATGGCGAATCCGGCAAACACACTGGTCAAGCAGTTTGTCAGACAAACCACAATGGCGTCAGAGTAGCAGTTGTTATTAAACTTATTGTAAGAAGAGAGAGCGACCAAGCCACCCCAGGCCACTGACAGCGAGTAGAATATCTGGGTAGCGGCATCTTTCCAGACCTAAAAATGAAACAAATTGGATGAAATGGGCCCCTGAAGTATGGCCCTTTTCATGCAGCAGGCCCCCTAGCACAGCTTTCCCCTCCCCAGGCAGCAATTCTCAGCCAGCCCTCTGCCCCCTAGTCTCTTTCCTTCAGCACATCTGACCTTTCACATGTTCCAGCCCCTCGGGGCCCTAGAACTAAATTCAGAAATTAAGCCATGGTAATGTGTGTTAATAGTTAATGTGGTATCCCCTCCCAGGTAAGATGTTTGCATTTTAATAATGCCCTTCACTTGTTAATGGAAAGGTAGGAGTTTCAGAGACCATCATCAGGCCAACCTTACCCTTAATCTTTGCTTAATTTAATTTCATCATTTGGATCAAATTCTGCCCCTAAAAAACCCAGTATCATGAATATCAACAATGGGAGGAATCTTTGAAAGCTGACCCCTGTAAGGGAGGTCATCACAATTCAATTCTACAAAGATTCATTCATCTTTTTCTAATAATACATTGCAATGACTGTTACTAACATGTACAGTTAGAAATAACTTATATTTCTATGGTACTTTAGAAGTGAAGGAGTACTTTCACACCTATTTTCTCTGCACAACGGAAGGAACATTGGCTTTGGAGTTGGGGGCTGGCTTCAAACCCTGAGTCTATCACTCCCTCCCTATGTAACCTTGAATATGTCGTTTCAACTGTCCAGACCTCATTTCCTCTCTGCATTACAGTTTATTTTCTGTAAAATGGGAAAATGATGCTTATATCACCTCCCTCATAAGATAGGGCAGGGGGGAGAGCTTTCTAAACCTTCCAGTGTCATGGAAATGGGAGCTAACATAACTATTATGTAAATATACAAATGAGCTCTGAGTTTTCTCAATATGGGAATTCCTTCCACCAAACCAGATCACTCATAGTCCTTCTTGGATTTAGGTTAGTCCTAAAGAGTTGTCTGAGTACTAAGAGGTTAAAAGATTCCCCCAAGGTCACACAACCAGTAAGTGTCCAAGGTGTGATCTGAACTCAGGTCTTCCTGACTTCAGGCCCAGTACTATAGCCACTATGTCTGGCTACTCCATCAATAGATGACTTCTAAGCTACACACACACACACACACACACACACACACACACACACACACCCCTCTAAAGCTATGCTGCTATGATCACCATTTTATCCTATGAGTTTAGTATTAATGTAATTATCCCCATTTCACAGAATAGGAAGCTGAAGCTTAGAGAGGTAAAGTAAGTTACTGGAGTGTCTTTGAGCTAGTTCATCAGAGCTTGGACTGCCCTCCATGTGTACTGTGCTTTGGAGATCCAAAGGGTATTATGTACATTATGAGTTAGCTTCTTCCCCACCCCCGCCCTACAACTCCAGCTGATAATGGCCATTTCTGTTTATTTCCAGTTTTCAGGATTTGAATGTAATTAGCATCCCTCAGAATAGAGCCTGCTGTTTTATTTTCATCCTAGCATAATTTTTAGGTAAGGCCTTATGGGAAGGAAAGAATGTGTCTTCCTTGTCATTGCTTGCCCATGTTGGAAAGATGGAGATAAATCAAAGAGATAGAAAGGAGGGAGCGAGGGGAAGCTAGAGACCAGGAATAAAGGGGAATAGTCAACTCAAGTTCCTGACACTTTATACACTGAGTCTGTGTGCAAGCTGGGCTTTGATGCCATCTCTCCATTGCTAGCTACAGCCCATGGTGCCCTCACAAGGTCATTAGGGGCGCCAACTAAGATGATGACTCTCAAATACTTTGTAATCAAAGCTCTGGCTATGTGAGCTATGTTTAGTTGTTTACAAAGTTTGTTGTTAAAAAAATTGGGGAGGGTACTTCATTTCCAGAGAGCTCATTGGTATGTAGTTCAGGAGGGAAGCGTATGGTTTAAACGTGCATTCGAGTTTCCCAGAAATATTTTAAAACTAGGCCTTAGTCTGCAACTAGAAAAAGGCAGCTTGTGAGACTACTTAGCGGTAGCACTCATCTTTACATATGCCCTTACTCAGACAATCATTGATCATGAGGATGATGATGGCTAACCTTCATGGTGCTCTTTAAGGTCATAAATTTTAAGGTGGAAGGGACTTCAGAGGTCAGCCAGTCCAACTTTCTTTCTTTACACATGAGGAAACTAAGGGTCAGATATGTGACTTGTCTCAGGTCATAGAGGCGTAAACATCAGAGGCAAGAACTGAATCCATTCTCTCTGACTTCAGACCCAGCATTCTTTGCACTGCAAAAGGTTTGCCAAGTGTCTTACACACATCGTCTCATCCAGTCACCTTGAAAGCTGGACTGAATCTTACCTCTGCTTCCTTCAGTTTTGTGAAATTCGACTGCTGTCCAATGTAGTAGGAAATACCTTTGGAGGCACCTTCAAGTGTTGCACCTCGCACCAACAGGATGAACAAGACCACATATGGGAACAAGGCTGTGAAATAGACTACCTGCCAAGAAAAAAAGAGATAAGGAATAATAGTCGTCATCTCTGTAAACATCAGGTCTGGGATTATGGTAGCTGGATGGCGCTGTAATGGAGAGAGCACTGGGCCTGGAGTCAGAAAGACCTGAGTTCAAATCTGACCTCAGACACTCACTAGCTTTGTGACCCTGGGACTTTACCCTTCTTGCCTCAGTTTCCTCATCCATGATATGAACTAGAGAAAGAGATGGCAAACCACTCTAGTATCTTTGCCAAGAAAACCCCAAATGGTGCCACAAAGAGGTGGACACAAGGACTTAACAACAAAGGTCTGGAATTATACTTTTGCATAAAGAAGAATGACTATCCAGAACAAATAGAGGCTAGTAACTTCAAAGCAATAAAGAAATCTTTCAAGTGGCCCAGAGACACCAAGGTCAGACCAAATGAATTCTCTTTTCTGTCTTTTCTCTTAAGGATCCATTTAAAAGAACAAACAAACAAAATCACCTTGCAAGAACCTCTCCCTTTCTGTTTGTAAGTGAAAGCCTAGGTAGTCATGATAATCTCAAGAGTAAATATGAAAGTCTTTTATAAATATGTTCTGGGAAAGCTAAATTAGGCCTGCTCTTCCTGGTTAGGATATGTGGGAAGTGGCACTGTAGGGTGCCATCTATGCAAAGCAGTGTGGCATGGTAGAGGGAGAGTAAGCTTTGGAGCCAGGTTCAAATTTCACTTCTGAACCATTACTGGCTGTGGTGACCCTGAGCAAGTCATTTAACCTTTTATTAATCTAGGCAGCTCTGTAAGTGGCAAAAAAAAAAAACTTGCCACCCTGCATTGGTAGAAGGAACTTCTTCACCCAGAAATTCCCTTTTACCAAAGGAAATCACAGACCAAGTCCCTATCCCTATCTCTATCTTTTGCACGCAGCCCTCGAAGAGAAAATAAAAGTACTTGGAAATGCATCCTGCCGTTCTCTAAAAGCAATTGAAAATGCCCTTGGACCCCTACTGCTAACATAGCAGTCTAACAGTCAGCATCCCAAGGTCAGGCTTGAGTGTCCTGGATTACATGTGGTTCTAACAGGCAGCCACCATGACTGGGATCTGTCCTAAATACAAGCTCTCTTTAGAACATTCTCCCAGTGATAGCTTCAACAAGTGCCTTGAAAAACTCTCCAAATTCAGGCAAGATAATATTCAAAAGGATTCTCTCCATATTGATAGCACAAGGAAGTGAGGTGCTGTGTTTTCAAAATGTTCAGTGGCAGAGTCAGTCCTATGAAGGCACTGCCAGAGTGTTTACAGGAGTCAACAACCGGTCTGTATGCAACTGGACCTCAGCCAAACTTGCTCTATTCTAGCACGGATAATCCTTTTATTTATTTATTTACTTGTAGTTTCCAACATCCAGTTCTACAATCCCTTGAGTGCCCAATTTTCTTCCCCTCCCTTTCCTCCCCTCCCCCCCCCATGGTGGCTTGTGATCCAATAGAGATAGGCTCTAAAATACCTTCACATTAAACATTAGTCAAGTTAACACGGATAATTCTAAAGTATGGACAGACCCAAGGTGGAGTCCCATTTGCTGCCTGGAATAGGGAACCTCTAAGAGGAAGAAGGCCTGTGGTATTTATCTTGCTTTAAGAAACCTTAAGACCCAGTGGGTAGAGGTCAAGGAAAATATGGTGTGATCTCTTATAGCACAAGCCTTTGGTTTGGTGGGGGAAAGGACGATTCAGAACTAGCATCCTAGAAAGCTTCCCAATTCTCCCTCCCAAGGGCCTCCCAGGACTGGATTCTGGAACTATGTTACTGATCAAGTCCCAGAAGTAGGCATGGATGTTCCATGGTAACATAGGAATGGTGAGGGGCAAAGGGATTTCAAGCTGGAGCCTTGGCATCCCTAAATGGAACCTTTGACCACTGACTGCCAAAGGAGAGCAAATGCAGAGTCTTGCCAATAAGCTTGCCCAAGCCCAGGAGAATAGCCCGCTCCATTCTCCCATAGAAGTCTCCCAGCTCTAGGCCAGTGCCAGATTTCTCAATCTGAAGACTCTAAAACTCTATCTCAGGGTCCTGGCTTCACATTGGGCATGCAGATAAGACAGTCAAAGCCTCTCCTTGTGGCAAAGCTTTACTATTCATTGCTGAACAACTTAGTGAATTCAATTATCTAGGGCTAGATTTTCCAGTTAGAGGA
Source organism: Pseudocheirus occidentalis (assembly GCA_028646575.1). NCBI lineage: Eukaryota > Metazoa > Chordata > Mammalia > Diprotodontia > Pseudocheiridae > Pseudocheirus > Pseudocheirus occidentalis. The sequence goes on along the minus strand of CM053602.1, from coordinate 5,483,661 downwards.
TTAAAGGTAAACACTTTTCACATATTTAAATATGACCATACAGCACATACAAACACGCATGGCTACAATGCTATGAAACTGCCAAACCTGCCTGGTCAACAGCTCCTAGTAAGTTCCCTGCCCACCCCTCCCCTGTGTGTGCATGGTGGGGGCAGGGGGGTGGGGGGGAGGCTTCCCCCATTAGGCCAGAAGCTCCTCCAGGACTCGGAAGTCTCTACTTTTGTAGTCTGATCCCTAGCATTCGTAGTAATGCTTGGTATATGGTAAATACTTCACAAATGGTTCTTCCTTCATCCACATTACCTTGCCTGAAGATTTGATCCCTTTAAACAGTGCTGCTCCAACTATAAGCCAGGCCAGAAGAAGGCAGAGGGCCAGGTACCACACAATCACCCCAGTTTCATCAATGCCACTGGAGCGCTGGAGTGCCACTTTGCTGAAAACACAAAAGCCCATTTATGAACATGAGCCACAGAAATGTTTTGAGTAAGTTTCATATAAAGCACCAAGCCTGGAGTCAAGGAGACCTGAGTTCCAATCTGGTCTCAGACACTTACTAGGCTGTGACCCTGAGCAAGTCACTTGACCTCACAGTTTGCCTCAGCTTCCTCATCTATAAAAGGAGCGAATAGTAGCACCTGCCTCCCAGGGTTGTTGTGATGCTCAAATAAGATGGTAATTGTAAAGCCTGGAGCACAGTGCCTGGCACCTCAATGTTAGCTATTGTCATTATGGAGGCTTGTGGAAGTCAGCAATTAACCCATTGTCAACCAGAACTAAACTCAGACTCTGAACCCCAGGAGACTCAAATGTTGAATGAAATGTTTCAGCTAGCACTCTGGAAACATTACTAAAAACTACCTTCTCTGAAGAAAGGGGATTATTGCATTGCCACCATTGTTTGCCAAGTTACAAATGAAGGGGAGCAAGCACATTTGAATTATATTTCATTTTTCTAACCTCATCCCATTTTGAGACTTCTGATCCCAATGGTTCTAAAGTTTGTACTCAGATGTGGCACCCACACTGTAAGCTGGATGTCCAGAACAGGGGGCTCCTCTTTGGTGGGATCACTTCTGGAGTCTGTGCCTAATATCTAGAGGGTGACCAAGCTAGCGAGGTGGGTAAGGAATAACTGAAGGCATTGAGGAGGCCAAAGCCTCCAGGAGTGTGGCCTGAAGTCTTTGAAGAACTGTAGAGCAGATGAGTCAAGTATTATGGGTGACTCAAAGGAACAGAATTCAGACCAATGGAGAGAAGTTGCAAGAATACAGATTTCCATTAGCAATAAGGAAGAGCCTCCCTGAAATCAGAGCTGTCCAAGAATAGACTGGGACACCTCGGTGAATGGTGAGTGCTCTGTCACTGGAAGTCAAAGAGTCAGACCTTGGCGATCATTCCCAGAGGAGGGAAATGAAGGCCCAAGAGGCTAAATGACTTATTTGCCCAAGGTCACTGAGGTGGTACTGGAGTCGAGCTCTGATTCCAAAGCTAGCCCACTTTCTACTTCTCCATGCTACCCCATGACAATGTGCAAGCACAGGCTGGACAACCATTTAGCAGGTATACTGTGGATGGGCTTCACAGATTGTGTGGCAGAGAGGCTTCAATGACCTCTCCTGGCCTTTCCACCACCAGGACTTTCTATAGCGCCTTCTAGCTAGTGTGTACCTTGTTAAGCACACAACTGACTTTTCAATCAATGCTTGAAAAATGAATTGATGACAAAACAGCTTTGCAGATATCCCCTCACTGAGGGGAGGCAATAATCGGGGTGGACCAGAGCCATAAGTAGCAATCCTGGGGTTGCTACTAGGACAAGGGCCATAAAACAAAGTAGGGAAGCTGGGGAGGGGGGAAAATCTCAAACATCAGGACACAGGGACCCTTGCTAAAGGGAGACCGAAATCCCAGGTTGCTAACTCCCAGGATCAGGGGACCCCAGATATCAGGAGGACACTGCTGGAGAAGGAAAGAGGGTGGGAAACAGCCAAGGAAAATCTCACCTGGGAGGGGGGCTGAATCCTGCCACCCAACCTAGAGCTTCCTAGTTTAATCAATTATTCTCACATGTGTTAGGCTCATTTGTTTATTCTTCTGCTGAAAGAGTGAGTAGAAGTGTCCTCAGGGTCTCTAAATTTCAACAACATGGGAAAAAACTTCAGCCCTGACCCCCCACTCCTTTAGTTGTGGCTCCCAAGCTGTGTGGGTAGTGAGGTCAATTCCATTCATTTCAACTCAACCAATGCTTATTAGAAGTCTGTTTTGTGTGCTGGACAAAGCCAAATGTGAAAGCAGTCTTTGTCCTTAAAGAGCTTACATTCTACTGGGAATGAAAACCACTCAGATCGATCTCATTTCTAGCTTTTTAGGAGGGCAAGATGAGAAGGAGACGAGACTCTGTTTTGCCCAGCCTCTTTAAAAGGCTCTTCGACATTCTGCTGGTCACTTGCTCAGGCCCCAGAATATCCAGGGTTTTCGGGGGATACTTACTCCCAATACTGCTCACTGGGAAGCTGCCCTGGTCGTTCCACCTGAGTGCCGTTTATGCAGGTCTGATTGTCGTCAAGTACCAACGAATAGTTCTTTTGGACAATGACGCCCATATCCATGCTCACATTACAGTAAGTTACTGAAGAGAAGAAGATAACCATGGTCAGCGCTGTGAAAGGGCATATGTTTTTTCCTGCATTCATTTGTGGGTGTGAAGGTGTATTTGGGTTTCATGTTTCCAAGATTTAAAGTACTGCTCCAACTGCTCATTTTTGAGCAGAAAAAAAATCATGTACTCCTAATGGAATGAAAATAGGAATCACCCCTATAAGTTTCTCCTATTACCCTCAGAAGAACAGCTAAGGGACAATTGCTCCCACACCCAAACACTCATGGGAGCCTTGCCAGAACTCTATGGAGCTGAAATAGCAATAACACCATGATTGCTTCCTTTGGTTGTGAGTGGCACAGCAGATAAGGCTGTTCCTAAGGTGTAAATGGAGCCTGCTTGCAACTGTATTCCCTGAAAAGTTCACAGAAGTCCTGAGATCTCTGGTGAATTGTTTTGTTTCTGGCAGTGATGACACTGAAGGATTTACTCTGGCTCTCCTTTCTCTAAATCACTATTTTCCTGCTTCTCTCCCTCCTCTTGCCTTCCTTCTTTTCTTTCACTTCCTCTTCTTGCCTTACCCCTTCTCTCTCAGGTCATTTGGCTTTCTCAGATTTTGCTTGCCCTCACCAAAAACCAAACCAAAACAAACCATTATTCCTTAATTGTCAAGGAGGGAACTTAGCCCTTCAGGTTTTTTTTTCTGAACAATGGCAACAGAACAACATAAATCTTCCCAATCCAACTGTGTCCAAGAGGGTACTTTACCTATGGGGGTTCGGCTGCAGTTGCTATCTGCCCAGTAGAAGCATTCAGACCAGGGCAGGACTTTTTGAAATGAAGCAAATAAATAATAGAGACTATAGGCAATAATGACATTGTAATAGATGGTTACGAATATTGAGATCAAGATCATGGTGATTCCCACACCTAGAAGAAAGGAAAACTGGTCACAATGAATACAAACTCAAAGGAAGTAGAGAATTAGTCCATCTGGTGAAGAAAGCCTCCTCCCACCCAATCTCCCTCACGATTCAGGCCCCAGAGGAAGAGATCTGTTTTGGACAAAGGTTTAGAAGGCCAGTCTGATTGATGGCTCTTGGCTTGAATCAAAATAACTGACAGTAAGCACCATTTCTGTAATTCCTTCAAGTTGGCAGAGCGCTCTCTAGACATGAACAACTTGGAGCCTCTCAGAAGCCCAAGGAGGCCTGTACTAAACATGTCATTTGCTCCATTTTCCAAATGGGGAAACCAACTTAGTGACGATGGTCACTGACCATTGTCTAGTTTGACAATTTCAGTGTGTCTAGTTTGACAATTTCAGTGTGTCTAGTTTGACAATTTCGGTGTGTCTAGTTTGACAATGGTCAAAGTCTAAGAGGCAGAATGTGAACCCAGGTCCTCCTGACCCAAATCTGACACTCAACTGAGGCTAGTTCAAATCTCTGCCTCTCTCTCCTTCACCCAGCTAACCATCTTGCATATGATGCTCTTGTTGCAGTGGGGCCAGCAATCAGGAGCAACAGAAATTTGAGGCTTGCCCCAAACAAGATAAAGAGGATTGTAGTAGTTCCTTCCATGGCAAGTTTTCTATCGTGTACTGAGCTGTTAGCTGCTTTACCTTTGTCAAAATGTATTTTTCATGGCACATTCCAATTATTCCAGATGCTTTTGCCGGTAGACAAAGCATATCTGATGTCCTGAGAGGAAGGCATTCTGATCTTGGAGTGGAGCCAAGGAATGCATCTATTGCACACTGGTGCCCTGTTCTATAGGGTCCATCCGCTGGACGGACATGCAGCAGAATGTCTCCTGAATCCTTCTGAATCAGGCATTGGAAAAGAGATGTGAAGTAAGGGATGCCAAAGGCAGTTTCAAGTCATTCATCCTCCAACCAATCAGGTGCTGGACACTAGGGCCGTGCCTCAGGGCAATTAGAAGAGAGAGGCAACTAATGGCTACTATTCTAGGGTTGCTATTATGTATTATATAGTCGTTTCTTGTTCTCCAAGAAACTCTAGCATTCACTTCGATTTAGAGATCATTTGATAGCTTTCAAAGTATACATTTGCATAAATAATCTAATTTGAGCTTTGCCCCAACTCTAGGCTGGAGGAGGCAGGAAGAGAAAGAGGCCTGTGCTTTTCCCTACACAGCACAGAAAGGCTAAGAGGAGAGAGACAAATGAACAAGTGCAGGGAGAAAGAGAAAGCAGCTGAGTAGGGGCCAAGGAGATGTGTCAAAAGGAAGCATGGAGGCCTATGGAGTCCCATAAGGGCCAGAGGAGAGATTCCTTCTAGTCAGAGAGGTGTAAGACTGGGGAGTGGGGAGGTTGGAAGAGGGAGGGACATGAGGAGGAAGGGATTTAATAATAATACCTACCTTGAAAAAGTGGCAGAACCCTCCAAACTGAAACTGGCCCCAGGCTGGCAAACTGGCCCAGTGAGCACTCCAGAAAGAACAAGGGCAACCCCGCCAGTGCCAACATTATTGCATAGGGTATGAGGAAGGCACCTTTCAAAGGGGAAAAGAAAACAAAATCACATTTGCCTTCTTTGACTAAGGCATTGGGGACAGTACTTTTGTTTGAAGTCAAGTTTCCTTTGGAATGAGGCGGCTTACTTCTAAATGAGAAGATAGGTGCTTGGTAAAAGTCTCCTTCCAGACTTTGGGAAGGATTCCTAATTCAGAATTCAGAGTCTAGTTTGAGTAAGAAGTCAAGCATTCAGCTTTGCACCCGATCGCAGGGAATGTTCCTCGCCTCTTTGCTCAGGTAGTGGAAGAAGCTGATCTAACAGGGCTTCTCATTTTGTAAAACGTGACAAAGTTCTTCCCCCTGGTAGTTAGGATTTTCCTGGTATTGTACCAGAACTTCAAGTCTTTTCCTGATCATTAAAGAAATGTTCATAGTCACCTCTAGATTTCTTAGGGATGGATTAACCTGCATGTGAGTAGGCAAAGCTTCTTGTTTCCTCCTTTCACCCACTGATAAGGAGCCTGCAGTCCACCCAAACCCCCGTGTCTTTTTCAGACATAATCCTGTCTAGCCCTGCCCTTAATCTGTGCTTGGGAAGTGGGTTTTGGAGTCCACATTTAAGACTTACATTTATCCCGATCATGTTTCATCTTTTTGGCCCTCACGAAAAAGATGAAGGGAAAAAAAAGCCTTAGCCTTACCTCAACAGGTGGTAGGCACGAAAAGAGAAGATTGCAGCCGACTTTTCAGCTTATTGGCTTTGTGGAAATGTCGATGGATGGGAGTAATGAAACTAGAGGCTAAAATGAGGCTTTTGTAATGAAGGCAAGACATTTCTTCACACCATAACCCTCTCCCCTACTGAAATGGATAGCAGAATCTTTAACTTCACATATGCTAAGGAACTCCAAACTCAGCTTTCCATCCAGTTATAACTGGAAAAGCCTGAAGGTTCCTTATATTCACTTCACAGTAGACATACCCTTAAGAACATCTCAGTCTTATTTGTCACTGGTTCATTGGGACCTGTATGGGAGAGGGTGGATAATACAATGGAAATCATCACTATGAATGATCTAACCTTAAATGATGCCGGTGGTATGATGGAATATCTAGTGTCAAGCCCAAACCCAAACCCAAACCTAAACTACATCAACAGGAGGAGAAAGAAAGTATCTATTTTGAATTGTTATGAAATGTAAGTGCTAAAGGAATCATTATTCCCATCTTTGACTTGAAACAGATGTCTTTTGCCTCTTTCTGTATCCCCAGCACTTAGCACAGGGCCTGGCACATAGTAGGTACTTAATGAATGCTTATTGGCTGACCAAATATGAGAACAGTTAACTGAAATGCCCAGACTATACAATCAGTAAGTGTCCGAGTTACCATTTGAACCCATGAATTCTTGACTCCAGGTCCCAGCCCAGTACTCTGTCAACAATTATGAAGTGAGATAAAACTTTCAGCCAGATAGTTGATCATTTCATTGATTCCTTAAGAGGATGCTAGTACATTTGGTTTCTGTTTAAACATCCAAGAGAGGTAGCATGTTCTAAACTCCATGGGGAGGGCAAGTTGGACAAATGAGCTTAAGTATTTTCTATGGAAGAACATCTATCTGTTCTAGGTATTTTTTGAAAGAGGAAACACAAATTACAAATGATCATGTGAAGAAACAAAGTTCAGTTCAGCTCAGGGATTCCACCTTCCTTCCACCCATCAAATTGGCAAAGGGAGTGAAATGCTGAGAGCCAGTGCTGACGTGGCTTTGGCAGAGCAAGCGTGCCAATAGCCTGCCACTAGAAATCACTAAAGACCTCAACAGTAAGAGTCACAGAAGCGGCAGTCCCCTTAGACCCAGTAGCCAAAGGATGTTGTCCCACCACTGTGATTATACCCTCTGGAGATTATTAACAGGCAATGAAAATTTATCAGCACTTAAATGTTCCCAGCTCAGCTATTTGTCACAGCAGCAACCCCTCCCCCCTCCTCCAAAATAACCCTGAAAACAAGCTCGAGGTCTAACAATTAGGGAATGGCCAAACAGTGTGTGGCTTGTGAACGCAATGACATGTTATTGTTCCATAATTTAAAAAAATAGGAAAAATAATCAAAGAAATATGAGGGGACCTAAGTAGTGGCATAGAAGTAAGAAATCAGACCAAAAAGAACACATAGAGTGTGTTCATAGAGTTGAGCTGTGCAATGGAAGAAATCGGTTCCAGCAACAAATAATACGCAGAGACTCAAAAGGGATCATAGGAACAAATACGAAGATATAGGCACATAAGTGTGCAAACACCTGCACACTTGTTTACAATCTCCAGCTTTGCTTACTTGTGTTTGGTTTGTCCTTTGTTTCTCGTTTCTAGGTTTGAACACTTGTACTTACTACAAAGTATTAAGAATAAATATAATATTTATAAATATAAATACATAAATATAAAATAATAATAGAATAAAATAGATTTTTTTAAAAGAGAAAACAATGATTGTTCTTTTTCCATGACTATACTAATGGCAAAAATCCTGCTTTCTGGTTCTTGATGTAATGAGTCCACTTTTCGAAAACACAAGTGTGCAAAAGTATAGGATAATGTGGCAGCTCTCAGCTCTAGAGACCTTTACACTCAAGCACTGCTCAAGGAACCTGGATTACTCACCATGGTTTTTCAACCCCAGCTAAATGTCCCCCCAGGCTACCTGACCTGTCAATGCTAAAGTCTCAACTCCTTTTCTTAACCTACCCACATACCCCTCTGGTGGAGGTAACGTGATTGGTGAACTGGCCCAAAAAAAGATCAGTGGGAGGGAAGAGATATTTGAGGGAGTTTGTCACTCCTTCATGTGTAATTCATCCTGATAATCATATTTCTAGCATCTCAGAGTTGTAAATACCTTGGAGGCCATCTAGGCTAGCAAATACCTGACCAAGAATGCCCTCTCTGGCATCCCCACTGTTAGAGTTGACTTTGGAATCCATAAAGCCCAAATATGTTTTCTTTATCCTGGTCAGAAAGAGAGGCAGGGAAAACCTGTTGCAGGGCACTAAGTTCATGACAGGTGTTCCCTAGACGTTTAAAACTACTACAAGGACTTCTGGGACTGAGATTGGGGAGCATTTCTGGGGTCAGTCCTAGAAGAAATTTTTCATTGTAAGGCCCGTATCTGCCCAATGAGAAGGGGTCAACAGATTGCCCTACATGTCTCTCCATCATCCCAAACAGTTTATCTGTGAGCCACTGTAGCCAAACAAGGTCATGGCTCCTGACTCATCTTCTAGCCAAATCACACACATGACTGAATGAGCCTAAGTCAGCAAGGGGGATTTCAGCACATAAGGATGGGCTAACCAGGGCTCTTTCTTCCTTCTCTGAAGACCAGTATAAAAGCTGTCATTCACCCAATTAAAAGGGGGGCACAACACTAGAAAATCTCAAGCACAAAATCCTATTGTAGTAAGCAAAAGTCATGACAATGGCACAGTTTCATTGGCACTGGGCGGGAGTTATGAAATACAAGGGCACGTCACCTCTGCACTTTTATTGGAACCTGTAATTAGTAAGCAAATAAAATAGGGTGTAAGTGAAAACTTGTTTCGATAGTACCAAGGGATTGTGCAATGCCTTCTTGCCCCCCTTCTTCTAATCTACTCTGCCTAAATAGCCTACAAGCTATAAATAATGCCACCTTACAAAAATGAATTCCACACCCTAGGCTTGAATTCAAACGAGAAAAGCTTTCAGAAGAGCCTGATTCAAAGACTTCCCACGTGTATGGCTTGGGCACATCCCTACTTAACCTCTCTGGGCCTCAGTTTCCAGCCATGTTAAATCACTGGATTGAATTAGTTGAACCCTTAGGTCTCTTCTAGTTCTAGGTCTATGATCATTCACTCCCTCGCTTTCTCCAAAGAAATACAAAGTTTCCAGTTCAGTCTCTTCCAGCTCCAAAGTGATGGCTGTGTAGTCTTGTGCCTACAGGCTACAATTTGAGCAAATTGAGCATTTTGAAAGGCAGAAACTCCTCCTTCTACCTTTCCCTCTAGGAAAAAGTAACATAATATTCCCGTTCACCCAACTTCCTAAGAGGTAGGGTCCTCTGATATGATTTTAGATCCATTTCCAGATGGAGGAGATTGAGGAACCTTTTACAAGACACACTGCTGATACGAGAAATACAGCATCTCCTCCCCCCGCCCAAAAAAAACCTTTTCCCACCTCCAGTGTGCAGAGTCTGATTTAATAGGCCATTTAGGACATCTGCCCTCCAGAAACCATGATTACCCTGCCCCTCCAACTTGTATTCTACAGACTTTATTGGTCACTCAGGGGATTGTTCTTTTAAAAGTATATTTATATATTTATTTTACCTCCTCCATTCTGGTAAGTCAAATAAGGGAATCTCCAGACATTTCCCAGTCCTACTGCATATCCAACCATGGAGAGAAGATAATCAGATTTTTGGGACCAGTTCCCACGTTCCTGGTTCTCATCATTTTCACCCACATGGAAATTCTCCGATGAAGCAGTCACTTTCTGAGAGATGAGAGAAAAGACATCTTTGGTCACTAGGGGTCTGTAGCCTAGGAAGCATCGTACAAGGCATCCATTCCCAAGGCCAAAGAGTGGCAGGCAAGGGGAAGCCCAGAGAAAAGTGGATGGTGTGCTAACTGAAAATTTCATAGAGTTCTGGAGATTGCTAGAAATAGCTTATTGGCAACTGGGCCTGGCCCCTGTCAGGAGTCGTTTGGAAGGACTGGAAGGAATGGGAGGTTAGATCCTCCTTCACTCAGTTCCATTTACGTTTGAGGAAAAAGCCACAAGCCTCGATCCATCCCAGGAAGAAGAAAATGGTGAGGAGTTGAGACTCCAATAACAAACTCCCCAAAAGAGGAAAGTGCAAAGTCAACACCTTGAAATCTTTGAGGGATTGGATCACTATGAGATCTCTGCCAAGAATCCATAGAGGGGGTCACTGGGGCTCTCTTGGGGTGTGGACCTGGAGAAGACAAGATCTCTCCTTCCTGCCCAGAGGACAGCAAACAGAAGGGAGGAGAGGAGGAGGAACCAGCCGCAGGTCTTGGAAGACACCCCATCCCCCCCCCAAGCAACCATTAGGACAACACAGGGGAGGAGGGCAATTAGAAGGGGCAAAGATGACTTGCAAACCGCAATGTGGCACTCCAAGATGCTCAAGGGATGGAGTGAGTCAGAGAGGCCCTGAGTCTCAGTCCTCACTGCTATTCCTGCCGCTCAGGCAGTGCTCTGAAATAAGAGGGGAGGACTTGGGGGCTTCTCGGACCCCTCATTTCTCCATCTTTGATCCCGAGTCCACCTCAGCCCAGGAAGCCACCAGCCCTCTGATTTCTAACGCAATCCCTCTGGGGCTCTCTGCCAACTGCACTTGAACTCGCAATGGAGTGGGCACGGAGGGCAGACACGGGACGGAGGAGCTGGTGCAGTCAGAATGAGAGGAGAGCTGCCACCTGTCTCCGCAGGGGAACCCCCGGGACACCCCCAGGCCGCCCCGCGCAGGTCCCTACCTCTTTCCCCCCGCGCCGTAAGAAGGCGGGTAACTTGAACTTGTCCATGCTGTGTTCCCTTTCCGCTCGTGTGTGCCTCTCTGGGCTCTCCTGGCCTCAGAGGCAGGCTGGCTGTCTTGGCTGGGCTGGGCTGGGCAGCGCCTTGGCAGGTGCCGGCTCCTCAGTCCCTACCTGGCAGATTGATGCACCTTCCCCAGGGGTGGGACCATTTATGAAGGCTGCGCTGCCCTTCCGCCCTCCAGTCTTCCCTCCCTCCCTCCGCCCCCTGCCCCAGGCCCAGCCCAGGTGAGCCGGCACGCAGCAGTCCGCACCTCCGCACCTCCGCACCTCCGCACCTCCGTGTTCGGGCCAGGGCTGGGCTGCTGGTAGAGGTGAAGGGCAGGGGTTGCCTCAGAGTCTCTTTGCAGCACTTCACCTCTTCCTCAGCCACTGCCCCACCCCTCCTTACCTGGGCTGCCATCCTGTCTCCAGGACTGGTGCTGATCCTCCCCTCCTCCCCCCTGCCCGTCCGTCTCATCTCCCCCTCCCCATTAGTTGTGCTGAGGCTGTCCAGAACACCTGGTATTCTGACCAGATGCATGTCTGCCCCCACCATTCGCCCCCTCCACCACCACCATTCCGGCCCTCTCCATGCCTTCCAGGGCTTAGAGGGCTTTTTATTTTTTTACCCGTACAACATTCCCCACTCCCACCCCCTATCCCCCAGTGCTCTCCCTGCTTCCACCATAGCCTGTAGAGCCCTTAGTCCTTGGGGGACTCCTGCTCTCCGGGGGAACCCTGAGCGGATTGTCTGCTTTCCAAACGGAGCCAGCTGGGAGGTAAAGTGAACTGCCTGGCAAAGTGTGACAAGAGCCAGCTCAGCTTTGGAACCTGGGACTCCCTCCCTTCCCAGGTGATAGCTCTGTGCCCACAGGCATCCATCCTTTGTGTGGCTTCCAAGAGGCCAGAGGGAAGCAGATTATGGGAAACCTAAAACCAAACAAAGGCTTCAGCAAGTCAAGGGCCAGAAAATAAACTAGGAAGAATTGTCCCGGCTTGGGCTTGGTCCGTGGCCAGGGAGGAAACGTGCACCAGGGCCATTGCATACCCCAAAGCCCCTTCCTCAGGAGGAGATGAGAGAGATGGCAGGACTGGCCACTGCTGGCAGCCACCACGTTACTGGCCCCCCAGCTGCTACCCAGCAAGGCGGTTTCCATTCCCAGTTAGCACTTTCCTTGGGGTGTTGCGGCACTGAAGGAAAAGGAGCAATCAGAAGAAGGGGAGATAACTGAGACTTGGAGGAGAGAGGATTAGGTACAACTCAGAAAGAAGCCGAACTTAGAGTTGGAAGAGGTGGGGGGGTGCCATCCGGTGGAACCAGCCTTTTGGGCCCCAGGAAAGGGCATGCACTTGTCCCAAGATAAACTGCCAGGAAGTAGGGGAGCCAGGAGCCAGAATCCAAAGCTGGGCCCTCTGCCTCCCAACTAGGCTGCCTTTCAGGAGGGGCAGTGGGGGACTTTGCTGAGCAGGTAGTAGGTAGGCTGGGAGAAAGAATCCTCGGAAGCACCACCAATGATCTCATCTCACCCAGCTACTGGCAAGCTGGTCACCTCTTTGGGACCCCCCCGGGAAAGCGAGGTGCCAAGTGTCCGTGCTTTCCCATGAGTCTCACTGACACCAAAGTGGCCACAACAGAATTTGGCATTTGAAAACAGCTGGTATTTGTGATTATGTTAAGGAAGCAAAGAGACAAACACGCCAAATAGCTCTCTCCTCCCTTCTTATTAAGATTAAGTCTGTGTGGTAATGGTGTGAAGTCATGTTTTGGGGCAGCTCTTCCACCATTAGCTCTTGACAACTAAACAGAAAGGGGGCCTGACTGCAGCCATTTGGAAGGGGCTAGGCAGACCCCTGAGAGGAGACATTAGTAAACCAACAGGTGAAAGGTCCGACCACTCCCATGATACCCAACACCGTATCTTGGCTACCCTAGTCTTTATTACCAACCTCTCCCAGCCCAACTCCTGTTACTTTCCTGTTACTTTCAACAGAAGAAATGAATTGGGGGGGGGGGCGGGGAGAACAGAGGCACAAATCCAACCATCAAGGACTAGATTTGAGTGGGTTTTGTGAATGAAAACTTGTTTAATCAAAAGCTATGTCTGCCATAGAAACTGGACTCGAGCACTCCAGGATTCTCTGATCTCATCGACATGGGCATACTCCCCGTGAGTAGATGACAGTGTTGTGCAGAGAATACGAGCAAGCCGAGACCTGGGTTCAAGATAAATTTAGGTGTGGATTTATTGATCAGGTGTGCGACTACCTGGACTGTACACTCAAATTAGTCAGTGATCTTTCGGGTTTGGGTTAGGCACAATATTCCTCACTTTCTTTCCATGAGAGTTGTGGAATCCTTGATAGAAACACACTGGCCCATCCTGATATCCTATGAACTTTACCTCTAGTAATGAAGATCCCAGCCCACTGTATGCAACTGTTTACCCTGCCCTCAGCTAGGTTAAACACAGGGGCTCTACCCATGTCCTGGGGGCTTTCCTTTCATTCTCCTAATGGGAAACATATGTATGGGCTCACTGGCAAAACCTTGCTGCCAGGTTGAGTTCTCTGACCCCTGGGAAGCATGAACTGGGGGTACAGGGGAGGGTGGGGTTGTGCAGACCATCACAAAGGTAGTCCTTCAATATAATGGTTCCAGATGGGTTCTCCAACATCATCAGAGGGTGACTAGAAAAAGCAACCCCAAAGCCCTTCCATGCTGCTAGCAGGCAAAGAGCCCTTAGAGGAAATGATCAGTTTCTTCCTGCCTCAGTGTCCCCCTCAGCTTTTCCCTCACATTCACCCCACATAATGAAACCATTGCCAAACCTTGGAGCTGCCACCTCCACAAGTTCACTCAGATCCATCCCCTTCTGGCCACTCACACAGCCAACTCATCACCTCTCGCCTGGACTATTACAACAGCCTCTTAATTGGCTCCCTGCCTCTCCCCTCTCTAATCGAGCCTTCATTTGGCTGCCAAAGTGATTTTTCTAAAACCCAGGTCTAGCCATGTTACTCCCCTTCCCCTAACCCCAGCCCCACCGGCTCCCTATTATCTCCTGGATCAAAAGGAAAGTCCTCTATTTGCCATTTCAAGCTCTTCACAACCAGGCCTACCTCCACCTTTCCGGTCTGCTTATACTTCCCTCCGGTCCTTGCCTTCTGTGATCCAGGAACACTGGCCTTTTGCTGCTCCTTACATACCGTACTCCAGCGGTCATCCCTGTGCCTTTTCCCTACCTATCATCTGTGCCTGGAATGTTCTCCTGCTGCCTTTGAGTTTCCCTTGCATCCTTCAAGACCTAGTTCAAACCTCACCTGCCATAGACCCTTCCTGGTCCTTCCCTCCCCACCCCCCAGCTACTGGCACCTTCATCTCTAAGGTTACTTTCCATCCATTCAGTATATATCTGGCATGTGCCTAGTTATTGCCAGGCTATCTCTCTCTCTAGAATGTAAGCTCAGTGAGAGCAGGGACCAAGTTTTCTACTTGCTGTATATCCTCAGAGTGTCTCCTTAGTGCCCCTCACTGAACTTTTTTTTTTTGCTTTTTGGAGGGCAATTGAGGTTAAATGACTTGCCCAAGGTCACAAGGCTAGTTTTTGTGTTAAGTGTCTGAGGTCATATTTGAACTCAGGTCCTTCTGACTCCAGGGCTGGTGCTCTATTCAGTGTGCCACCTAGCTGCCCCCAGTGCCCCGCACTGAGTAAGACCTTACTGAGTGTGTGTTGACTGGCTCCACTAAAGCCCTCTTCTGATATATGGCCCTGGTACAGAGGTCAGGCTGGCTTCTTGGAAGCTATACAAACCAAGTTCCACGTCAGACAGGTCCTTGCTTCAAGGATGGGCTGAGCTCCACATGGGGCCACCACTGTCACTTGATGACCAAACTTGAAGAGACTCAGCATCTGGTTGGTCTTAAGGGGTATGAATTTGGCAACTAAAGCAGCTCCTGAGGATCAGCCCCCCAAATTACTCTGGCAAAGAGGGCATCCACCCTGAGGAAATCATAGAACCTTGACATGTTAAAGAAAAGCGTTTCTCTTTAAGGTTCCTTCTGCCTCTAAAAGGTCATGCATCCCATTGATCATTGGAGAGAGAATGAATCAAAGATGTAGGGCTCAAGTGACTTAGAGGTCCTTAATATGGGAACAAAGAAGGCATCTTGGCCAACTCTGTGTACAGATTAGGAAACTGAGGCTGAGAGAAGCTGAAGCAAAGTGATTTCCCCAAACCATATAGCAGCGGCAAGGTCAAGACTGACCACAAGTCCAAAGCTCTTTCTGCCCCTTTTCATGTGCTCTCCTAATTCCATGTGAATATGTGATTTTATAGTGACCACATAATAATCTATAACCTTAGAAGGCCCTAGGGATTGAGCCAAAGAAGGAGGAAGGCAAAACAGAAGGAAAAAACTAGCCCCGCTTGTTAGGAGGAAAAGGACTAGCAGGGGTGGGAAACGTGTGGCAGGTTCCCCACCGCTGGACTAGAGTAATAAGGAAACAGGTAGCAGCCTGGAAAGTCTGGTACATGTGGCATTTCTGATGTTTCAAAGGACCCTGAAGCCACATAAGCTAGTTATTAGCTTAATAGGAGGAATGGCCTCACATGGCTTGACTGCACCTGCTCCTCCTTCACCTGTGGAACCCTGATCTGTTTCAAGACCTAGGAAAGGCTTCAGTGAGACCGAAGAAGTCATTTATATCTCCACATCCTTCTGGACTGGCGTCCCAATGGCTTGCAGAGCAGGCCACTTACAAAGAGAGAGCTCTCACAAAGTCGATGTACATTTGATATCCATTAGTCAGTTCCTTCCACACTCTTCTGCGCTAAAGATAAAAGAGAACGCTGGGCTCATGTTGTTATCTAAGACATAAAACAAGATCAGCTGTATGCATAACCTCGGCCAACTTTGAACCAAGTTAGGATGAGGCCCAAATCATGGGTATAGGATGGCAGTGGGCTGGGAATGGGAGACCTGAACTAACTTGACTGATACATTAAAGGAGAGAAATACTTACAATGCAGCCTTTTAAATGCCCTGCCACAGGCACTGTGTGCTACCATCCCTTAGAACAGTGGTTCTCAACCTGTGGGTCGTGACTTTTTTGGGGGTCAAATGACCCTTTCACAGGGATCACCTAAGACCATCGGAAAACACATATTTCCGATGGTCTTAGGAAGCGAGATACCGCTTCTCTATCTGTCTCCAGGGAGGTCTGCCCACATACAGATACACCCACATACAAGTATTAAAGGGTCATGGCATTAGGAAGGTTGAGAACCACTGCCTTAGAACTATGCCCAGTGGCACTGGGGGAGATTCCATTTGGCCTAGAGAAAGTGATTGCCTTGGGGTTTGCCTCTGAATATCAAAACCCACTTTTAGGGATGTCACCATTCTGAACCCCCTGTACCAGAATCATTGGAAAGATAGAACCTCTTATTTGAGAGCCATTGTGTTTAAATTGCAGACAGCTCCCACACATTTATAAATGTTTTCCTCAAATGAAAGACAATGACATTTGGGAACTCAATGTGGTCTAAGTGGGACAATCCCAAAAGTTATAAATTAGAGGATGGGACTTCAAATCCTGCAAATGGCAGTGGAACATGGGAGACAATGACGGCAGAGAGACAGTGATTGCTAGCTGTGTGACCTTGGCTAACTACTTGCCCTCTCTGGGTGCTGATTTCCTCATCTTTAAGTTGGGGAGTGGAGGGAAAATGGGTGGTCTTGGGGTTCAGCTATAGGTCTCTGATCTTATCATCTTTAAGTGCTTTTGAGGGCTGTAAATGTGGGCAAAGGCAATGCAGGGGCCTCTCAAACTACCTGTTATCCATCATTGGCCACGTGAAATGCCACTTCTTTCAATTCACCCTTCCTACGTTTCCCATGTCCTTCTGTTCCATGCTAACTTTGGAAAGCTCTGGACCAATTTCCAGTCCATGACAGTCCATCTCTCCCCTCCATACTTCTGTCCAGACTCTAGCCCACACCTGGAATGCTTGCTGTCGGTGCCTCTGCACTTGGAATCCTTGGCTCTCTTTTCCTAACATCTCCTACTAGAGACCTCTGTGGACTTGGCTGAGGATTGGGGCCCCTAGTTACTTTGAATTTCTTTCATATAGGTTGTTCCTCCCTTAAATATTAGCTCCCCAAGGGCATGGATTGTCAGTGACAATCATAAAATGCAATGACAGTTACACTGAGAAGCTGGAGTGTGGCATTGTTGGGTTGAAGTTTCAATTCTGACCCTGAAGTTTCCTAGCACAAGACTCTTTCCTTTTCTACCTCAGTTTCCTCCTCTGCAAAATGGGAATGGACTTGTCAGATTGTCTCTCTGGTTTCTTCCAGCTTTCATATTTGAGGAATTAGGGAATTATCTCAGGGAAGTAGAAAAAGCAACAGAAGTTGGAAAATATAGAACAACTCCTAGCTCTGTTACTAGCTAGCTGTGTGACCCTGGGCAAGTCCCTTTCCCTCTCTGAGCTTCAGTTTCCTCAGCAGTAGAATGAAGTTGAGTTAAGTTCCTGGCCAACTCTAAGGCCTATGAAAGCTTCTCCTTCCTCTTCTTTACCTTTCTCCTTCTTCCTTCCCCCTTCTATCAAGTACCAAGCAAACAATCATTAATATTCTCCCTTCTAGGACCTGCCTCCCCCCTTAACACCAGCTCACAATCTCAGTCCACAAGCTCGGGAATCCAGGGACAGTGGGGAAGGAGGAGATCTGGGCTTATCCACTTGGAAGAGTGTCTTGTGACTTGCCTGCCTGCCTACCTACTTGCTGAGAAGGCTTGTAGCTTGGGCAGGAGCACCTAGGCAATGAGGACACTGCCATCTTGGGGCAGGCCGTTGGGGCAGGTCCTGGTGGCCAGCCACAAAGCTGATCTGTTACCACACTCACCCCAAATGCCTAATATTACCTTTCCAGTGACCAGGTTGTTGTTGTCAAGTGAGGCTAGGCACCTTGAGTAGCTGGGAATTATGCAATGCCAGCAAGGGCAGGCTGCAGTGGGATTATAACCTGACTCACTTGTTTGTGTTTTTGGTGTCTGGAAGTAAAAGAGGGAACCATGTCTTTAAGACTTGCTTGTAAAGTGTTATTGAAAAAATTCAGGATATCATTAAAAAAGACCAGGCATTTCTATAAGACCTTCTGTTCCCAAGAATTTTTACTGATCACAGTGACTCCCTCTAGGAAGGTTGGTATGTAAGACTTATGTCAGGTATGGAAGCTAACTTCTACCTGGGACATTTACTGGTTCTATGACCCTTGGCAAGTCAGGCTGCTAGGGGACGCTGAAGTGGATAGAGGGCAGGATCTAGAATTAAGAAGACTTTATCTCACTGGGCTCAAATCTGGCTTCAGATACTTCCTAGCTGTGTGACCCTGAGCAAGTCACTTAAGCCTGTTTGCCTCAGTTTCCTCCTCTATAAAATGAGCTAGAGAAGGAACTGGTAAACTACTCTAGTATCTTTGCTAAGAAAACCCCAAATGGGGTCATGAAGCGTCTGGAAATGACTGAACAACAAGTGACATCACCCGTCTGAGGTTGAGATTCCTCACCTCTAAATTAGGATCAGAATTCCTGTAGCCCTTGCCTCAGAGAGGTGTTTTCAGGACTAAATGAGATCTGTTACATAGGGAGCTTTATAAATCTTAAAGAGTCTATAGACAAAGAATGACATCAGAAATACCCTGATAATAGTGGCAGCAGTGGTGGTGGTGCTGCTGGTGAGGATGACAATGATGGTGAGGATGGCCTTTCCTTACATGACTTTATTGGAGCCTCAAGTCAACCCTGTGAAGCAGACACTACAGACACATTCTTGTCCCCTTCTTATTGAATTTATTTTCTTAATGATTAATGGAGGCCAAGCACAATGAAATGGCTTGCCTCTGCTGCCATGGCTGATAAATGGTACTTCTCAACCCAGGTCTTCCTGATGCCAAGGCTGCCATGCCATGTGTTGCACCATCTTTTGCCTCCTACTTTTCAAATTGCACAGTTCAAAACTGGCACAGAGCTGTAGAGAATTAGGTGGAATGGCACATAGTAGGACTGCTGTGGAGCCGGCAATAAAACTGCAGTTTCCAGCAGGGTTTTAGCTCCCAATCCAGTCAGCAAATCCTAGAAATCACTCTGCAGTTGGGCAAACCTCTATCCCCAGTAGCAGAAGCAGCCCCTAGGATGGCAGGTGGAGGGCAGGCCTACCGGCAGGCCTCCTAGAGTGTAGCCACTCCGAAGCTCTCCCCAACTTTGGTTCTCCACCTGAGGTTGTATAGAGGGTGCTCCCTTCCAAAGAGTGTGCTTTCTAGACCATGGATGCCTCTTCCACTTCTCCTGGGGCAGCAGAAGGCACACACAGTCAGCCAATTATGGGATAAAACAATAATCATGTGTGGACATTTCCTTTCCTTACAAATTATAAGACACATTAGGTCAATTGCAGGTAAACAATCCCATTATTTAAATTAGCTGGCAGCAGCTGACTCAGAGAAAAGGCTCTCCCTCCCGGGTGGCTGACTCCCACCTTTGGCCCTGATCCTGGGATTCCTCAGGCCTTCCTTGCTGACCTCCAGGGCCTGGCCCCATCCTGGAGCTGCTCTCTCCTTTGCCTCCCAAACCCTGCCTTGCTGGGCGTCCTGTCCACACCATCCCTCTTAGTATCCCTTTAGCAAACTCTCTTCTCCGGCTCCTTTAGGCAAGCCTTTCAGGCTTGACCATCCAGTTTCCTTCAAATCAGATCTCCACTTCTCAGTTTCACGGAAGCCCAGCTCAGGGGTGAAGACCCTGCAGTCTTACAGCCACGTGGCCTCAAGGCCACAGGCTCCCCACCCCTGGTCCAGCTCATCACCAGAGCTTGTGAGTTTTCTTTCATTTGTAAGTTGCACCTCTCCTTTTCCAAGGGAACCATTTCCAGTGAGACCTATCACACAAGCCTGCCTGTCAAACAATTCTTACTCAGTGTGAAACATTAGCGTATCTGAAATCCAGTTTACACTGTGATTAATCCTGCCCTAACCAGAGAGGTACCCCCTCTTTCCACAGCTGACACACAATGGGCAAGCTGGATGCCAACTCCTGACTGGGCAAGCTCACAGAGGTTTGGCACGGGACTGGACAGGTGATAACTGTCAGAAGTTCCTCCAGACCACAGAAGACCAGAGAAACCCCAGCACCACTTTTTAACGAGGACACTCACCTAAACTAGTGGTTTTATGGACAATTAATAGAGGGTAGACAGTGGAGAGAGTGTTGGCCAGCACTCAGGAAGTCAGGAAGACCTGAGTTCAAATTTAGCCTCAAATACTTACTAGCAGTGTGACCCTGGGCAAGTCACTTAACCCTGTTTGCCTCAGTTTCCTCCTCTGTAAAATGAGCTGGAGAAGGAAATGGCAAACCACCCCTTTATCTTTGCCAAGAAAACTCCACATGGGGTCACAAAGAGTTGGACATGACTGAACAACAAACCTTTCCTTTTAAAGTCGTCTTTTGTATTGTCCAGAAGGCAGGGATAGAGCAGTATCAGGCAATAGCTTATAGT
>CM053602.1:5410345-5462938 GCA_028646575.1 Pseudocheirus occidentalis | reverse complement strand
CCTGTTTGCCTCAGTTTCCTCCTCTGTAAAATGAGCTGGAGAAGGAAATGGCAAACCACCCCTTTATCTTTGCCAAGAAAACTCCACATGGGGTCACAAAGAGTTGGACATGACTGAACAACAAACCTTTCCTTTTAAAGTCGTCTTTTGTATTGTCCAGAAGGCAGGGATAGAGCAGTATCAGGCAATAGCTTATAGTGAGCTTGAGTTCACAGTGAAATAACTAAAAAATACCAATGAAACCCAGCAAGTACCTATGCTTCAGGGCCATTTCCTAGGTGGCAGGAGCACCCTCTGACCTTGTACCTCTAGGCTGAGCACAGGCCTTGCTCACTTTTTGGAAGGGCAAAGAACTGGCATAGCTAAGCCAATTGGGGTTCTCTCCTGTCATGGGGCACAATCAACTGGGCTATAGGAAACAATCAGAATGAAGTAAGCTGAGACTCCAAAGAACATGCCCAATGACTGTGCCAACATAAATCAAAGGAACCATGGACGGCTGGGAAATGACACTGACCAGGCTTGACCCCCTCACAAAGAGATGGGAGGCCATCTTTGCCTGCTCCTCAGAAGGCACTGAGCTGGCTGCAGGTGGAACACTGTGTCAATATAGTGACTGGGTTTGCTTAGTGTTTTCTCTTCCTCTCTTTCTTATAAAATATTTTGTCTTAAGGGAGGACTTTCTAGAAGTGGAAGGGAATTAAGAGAATTAAGGGAGAAATGTAGGCAATATAAAAACAAAAGACGTCAATACAATTTATTTTTAAAATCAATGCTAAGAGATCTGTTGATTGATTTGTGAAAAAATGACAAGATATGCTCGTTCAGAAATGTTTATCACACCTGCCATTTTGTTTTTTTGAGAAGACAGACTGAACCATAACTTGAACTTGAGAAATCTTGATGGGGCAGCTAAGTGGTACAGTCAGGGAGCACCAGACCTAGGTCCAGAAAGAACTGAGTTGAAATCTGGCCTCAGACACTCACCAGCTGTGTGACCCTATTTGCCTCAGTTACTCATCTGTAAAATGGGGACACACTGGAGAAGGAAGTGGCAAAGCACCCCAATATCTTTGCCAACAAGCAGTATCTTGGTAACTTTGCTAAATGTGACCAGTTTTGTTCAGATATGCTAGGTCCTTCTAAAGTGATCCTGGGATGAGGAGATAAATGTGAAATGCTGAGAAGTTCTTGTTTCACTTGGTCCATAATTTGGGAACTGACAGATTGAGAAGGTCCTAGAACTGCATCTGATCATATTTCTACCCTTGAAAATCACTCAGTGATCATAGGATCCTAAATTTGGAATTGAAAGTGATCTCAGAAGTGACTTGTACAATCCCCTCACAATTCTGAGGGCCAGAGGAGTAAAGTGACTTGCCCAGGGACATACTGCTAGTCAGTTGCAGAACCAGGCCTTAAAACTTTGTCATCCTGTTTCCAAATGGAATGTTCTTCCTCCTGCCCCATTCTTCCTTCCACTTGGCAAAGAATGTCTAATAGATGGGAGAGGGGGAGGGGAAGAATGGGGAGGGACTTTTCAAATATAAACACAACACTTAATAAGCCAGCCCACTGGGAGAAGCTAGATGGGATCCTGGCAGCCTTTGAAAGGTAAGATGCCTGACTGAGCGCCAGTGGCTTCATCGTGTTTGTTATCTGTTCCTCTGTCCATAGCATGGCAACAACTTATTTCACAAGGTTGAACATGAATGCTTATTCTTGGCTCCTCATCTGTAAGTCTTGCTGACAGATATCTAAGAGGGGCACACAAATATCTGAGGGCAACTGGCCTTTCACAGTCAGAAGGTAGAGAGGCCTCAGGGAGTCCTTCAATAATAGCAAGGTGAAACACAGTCTAACAAGAGAAGAAATTCCCTGCCTACACCCAGCCACCTTCTCCTTCTTTCCCGTATAAGGAGGGGTTTATTTTTTGGGGAATATTATTACCATTCATTCTTTAGTCCAATGATTACTTTTTAAATGTTTAATCAATGCTCTGTGTGTGTGTGTGTGTGTGTGTGTGTGTGTGTGTGTGTAGCTATTACTTTCTGATGATTCCCCTCCAATAGAACAGAAGGTCTAAACCAGTGGTTCTCAATCTGTGGGTTGTAACCCCTTTGGGGGTTGAACGACCCTTTCACAGGGGTCACAGGGGTTGCCTAAGACCATCAGAAAACACATATTTCTGATGGTCTTACGAACTGAGACACCACTCCTCTATCAGTCTCCCAGGCAGGTCCACCCACATGCAAATATGCCCACATACAAGTATTAAAGGGTCACGACATTAGGAAGGTTGAGAACCACAGGCAAATAAGTTAACTTGAGCAAGAAATCAATACATTCTTTACCACTGTTGCTATTATCCCAGTTTCACAGGTGAGCCTCAGAGAGGTTAAATTATTTGCTTGTGGTCACACAGCACACTGGTGTCTAAGGCAAGGACAATCTCTACTCCACACCACCTGCTTCTCTATTACTGTAGCTACCCTAAAATCTGCCTGAAATCTACCCACCACCATCAGAGAATTGGCACAATAGAACCTGGTAAGGTCTGTTCTAGAAGTCTGTGACTACGTATATATCTCTATCTCATCTATATCTATATCATCTATGTCTATATCCATATCCATGTCTATATCTATTTATCTATCTATCTATCTGTCTATCTATCTATCTATCTATCTATCTATGGAGTAGAGATTGTAAGGGCAGCTAGGTGGCACAGTGGATAGAGTGCTAGGCCTGGAGACAGATCTCTTTCTGAGTTCACATCTGGCCTTAGACACTTTTAGCTGCGTGACCCTGGCCAAGTCATTTCACCCTGCTTGCCTCAGTTCCCTCATCTGGAAAATGAGTTGGAGAAGGAAATGGCAAATCACTCTAGTATCTTTGCCAAGAAAACCCCAAATGGGGTGACAAAGTCACACAGCTGAAAAATAAGTGAGCAATGACAGTGATGATTTTGATGGAATATTGTGGTGCTATAAAAAATATATAAAAATGACAAGGCACGGGATGGTTTCAGAAAAACCTGGGGAGACATTTTTTAATTTATGCAAAGTAAAGTGAGCAGAAGCAGAACATTGTAGCAACACTGTAAGGATGCTCCACTTGGAAAGACTTAGCTACTCTGGTCAAGATAATGATCCAAGACAACTCCGAGGGATCCATGATGGATTCTCCAGACTTAATGGAGTCTGGGTACAGATTGGAGCAGACTGTTAGTAAGTAGGCTAATATGCAGGCCTTCGAATGTATGACTGACTGACACGTGGCTTGCCTGCTGGGCATTGGGGGGAGGGGAGGAAGTCATTCGAAGGTCCCAGAGGTGGGGGAGGGCTCCCCCCTCTCACCCCCTCTCACCCCCCTCCTACAGGCCGCCAGCAGCCGCCGTGGAGACAGGGATGCCCAAGGCCAGAGGGAAGCAGCACGGCCTCAAATTTGTATGAGCTTCAATGGAAGGGCTTCCCGCCAGGCCGCTGAAGCGGGTGCTATGTCCTCTTCATCTTGCACGTGAGGCCACTGAGACCAACTGGCCGCGGCCCGCCCCCCAGCCTTGTGCCAGAGGAACCTCTCCATTCCGGCCTTCATTGCCTACCTGGGTCTCTCTTGGCCGAAGTCCCCGCCCCCTGCGGCCTCTCCTCCTAGACCTGCCCTTTAAAGAAGCCATGCAAGCCACAAGTGGCTGGCTTAGTTACCCTCAGTAGAATGTAGACTCTCTTGAAGGGCCAGGCCTGGCTTGCACTTGTAGTCCCAGCCTGGCACATAGTAAGTAGGCACTGAAGGAATGCTTTTTTAAAAAAAAATTATTTACTTTTAGTTTACAACATTACCAACGAATGCTTCTTCGCTTTTTGTGAAGTGGTGGTTAAGTGACTTGCCCAGGGTCACACATCCAGTCAACGTTTATGACAAGATTTGGGCTCCACTTTTCTGCTTCCAAGGGTAGACCCTCAGGTTGCTTCAAGTGATTGTCAGGAAGTCAGATCTGAAGGTGAGCAGGAAGCCAGACTCTAGAGGGTCTTTACTTCTGGCCTTTACATATCTGCCACTGTGAGGCCTATTAGCCTCTTAACCTAAGATCTGAGGCCTCTGGGCCTCCAAACTAGCCACTGAGAGGAGCCAGTGCTGCCCTGGCTGGCTCCTATCAATGAAATTTCTGACCTGCTTGTTTCATTCCCGGTTGAGTTACAGTCACTCCTGTTGTGAGGAGGCTAACTCATCTTGCCTCTCACTTTGACTAATATGGACAAGTTCATAGAGAGATGAAAAGCAAAATTATTTCAAATTATTTATCATTCTCCCCCTACCACACACACACACACACACACACACACACACACACACACACACCCAAGAGGGCAGGTGCTGTCAATCGAATTTCAGGCTAAAGTTGGGCTGCCCTTCTCCCATTTCTCAGCCCTAATCCCAACTGTGTAGACCCTTAGTTGATGGAAGTCACCCCTCCCCTTCAGACCTTCAATGACAAGAGGTCCCAAAACACTCTGTTCCTCATCTGGCCTCACTAAATAGCCCTCTAAGAACAACGTGGGCATGAACTCCATGTTCCCTAGGATCTCTAAGATCAAGATCGATAAGGCCCTTGAAGTCCATTGAGAGCCACTGGAGGCAGAACCTCCATCAGTGATGCCAAGTGGTGAGCTCAGGCCAAGCCAACTGTTAACAGGCCTTGGGTCTTCAGCCTGGAACTAGTCAGGAGGCTGTGGGGGAACTCAAAGCCTTTCTTCTCTTGCCAGCCCTGAGAGGTCTGATGATCTAGAGTACGGAAGGCTGGGTTTGGTTTCTGGAATGCTCAGATCCCATTTCTGATGCTCAGGATGTCCCTTCCCCTGTGCAAACCTGTTTCCTCATCTTTCAAACATGGTTAATAATGCCTGTGCTACTGGCCTCACAGGAGATATAATACATGCAAAGTGCTTGCAAACCTTCAAATGCTAAGGAAATCTTTTGCTGTTAGTACTATGAGACAGAATTAATCTGTTAGACCTTGAGAACTGGTGCAAGTCCTTTACTTCCAGGAATTCCTGTGGGGGAATTTAGGATTGATAAGAATCATTTGTATGGCCTTTTAACTGTTGCAAAGTACCTTAAAGATATCTCATTTTGGCCTCACCACAATGGGGAGGGGGATAGAAGGGAATAGGTGCTGTTATGATCCCCATCTGACACATGAAGAAATGGAGGGAGGCAGAGGTGAAGTGATTTGTATGAGGCTGGATTTGAACTCAGGTCTTGTTAACTCCATCCAGGTCAAGCCCAGAAACTGTTAAGAGGCCCATTAAGAGGCTGAGCTGCAAACGAACAACCAGGCAGCCCTTCGAGTTTCCTCTGGTTGTTGTGTCCTTATTAGCCAACTAACAGCTAACCATACTGACTGCCAGCTCAGCTGGCCAGTAGAAAGGGATTTCATATTGACTGACAGGTTCTTGGCCTCCCCCTCTTCCCGATCCTCTTTGGTCCCGACATACAAAGGCACCACACAGCAGCTGCCCCAGAAATACTGATGGACATTCAGCAGTGAGTACTTGACAGTTGCAGAACACATCCACAGTCATCTCAGCCATCTTCATGACTGCCTTGGATGGCAGTGGTACCAGTGTAATCACACCAATTTTGCAGATGGGAAAACTGAAGTATAAGTGGTTAGTGGTTCAGTTAAATGGTTAGTGGTTAAGCAAGAGTTTATTTACATGACTTGCCCAAGATGACAAGTTGAACTGACCAGCCTTGGCCTGAACCCCAGGTCTCCTGACTCCAAACCTAGCTCTCCCTCCCCTCTACCATGCTGCCTTCTCTACACCATACTAGAGGCCCAGCTGCAGATTAATGAGTAGCCAAAGGTCTCATGTGAACTGAGACCATTAAAAAGCCTAGTCAGACCCAAACCCTGAAATTCCAGAAGACAAAAAGGAAGCTAAGCCATGCTGTAGGTCTAGGATGTGGTCGCTGGCAGAATTGCAGAACACAGAGCAAGGAAAACCCAAACCACGTCTATGTTCCAGCTCTGAAATGGGCCAGAGCAAAGATACTTCTAGAGTGAGATAGAGCGAGGGTTGGTGCTTTTTGAGTGGCCATTAGGCCCTGAGTGAATGATCTTTGACTGGAGAACGACTGAGCATAATGCTAGAGCAGCAGAGAGATAATGCCTCTCTGGAGCTTAGGCAACTCCCTAGGATTTAGCTGCTAAGTCATGGTTGGCTAATAACGTATTCTTGGTAGAAGAGGTTCCTCACACCAAGAATCCCCCACGTTGATGAAATCCCAGATCTTTCATATATCACCAGCTTCTGTTTAAAGAAGTGTGACAGTATGGAGACAGATCAGATTGATCCCCAATATACATAAAGCAGATGCCAGTGAATTTTGCAGGCATTGGCATGATAGATTGTTTCATGAGGAAAGACAAGTTTGAGACTCGAAGGCTCAGAAGTTTGGAACTGGAAGACACCGCTGATGCCATCAGAGCCACCACCCATTCCCCTTCTCCCCTTCATATAGAAAGGCAGCAGAAGTCATCGGAAAGGCAGTGATCACTCTTGATTACATGGGACAGATGATGAATTGAATGACTAACTCTCTTCTATGTGGAAAAGTTGGAATCTAGGGCCCCAGAAAGTTACGTACACCACGGAGTTGAGTTGTTATAGCTGTTGGTTGTGCTTAATTGTGTCTCCTTGCATCAATCAAACAAGTCAGTAACATTTATAAGAGGATTCTAGGGGGTCCAGGGTCAGAGATGCATCCAGAGATGACTGGGTGGAAAAAACAAAGGACATCATTGAACTTTTTCAAAAAGAAGGGGGGCTAAAACCCAGGTGAGCTTTCTGAGCCTTCAGGGGAACAGCTTACCTATGTGTAAGTACCTCCTGTTAAGGCAAGGGATAAAACAGCATTTCCTTCAAACACCACAGGAGGAAGTGGGCAAAAACCACTGCCAGACCCCCAGCCTTAACTGCCTTGTTACCAAAAAGATGCCTTATTATTGCTCTTTGCAAATACTGTCTTAGTGAGCCTTTGTAACTTGCCAGGCTAGACTTAGAACTATGGAGACTGGGCCTGGAGATGAGTAATTGGATCAGTTATGAAATGAGTGAGTCACACTTTCAGTCTGGGTGGTGACATGAAATTAGCAGAGAGCATTTGGGATGTGATGCATTCATAATTATTTAAACATACTGACACTTGGCTGGTGACATCCTGTTTCTGGGAGCAATTTCAAGTCTGTGAGGTCAAGGTAATAGAGTATTTCTCTAGAGGTTCTGAGCCGGTTGGACCTCAGGAAGAAAGGAGTCAAGAGTGTTATTGTTCTAATTATTGAACAGGGTCAGTGTGGCATAGGAGATGGAGATGAGCTTGAATAAGGAAGACCTTGACTTGACCTCTGTCTCTGTCAAGCTCTGTGACCAGGAGATAAACACAGAACCTCTCTGAAACTTAGGCAACTCCCTAGGATTTAGCTGCTAAGTCATGGTTGGATTGTAATGTGTTCTTGGTGGAAGGGGTTTCCTACACCAAGAATCCCCCATGTTGATGAAATCCCAGATCTTTCATCTATTGCCAGCTTCTGTTTTAACAGGGGAGACGGTATGGAGACAGATCACATTGATCTCCAATATATATAAAGCAAATGCCAGGTAATTTTGGAGACATTGGTATGAACAGCTAAGGGAAATCAGGGAAGGCTTCATGTGGAAGGTGGCACTTGAGCTGAGTTCTGAAGAAAATTTGGAATTCTAAGATACAGTGGTAAAAAGGGAATGCATTTCAGGCAGAAGGGACAGGTTGTACTGAGCAATATTAAAGATTTAGTAGACATGAAGAAGATGAGTTAAAAAGATGAGGGCCAACTAACTAAGTGACCTTGAACAAGTCTCTTGCTCATCCTGAACCTCAGTTTCCCCTTTTGTAAAATGAGATGGTTGAGACAGTGTCAAAGCTTCTCTCATGTTGTGATAGCCCATGAATATCTCTGAAATAGCTGGTAAAGTGTCCATGACTCTTAGCAGGAACTGAGATAACTGGGAATTCCCCAACCTGTCCAGGGCCTGGGATTTCATTACTAAGGAAACTCCCTCCTCATTCACTACTGCTTACCTGGCCCTGAGTAACTCTTATTATCTTCCCTAGCTGCCTGGGGCTCAGAAAGGTTAAGAAACTTACCCTTGGTTACCGACAGAAATGCAAAATTGGAAGGGAGCTCAGAGTCGTTGAGTCCCAGCCACACTTGAGCGAGAATCCTCCTCTGCAGCATCCCCAACCTTTGCCCGAAGACCTCCAGTAAGGGGGAAGCCACTGTCTCTTGAGACAGCCAAGTGGGTGCTTTTCTTTAGGTCAAGTTGGAATCTTTCACTTTACCACTCCTGCCTGTTGCACACATTGGAACCCAACTGAATCCCTCTTCCATAAAATATTACCTTCCAAATATTTGAAGATAGCTATCATGTGCCCCTTCCTTCCCATACCCCCTAGCACCCCCCAGTTCAACTTAGCTAACATTTATTAAATGCCTCCAATGAACTGGGCACTGTGCTAGGTATTGGGAATACAGCAACAACAAAGAAATAGTACCTGCCCTAAAGGAGCTTACATTCTAATGGAAGAGATCACACACACACACACACACACACACCTATACAAAACAGGTATGGTGTAATGGAGTAGAAAGGAGATGGTCTCAGTTGGGGACACAAGGAAAGTCCTTATGCAGAAGATGATTGCTTGAGCCCAGGCTCGAAAGAAATCAGGAATAATGAGACAGAAGCAGGGACAGTGATTATACTTGAGGTGACCAATGCAGGAAGGTGAGAGACGGAGTATCAAGTGTGAGAAGGAGCAAGGCCACCATAATAATGTATAGGAAGACTAGAAAGTGAGGAAAGGGCCAAGTTGTATGTATGGAGCTTGAAATGCCAAATAGAGGAGTTTGTGTTTGATATGGAAGTAAGGCCCCTAAACATTTATTAAGTACCTACTATGGGCCACTGGTTATACAAAAAGAGACAAAAGGCAGAAGTAGGGAACCACTGGAATTTACTGAATGTGGGAGTGACACGGTTACCTTTGTGCTTTGGAAAGATCACTTCGGTGACCAGATGGAGGACCAATGAGAGTGAGGCAGAGAAACTTAGCAGCATTCAATGGCCAAGGTCCTGGGGCCAAGTGATAAGGGCCCAAATTAAGGAGGTAGCTGTGTGGGTGGAGAGGAGACAGAAGAGATGCTGACCAGGAAGGAAGGATAAGATTTGGCAACTGGCTGGCTCTCGGTGTCCTTCCTAATCTGTGGTGTCCAGAAGTCTATACAAACAGTCTTCCACATGTGACCTGACTCCAAGGCTGAGGCAGATGGGATTAAAATCCCTCCTGATTCCTGTAAGCCTGCCTCCCCTAATGCAGCAGAAGAGACTTGTGGGCTGCTTAGCACACTGTGGATTTACCTTGGCTCTGTGCTCCTTTATCTGACATATTCAATCTATTGCCACACCTTGGCCCTCTTCCTTGGTCACATCTCTCATGTGTGTCCCCTTCTCTGCACTAACTGTCACCAACCTGGGCCAGTTGCTTGTCACCTCTCCCCCAATGACTGCCATGGCCTGCTAGTTGGCCCCACTACCTCAGGTTTCTCCCAGCTCCAGTCCATCCTTCCCTCAGCCACCAAAGTGATCTTTATTTTTCATTTTAGAGGGGAGAAGGCAGGGCAATTGGGGTTTAAGTGACCTGCCTAAGGTCACACAGCTAAGTGGCTTTAGTGTTAAGTGTCTGAGGCTGAATTTGAACACAGGTCCTCCTGACTCCAGGGCCAGTACTCTATTTACCGTGCCCCCTAAGTTGCCCCACCAAAGTGATCTTAACCCACATGTATGGCCATGGAGGCTCCTTGTTATCTCTGGGAACAAATACAAACTTCTCTTCAGAGCTTGACCATTCCCTGTTCATAATGTCCCATTTCTTGACTCTAGGCTTTTTACATTGGCTCTTCTCCATTCCTGGAATACTTTCCTTTCTTACCTCTACCTCATGACATCCCAGCTCAAATCTTACCTTCTGCAGATGGCCTTTTCCAGTTCTCCCAGCTTCCAGTGCCTTCTCCTTTATTGTTACCTTCCATCCACTATGGATGGATCCTGTATGTAGGATAGGGATGTGGAGGAGACTCATGGTTTGATTGGTATAGGAAATTCCTAGATGGTCATACTCTCTCTACCATTACAACTCAGTACCTTCTCTGCACTTTTGAATCTTAGCAAGTTGCCTAGAACACTGAGATTGGTTAAATGACTTGCCCAGGGTCACATAGCAAGTATATGTCAGAGGTCAGGCTCCTTTGATCATGTATAAACCAACTTATGTGCTGCCTCCTCCATTAAGATGTGGGCTCCTCCTTTTTGTTCTGCCTCTTTCTACTGAGGTTGGCTTGGATCTTGCTAATCTTAGCTTCCTATCATGTCAGTACCAGAGCCTCAAGACTGTGGCCTATCCCTTCCCCCTTTCCTATCTCCCCCCTCCCCATAGAGGCTTAGCACTCAGTAGAACCTCTGTGTGGAATCTATCTGGGACTCTTTGCTTGTTCATCACCAGCTGCAGAATCTGTAGAACTCTGATAGACTTTCACTGTGAGAATCTGAGTTCAGAATATGTATTTAGAGAAATACTTCCATGAAGCTAGATGTAACCGCCCTTAAGCATGGCACAAGTGGGCTTCTAGGCCAGATGTCTCTCTCATTTGGAGTGCACCATCACTGGGCATTCAGTTTGAATGATTTCCTGGAAGATTCCATGCAACCAATGACTCTTCTTGGAGAAGAAATCTAAAATGGAGGTTCTATGGAAAAAGCCAGGCATCTCAGATCAGAAGTGCCAGCAGCTTTCCAAGGTCGAGGAAGGAGAAATTAATTTGTACTCTCCTACCATAACCCCTTCAGCTTGCAGCAAGTATATGTCCCAGTGGTGAAGGACAAGGCTACGCACGTCATCATGAATTTTCTTATTACAAAACAGACACAAGAGAGCATCGAGCATTTTGAGCAGCAGACAGGGCTGAGTGATGCCGGATGCACTCCTCACAAAGACCTTGGCACAGAAGCAAACAAATCACATTGTGTGGCAGAAGCTGTCCATAAATTAAAGTTGCATAATGGAGATTTGACAAAAAAGATAGACAGATAGCTTCAGCCCAGTTTCCTCCAAGGCTGAAAGAGGACTGTTCTCCTAAGCCAAAGACCAGACAATGGTTTACTCACAGATCTTCTACATAATTCTCTGGCCCAGACATCAGCAACATGCATTCTGGAACCTGGGATAAGGATAGAAACTCATCCAAAAAACAGAGCCTTTTTGACCAAGAGCCCTCCAGAAATCTGCCTTGGATTTCCACGTTTGGTCTTACAGACATACTCTGAAGCCTTCACTGATGGAGCTCATTGTAGGTCCATTCTAGAAGACCTGCAGAGATCCCAGCAGATCTCAGGCTACCCGAGACACACCTTGAGTGATAGAGGTAAATAAACAACCTCCACGTTCCCAGAACCTCAGACTGAGAGATGTCCATATGTTGACTCCTGTGGGGGTCTAAAGCCCCCTTTTCACAATTCACCTTGACTTCCTGTTGCGGAGAGGAGAGAGAGCAAATCTGTGCAACCCTAACCATATTAAAATGTAACTGGGAAATATTTAATAAAGTAAGTAAAAATACAGTAAAACACAGATAACATTACATTTTAAAATGAAGGGGATCCATATGTTTGCATGAGTGGCCCTTATTTCTGCTGAGGGCATATTAGACACACTTTTCCTACTTCCCATCTACTTTACATTTAACATAAGAAAGATGTCATCCATTCATCATTCTACATGGTGATTGGCTCTCTGAATATTTGAAACACTCCATTGTAGGAAGACCTATTCTGTAATGACCCCCAAGTTCATCAGTATGACTTCTCAAAGGGCAGCAGCTGAGGGATGGAAGGGGCAGGTATGAGGTATGTATGTGAGAGACGTCATGTAGAAAGGATCGATGAAACTGAGCAGCAAATTGGAGAGGAGTGAGTGAGGGATAAGGATGCCCCCTAGGTTGTGAGCCTAGGTGACTGGGAGGAGAAGGGAACCTTTAACAGTAATGTGCAAGTTAAGAAGAGGGGTGGTGTTGAGGGAAAAGATAAGCTCTGTTTTCCACATGTTGAATTAGAGATGTCTCCAAAATATCTAGTTTGTGACAGTGTCCTGTCAAGATCTTTAAAATGGTGTGTCCACCTAGCTCCAGGCATAAATATTCATCTCAGTGTTTATGTGCAACAGACCCTTGGTGATAAATAGCAGCTACGTGACTCAGTGGGAAGAATGCCGGGCCTGGAGTCCGGAGGACCTGAATTCAAATCCAACTTCCGACGCTTGCTGTGTGATCCTGGGCACGTCCCTTAACCCTGTTTGCCTCAGTTTCCTCGTCTATAAAATGACCTGGATAAGAGAATGGCAGACCTCGCCAGTATTTCTGGCAAGAAAACCCCAAATGGGGTCACAGAGAGTTGGACACAATTGAAATGCCTTCACAGCAACAACGGCTGCTCCCCTCTGCAAATGTGCTCTGAGATCCCAGCGTCTCAAGGAAGAGAGCCTTGCTCTCCTCTCTTCCCATGAGGTTCACTTAAAGCACTACATAAATGGCGGTAACTCTCATATTGTTATTACATATAGTCATTTTACCTGTCTTCCTCATTTTCCTCATCTGTAAAATGCAAATGATAGCTCCCAGGTTGTCCTTGAGGATCGAATAAGTTAACATAAATAAAAACACTTGGGCAATTCCCAAAGCTGTCTATAAATGCTAACTATCTTCTTTTGATTTATGGTTCATTATCTGTTATTATTACCTGATTGGTAAGATTTTCTTAACAGCAAATAAACCTGCCTCTCGTGTGCCTGGTCGAATATTTGGGGGTCAGACAGAACATGTGGAACCCTTTTTCAGTAAGGAAGCCCGTCCCTTGAACCATCCTTGGTCTTCTTTGTTTTAAGGACAGATATGCTCAGGATTGTGAAGCCCTTCCCTATCCTGCTTGTCTGACTTAGCAGTGGCCTCCTTAACAAGGTGACACCTAAAAATAAATAAAAGAAATCATGGTATTGATTTTACTGGAGTAAAGCACATCAGTGCCGTTGCTTCCCTCATTCCCTATCATTTCTCAGTCTGTGATTGGTTAATATCCCAATTATGAATAAATTTTTAAAATCCCAATAAATAACCATTTTTAAGTCCAGTGGGGTGACATAATGGCACATCAGGTCTACTTGGTTCCTTCCTCCCTTTGGTTTCAGAATTTATTTTAGATTGAAAGTTGAGAGTTCGGTTATAATCATGCAATTCCCAGTTAGGAAAAATCTTGAACCCTGCCAGGCAAAGTTTAGGCTCAGTCTAACCTTACATTTATGTGTTTCCAGTTAACCCCTGGCCCTTTTGTAGGTGAGGCAAAATCCATTGGATTTCATGGATATTTGTGAATAGACAGATGTTGGAATGGGATGTTGGGTAAAGTGCTGAATGTTTCTTGATTTGCTTAGCCTAGAATCTTGCTCTGAGATCCTTAGAGAACCAGTGACTCTACCCAGTATCTCTCCTCTCTGCCACACTTTGTTCCTCCCTTTGGTCCTCAAAGGAAGATTGAGAATGCCCTGCTTGCCCTAACCTCTACGTTTGAAATGCTCAGAATCTCGATAATTTCTTCAATTTTGTACAAATTATTTCCGGCAGAGGACCTACTCTTTCACATAGTGTGCTGATGGATTCGAGGAAATGTCCAAGCCCTATGTGGTTTTGATTGGTTGATTCACCTAGGCAAGAAACCAGATACCAAAGGGGTAGTTTCAACTACTCACACTTAAAACTGCATTCATTTTTATTACCACAATACACTGTTGGCTTATATTGCACTGGTGCTCTAGCAAGACCCCAAAATCTTTTTCAGGTGAATACAACTAGCCCACACCTCACCCAAATTGTATTTGTGTAGTTGATTTTTTAAGACTGAGTGTAAGAGTTCATATTTATACATATTAAGTTTTATTTTATTAGATTTGACCCTATGTTTCTAATCTGTCTATCTTTTGCATGCTAAAACATCATCTAACATGTAGGCAGCATGTGCTGAATATGCCACACCACCAGCACCTTAACTACTAACTCCCTCTGATGATGAATAGCACAGCAACCTGAGCCCCAGAGCCTTGGGGACAGTACTGCTTCTAGCCCAGTGCTCTGGGCAGCAGCCCTGTGGACATTGCCCCTGGGGGTGCTCAGGCCACAATTCCCAAAGACCTAGAAAAGAGAGTTCTGGAGGCTAAAGTCCTTGGCCCTATCCTAGGGCTCTACACGGGAAGGGAAGGTGACATCATTTTATTAGTGGAAATGACAAGGAAGAAGAGGCATTACCATCTGCTTTGCCTAAGGGCCTACTTGGTCATAGAGCCTTTCCATCTGACTTGCAGCTGAAACCTGTGGTGCTCTGCATTAGAACATGAGCTTCCTGAGAGCCCAGACTATCTAATTTGCCTATTTGTACCCTTAGCACAGAGCTTTGCACATAGTAGGTTCTTAATAAATGCTTCATTCACTCATTCATTCAATCTCTCTTCCCACTAGGTTTCTATGACATCATCTAGCCTGGTTCTCCTCCTACTTATATGACCACTCTCTCTCAGTCTCCTTTGCTCGAGGTTCATCCAGATGGCTAACTTGGGTGTTCCCAAGGTTTCACCCTTGGGGTCCTCTTCCCTCCCCTCTCTATATAGTTTCCCTTGGTGATCTGATCAGCCCCCATAATCTTACTCAATTAATGTCTCTATGCAACTATCCATCAGATCTCTTTGTCCCACCCTAACCTCTCTCTTGACCTCCACTCTCACGTCTCTAAGGCCTTACTGGCTATCTCCTGAACTCAATCTGTCCAAAACTGAACTCCTTCCCCTCCCCTCCCCCCAGTCTTCACCTCTTCCTAATTTCGCTGTTATTGTCCAGGGTACCACCATCCTTCCAGTTGTCCAGGCTCTCAACCTGGACTCCATTTTCTCTTACTCTATTTCCAATTTGTTACCAAGTTCTATTGCTTTTTACCTTTTGAACCACCTCTCTTCTATTCACCCATTTCTCTTCTCTGACACAGCCACCACCTCATAACCTCACACCTGGAGTATTGCAGCAGCCTGCCAATTGGTCTCTGTGTCTCAAGTCTCTTTCTTCTTTAATCCAGTCTCTACTCAACTGCCAAAACTGCTCCTTCTTTCTATTTTTTTGTTTAGTATTTTATTTTTCCCTAGTTACACGTAAAAATAATTTTTAACATTTGTTTTTAAAATTGTTTTTAAAATTCTCTCTCTTCCCTCCCTGAGAAGGCAAGGAATTCGATATAGGTCATATATGTATAGCCATGCAAAATACTTCCATAACAGTCATATTGTGAAAGAAAACATAGACTCCCAAAAAACCCTCCAGAAAAATAAAGAATCCCCTCAAAAAAGGTCTGCTTCAGTCTGTATTCAGACACCGTCGGCTCTTTCCCATCCCAAAGGGGATGGACAGCACCTTTTATCCCAAGTCCTTCACAGTTGTCCTGGATCATAGGATTGCTGAGAAGAGCTAAGTCTTTCACAGCTGCTCACCTCACAGTATGGCTGTTACTTTGTACCCAGTACGTGGCACTTTGCATCAGCTCATGGAAGTCTTTCCAGGTTTTTCTGGGAGCATCCTGCTCGTCATTTCTTATAACACAATAGTATTCCATCACAGTCACATACCAGAAATTGGTCAGCCGTTCCCAAATTGATGGGCATGCCCTCAGTTTCCAATTCTTTGCCCCCAGAAAGGAGCTACTATTAATATTTTTGTACATACAGGTCCTTTACCTTTTTGTTTTTATCTCTTTTGGAGTAGAGACCTAATAGTGGTATTGCTAGGTCAAAGGGTATGCAGGGTTTTATGGCTCTTTGAGCATAAACAACTGTTCCTCCTAAAGCACAGGTCTGACCATTCACCTCCATATTGCATAAATTCTGGTGGCTCCCTCTTACCTCCAAGATCAAATCTCAAATCCTCTGTCTGGCATGCAGAGCCAACCCTGCTCTGCCCTCTCCTACTTTCCCAGTCTTCTTCACATGGTCTTTGGTCCAGTGGCACTGCCATTTTGGCTGTTTCTCCATCTCTCAGCTCTTAACTTGAGCTGACACTCCTGGAGAGTGTTCTTCTCATGACAATGTCTTCACCTTGGACAAAGAATAGCGTAACTGACTGCTCTGTGTATATTTTGAGGAAATGCTTCTTGGGAAATATTTTCTGTCAGATGCAAAAAGTCAGTTCCTCCGATATGAAAACAAATTGTTTTTAAAAGTCAACAGGGGGAGGTCAATCATTTGGTGGAATTGGATTGAGTCTCCTTCCCTATTTGCTCAAGGAAACCGATAGATTGAGGCTTCCTCGTCTCACAAAATAGTCTGGGCATAACTGGGCACCAGGGCAGCACTGGCAGCTTCCAATCATTGCCAGCTTCCTTTGCCAGTCTCAAACTGTAGCAAACTTAATGCAACTTAATCATGGTGTCTTGGCCTACCCCATGTCCTGTGTTTTGGTTGGTTCAGTTTCTGCTGAATCACACAATCTCCTGATTAGAATGACCCTAGAACCCTGACTTGTATCTGAGTAAGTGTTCTCCCTCTAGCCTCCCCAAGCAGGGCTGGGCTCCAGGTGACAGATTCTCCTGTAGTTCCATTCTGGCTCTTGGGGACTTGCTGACTTTGATCTGAAATTTGCCCAAGATGATAATCTAATGAATGAAGTGGAGAGTACAAATGAGGGCCTCGTCCTTGATTAGACCCAAACAGTGGTCCCTGTAAGTTGGTTTGTATGAAGGCAGAACAGTTTGGTTTGATGTACCTGTTAAAGGATGAGTGATGAGGCCTGCTCCCTTGGTCCTGCCAGAGTGGTGAGGACTCCAGGGTGTCGAATGAAATTACACTTTCTATTCTAGAGGCAGTAGGCAAGACACAAATCCAGTTTGGGTCTCAGGTTCTATCTCCAGTCTTGGAGTCTGGGGTGGCAGGATTGTCCAAGTTGACCTCTGAGATCTCTTTTCTAAGTCTACAGTGGTTGTGTGTCTCCACTTCCCTGTTTGCTATTTCTAACCCCAAGCCTAATTATTATGGATACTTAACACACGCTGTTCTAGATCAGGGATTTTTTTTTTCATTTTTGCCTTGTGACTTTCCACTCCTAGGACAGTGCTTAATCCGCAGCATGGCTCCATAGACAGTCGTTGCTCTGCCTTAGATGGCCCTCAGAAGCCCAGGGAGTCCAGCAGTAACAGATCTTTCTCCCCAGCTCTACAGTTGGCATGACTTGTAGAGCGAACCTATTGTTTCTTCCAGCCTCTATCTGGCCAAACCATGGGCTGGCAAATTGTTGACAGTTTTTGGTGCCTTTGCTTTCTCTTTGAGAAATCCAGGGGAAGATAAGCAGATTGTCTACAGGGAGTGCTGTGAAGGACTGTGCAGATAGGGCCAGGATGGAGGCTTCCATGGAAATATAGGCAGGTCCTCTGACAATTGTACTCCCCAGGACCAATGCTCACTGGGGGATGATTGTTTTTTCTTAATCAGTGTAATAAACAGCAAGCACAGACAGTATGCTAAGAAGACAGAATTAAAAATATTGTCATTGATAGGGACAATGGTGTGATAATGTTGGAATTTCAGATATTTGTTACAAGGGTTTTTTTTTCTTTGAAGGGTGATAGGGAAGGCAGGAGGGGAGAAAGTAAATTCTTTGGAATTGACCAAAAAATTTAAAACTCACTTCTTTTCCTGTAGTTGAACTTTGACCTCTGGAGCCCACTGATTAAACTGGTTCGTAAAAGCATCAGTTTGGATCTGGAAGGGACCTTAGAGGTTGTCTCCTTCCTCTTCCTCTCCCACTTTCTGGGAGGCTGCATGAAGGCTATCTTTTGGCTGTCCTCCACTTTCACCTCTTCCTTCTCATATGTGTGGCAAATTCCCAGTTCTCAAGCCCATGGAACTTTATTGCTCAACTCAGAGTAATCTGAAGCCCCACCAAGACCCATGCAGAGAAATGGTAGCCTCCCTAAGAAAGAGGAAGGTGGCAGTGAGCGTGAGAGTGTTATTGATTCATTGCAATGATTTCACTGTTAAAGGGAACTGAATAGTGACCATTCCTCATTCACCCAGATGCTCTTTCTGTTGGACCTGTGGGAACAGAAGCTGCCTTTTGGAGACAGAGTAGCTAGAAGGTCTAGGAGATTTAGGTTCAAGTGCTGACACTGCTGCATACTGTCTTGTGTGACCGTGGACAAGATGCCTTGCAGGGAATCTTCTAAGATTCAAACTTGCAGAGAAAGTGCCAACCTGCCCTAGTAGTGGAGAAGCTTTTTCTAGGCCAGTGAAATCACTGGTCTGGTCTAGCCCCTGTCCTTGTCACAAATTAGGGAAGGCGGTCATTGAAAAAGAAGCAATTGTGCTGATCCCCTTTTGGTCATTTAGCTGATAGCCAGAATGGTCACACATTGCCCTCCACAACCTGACTTTTGATGTCTCTCCAGATTTCAAGGGTTTTCTTCCAGTGAATATTTTGAATAGATGAAATATTTTTACTCAAATATTT
Organism: Pseudocheirus occidentalis; assembly: GCA_028646575.1. Classification (NCBI taxonomy): domain Eukaryota; kingdom Metazoa; phylum Chordata; class Mammalia; order Diprotodontia; family Pseudocheiridae; genus Pseudocheirus; species Pseudocheirus occidentalis. Next base: position 5,444,259 of record CM053602.1, on the reverse strand, counting down.
AGAGACTTGAATGCAATCCCTTCCAGAGGTGGGGGACCTACAGCCTTGAGGCCACATATGGCCCTCCAGGTCCTCCTTGGGTATGGCCCTTTGAGTTCATATTTGACAGAACCAATCCTTTAATGAAGGGGATGTGTTCTGGGAAGTGTGGATTCAGTCAGAGGGCTGCACCTGTAGATCTAGAGGGCCACACATGCCCTTGAGGTTTCAGGTTCCTCACTCCTGGCCCAGCCAATAGATAGAATGGACCACTCTGGCTTTGCATTTCTCTCTTAGAACCCCTGGGGGCACCAAGCCTCAGAGTGTGGGTTAGAATAATAACTGCACCCACCTCTTTATCTCCAACAAAGGAGCCATGTTCTAAATCACCTGAGGCAGCAGAGAGAGGGGGGGAGGCGAGGTAGAATGGTAAGGCCTGTAGAGACTGAGAAGGAATAACTGGCAGCTAGATGTACAGTTGGTAGATCACTGGAATTGAAGTTAAGGAGACCTGTTTTCAAATTCTGACTGTACCACTTACTTCCAGCTTGATTCTGGGTAAGTCTTTTAATATCTAGGGGTCTTAGTCCCCACCCCTGGAAAATGAAAGGGCCCATTCAACTTTGTGTCTGATCCTCTGGTTCCCTCTACTACCCAACCTCACTGCCTCCCCCAAAAGGCCCATCTGTGCCAAATAAGCATTGGCCAATTAATCCAAGGTCTTAGTAGACTTTTTGGTGGTGGATTAAGGATGAGGTGGTAGGAGCAGACATTTTCATTATTCTAATCTTCTTTGGAGCAGACCTGAGTGTCACCTTTTGTCATTTCAGTACATTCCAATACACATATGCATATGCCCTCCAATGACCAAATTCTCTGGGCTCCGTTTTCCATCCATCTGGACAATGAGCAGCCTTCATTCAGAGTCCCCCCCCCTTCCATGAATGGTGAATAATAATCTAAATGCTAAACTTAGCCTTGGAAGTGTTGTACAGGGGAAGCATGAAAGCGCAATGAAGGCCCACATAAACCAGGAAGGCTTCTGAAAGGAAAAGGGCCTTGAAGGACAGATTCTGACTGTGCCATTCCAAAGCTGGGAATAAGACTGCTATAGGAATGAGCATGGCAAGTTAACCAGACAGTGAAGTGAGCCAATCCTAAGCCAAACTGTGATGGAGGCTGAGTTTGGTCTCTCCTTTTGGGCCCCTTTCCTCTGCTCTTTTTGCCACTGCCTTCCACAAGCTCTTGTGCTGTGGCCTGCTCCTTAAAGGGCTCACTCTCAGCTGCCCATCATCTGATCACCACTATCAAAAGAACCAAGAGACCTTTAAGGTGTAGCCTCTGGCTTTGCCCTTGGGCCAGCCAAATGGACATTGGGAGCTCACAAATTCTCAGAAAAGAAAACCCACAGAGTAGAACTATAGAGTTATCACAAGGCGCCACATGCCATTTGGTGTAGTCAGTCACCAAGTATTTGTTAAGTACCTACTATGTGCCAGGCCCTGACTTAAGCCCTGGTGATATGTAGAAAGGTAAGAGACAAGGTGCTCCCTTTGCAATAGCAGAGACAGCTCTTAAGCCACTATAAACAAACGAGATCCATAAAGGGCAAATGGGAGGTAGTCTCAGAGGGAAGGTACCAGCATTGAGGAGGACTAGCACAGAGCAGTGACCTGAGAAGCTAGAGAAAAGAGAGTGTCCAGGAGAAGAGGGTAGCTGAGCATGCCAGAGGCTGCATAGACCTTAGGGAAGACGAGGACTGAGAAAGACCATTCCATGTGGCAATTAGGAATCACAGCTTCACTGGAATGAGGAAGTTCAAAAACTATCTTTGCAGAGAATTCAGAAGAGCGAGGAAGACACTTATTGGAGACAGCCTTCCCAAGGAATTTAGCCACAAAAGGCAGGAAACATACGGGATGACAGCAAGGAGGCATGAATCAAGTGAGAATTTTGTTTAGGATTGGGAAGACAGCCACAGGCATGTTTATTGACAGATAGGGAGGAGCCATCAGACAAGGGGAGATTAAAGATAAGTGATCAGGGGGCACAATCTGTTGGGGGAGATGAGATGGAATGGGATCGGGGGTGCATGTTGAAGGGTTGGCCTTGGCAAGAAGAAGGGCAGCCTCATTAGGAGACAAGGACAAAAGAGGTAGTGGCAGAAGGCTTCTGAATGATAGAAGATGAGGAGGAGGGGAGAAGAAAGCGCTCACAGCGAATGGCCTCAATTTTATCAGTGAAATATGAGTCAAGGTTCTTAGTTGAGAGGATGGGAGTGGGGGGTGGGGAGGGGAGCTATGACAGGTCTGTGGAGGGATAAAAAGGTTTGGAAGAGCCACTGTTGTAGAGCAGGAGAGGGAATCAATTGGAAGGGATGGAAGGGTTGTCTCGGTATAGCCAGGGCCTGGTTGAGATGCTGCAACATAAGTTGACAGTGGATACAGTCATCTCGGGTTGGTGATTTTCTCCAGCTTTATTCAGCTGCACACGTGAGTGAAGGGTGGATGGTGGGAGGAATGCAAAACTGGGGCTTGGCTGACTAAGGTAAATAACAGGATAGAGGGGCCAGGGACTACAGAATTGAACTAGCTCCCTGACGGGTCAAGATGGGGAATGGAGGAGAATGTAGCTAGTGCCGGGGCAATGGCCTGCAAAAGAACTGGAGGGTGGAGGAAGATCAGAGCTCCGGGTTTAGGATTGCAAGGCAGAGGGAGGGGTGAAATGATGAGAGAGTGTGGAATATCAGAGTTCCCAAACGTGGAAGTGGTGCATTTGTAAGTGACAGAAAGATCAAGGACTGATGGGCTTGGAGTGTAGACAAGGTGGGGTGGGTGCCTGAGGATGCCATGGGAAATAAGTAAGTAGAGGAGGCGGGCAGTTGGGGTGTTAAAGTGAGCGTTCCCGTGACTGTTGAAGACCCCCTAGTATGAGGCAGGAGCTGGAGGGGTGACACTAAGCAACCTGGGCCTGACTAGCAGGACCCTGCTTCCTGTCCTTAGTGGTCACTGACACAGCCAACAAGGCAGAGACTTCACCATTTCTCATGCTTTCCTCTTCAGGACTTGCATGAAATAAAGAAAGCCAGCATGAATCCCATTCACAGTATTCCAGGGGCTTCACTCATCTTACCAGTCTTTACTTCCTAGGCCCATCTGTCTCAGAACCGCCTTGTGTGAGACATTTTAGGAAGACTGGAGCTGGGAGGTACTGGAGGCCCGAGATCTTCTCTTTGGGCCAGTGGAGCATATGAGCACATGGCCACACTCCACTTTCTCGTGTCAGACCAGGAGTGCTAGTGCTAAGTCTAGCTCAGATTCTGGAGCAGAGCTTTAGGGCTGGAAGGACCTCAGAGGCTGCCTGGTCCTGTTTTGCTGAGGAGAAAGCTGAGACACTGAGAGGGGTAGGAACCAGTAGGATTTTAACCTGAGGCCACCCAGTAGGATTTTAAATCAGTTGGCTCATGACTCCAAGGCCAGCACTTTTTTCCGCTGTGCCTTGCTAACTCTCTAAGGGACCAAAGTTCGAATTCAGATACCTTGAAAGGCAGAGGGATTTATTTTGAGAGGCTAGCTGGCCCTGTGAAAACCTTCTCAAACCTTTCTTCTCCACCAGGAGATCCCCTCTCTTCCCTCCACACCAATTTATGTCTCTGAATATGAAATGCCTTCCTGCAGGCTATAATGGGGCAAAATGCCCCCAGTGCAGGTTTGGGCTGGACATTGGGTCACTCACAATTTTTATTAGCCATAGGCCTCCACAATGGCACCCACAAATGGAAAGCCACAGCATGCTTTTGAGTGAGGTGGTGGCTTCTAGATGCTGCCCTTCCAATGTAGCCACCCACTAAAGATCTTTCTGTCTATACCTTGGGAAAAGCCACAAGGTACCATCCTGGGCTCTAGGCTAGCAGGGGTGAAACTTCCTGAAAGAACTGTTTTTTTAGTGAGAATGAGTCAGGCTTGGGCCTCCTGGTGTGGCATCCTGGCAGACAATTGAGAGGCAAGATCCTGGAAACAGAAGGCCCAATAGCTCAATAGCTCAGACCAAAGCAGCACAATCTATTTGCTTAAAGCTAAAATGACTCAGTGAAGGCACTGAGTACATCGAACAGGAAGAGTTCACTGGGGACGAGAAGTCAATTCAGCAGGAGTGACCAGCGGAGGGATGGGGTGGGGGCTGGCCAGGCCATGATGCCTGGCTCCCACTGACCTTCCTCCCTCCCCGCCCCAAACTCCATGAAGCATATCCTGCCCAAATCCTACCTTGCCTTCAAGGCCCACTCCCCATCAACCTGAGCTTAGATCAGACTCAGACTCAATAATACATGTAACCCACTTAGCACAGTGCCTTGCATATAGTAGGCACTTAGTTGCCCCTTTCTCTACCCTTCCAGCTGAAAGAGCTCTCTCCAGGGACATGCTAGCAAAGGTTTTAACAACTGGCTCTCTAGGAAAAACAAAACCCAAACATTACTATAGGACATACTTTTAGGTTGAATCTTCATTAACATTTTCTCCATCACTCCCATCTAGACAATCAACAAACCAATTAATCAAGGCCTGATTTGTCTGAGATGAGAGCTGGCTCCTGCATACCCCTGTACTTCTCTCTGTAAGCTTCTTAGGGCTCTTTACCCTCCCCTCTCTGCTTTGTACATCACAGTTTACCTCCTTTTTCTCCTTCTCTGAGGCCCTGTATTCATGGGGGTAGCTGTTCTGCCTCTCCAAGACCTGGCCTATCAGATTTTCATCTGGAATCCCATGGATTTGACTTGATGCATTTAAAAGCATTATTAGGAGAAGGGATCCATAGGCTCTCCCATGGGTTCCACCATAGGTTCCTACACAGACTTCCCCATAGGCTTCCCTACTGGCTACCCCATAGGTTTCCGCACAGGTTCCCCCATGGGCTTCTCTATGGCTTTACCCATGGGCTCCCCCATGGGCTCCCCTATGAGCTGCCCTACAGGCTCTCCCATGGGCTTTCCCACGGGCTCCCCCATGGGCTCCCCTATGAGCTGCCCTACAGGCTCTCCCATGGGCTTTCCCACGGGCTCCCCCATGGGCTCCCCTATGAGCTGCCCTACAGGCTCTCCCATGGGCTTCCCCAGGCCACCTTGCTCAAGGAGTCCAGGTTGGCCCAACAGTGAAGAGCCCCTGCCATAGCATGACAGTCATCTGAGGACAGGGCCCAGGTGCAGTCTAGCTTAGTAGCTGCATTGGCACACTCCTTGGCACCGAGGAGGTGCCTAATCACTGAGGCTGAATTGAATAATGCTCTCTTCCATGCCCTGCATTAATCACTTAAGTCCCTAATGATATACTTGTCTACATTGCACATGAATCATTTCATGCAGAATAGTCTTGTCTCCCCAACTCGATTTTCTACTCCTTAAGAGCAGGGACCAGCTCTCAGACACAGACATATTACAGGCAAAAATGAATGGGGTCTTAGGGCTAGAACTGGAAGGCCCTGCAAGGTCATCCCCTCATTTCCCAGATGAAGAAACTTAGACAAACAGGGAACCAGCTTGCCTAAGGTCCCACAGGCAGTATGTAGCAGAACCCAAGGCCTCTGCCTCCAAGTGCAGCCCTCTTGCCCCTCCACACAGGGCATATTCAAAACCTGTGGACTGACTATGTGTTGTGCTCCGTCACTGTGGGGAGTGTTGAGGATTCTATGCAGGCTCAGTGTTGGAATGTAGAGGCTAAGATTATGAAGCCCAGCACTCCCAGTGAGAGAGGCCAAAGCCTGGACTCTCTGTAGCAGGTCTTGGCTGAGATTGAGCATAATGTTGCTTTCAAGGTTTTACCCAGCACACCCGACCACCTTCTTTCCAGCTGAGACTTAGGAAACACTTAGTATAGACCAGGGAATGGGAAAGTGGAGCAGGTGCCCAGGAGTGAGTGCCAAGACAAATGTGGGTGTTCTCTTCCCACTGAAAAGGAGGGTATGCCCTTCATGAAAGCCTCAAGGTTGGGGACTTTTGGGAGACCCTCACCACCTCCCTGTGCCCCACCTGTCCCTGGGAGGCAAGGAAGGCATAACAGGACCAGAGCACTAGGATTCCTGGGAAGTGACTTTTAGGGTTCCCATTCAGAAAACATTGACATTTTATAGGAACAGGATGAGGAAATCTGAGGAATGAATTGTAGGAGGGGTTTGAGATACTTAGGCAACTGGGGTCAGGGATATTGGGGGGCCTGTAAGGGCATCACCAGGCTAGCCCTGCGAATCTGTGCTCTCCCTTCCTCCTACCTTCCTTTTCTTTTCCCTGTGCACTGCTTACTTCTCTTGAGCAATCAATATTTGACAAGGTCTCCTTAGATTGTCACAATATTCCCCAAGATTTATAAGTGAATGTTTTAGACCCACTTCACAGATGAGAACATAGGAGATTCCAAGAAGTGATGTATCTAGGGGATTTTCCCTACCCCCTGCCATTCAGCCGAGACTAGTGACCTATACAGAGGTAGGAAAAGCATGTTTCATTAAGATGTGTGCCTGTGGGACTTATCTATCTATCTATCTATCTATCTATCTATCTATCTATCTATCCATCTATCTATCTATCTATCCGTCTGTCTGTCTGTCTGTCTGTCTGTCTGTCTGTCTGTCTATCTATCTATCTATTCATTCATTCATTCATTTATTTGCTTATTCATTTATTTATTTTAAGGTGAATATCATCAGGAACACCATTTTATTCATCAAACAGACTAAAGTAGCTAAAACTTAGCTAAACTATTTTATTTTTTTAAAATTAACAAAACCTTGACTAAATAAATGTCAACATGAAGCGAAGCACAAAACCACAGCTGTTTTGAGACATTGGGTGTGACTGGGCACAGGCAGAGGCTAACCATCTCGCACCTGTCTCTGAACTGTCACTACAGTATTTGTGCAGAATTTCATCCTCTCCTTGTCCATGTCTCTCTGCTGGCCTCCTGCTTCTGGGCCTTTGTCCAAGACTCTGGGGCAGCATCCCAACTGCTTTGGACTCTCAGCTCTCTCTCTTGCTACCTGACCTGCCCACCTTTGTTTCCCGTATATGCCCACTTCTAGCTAGAACGTGTTCTTTCTCACCTGCCTCTGCCTTTGGGTCACCCGTCATGAGGAGTGTCCAACATCCTGACGGCCCAGTCTGGGAGTGAGACATGTCAGAGAATCCTAGAATCAGAAGGGCCTAAGTAGCCACCAGTGCCAACCCCGAGTGAGAAGCCACTCTGTAATATTCCTGGCAAACATTCAGCCAGCCTTTGTTGGCTGAGGGGGAGGCCACCACTTCCCAAGGGTGTCCCACTGTCCCACTTTCAGATGTTTGGCCAATATTGAGCTAAAATCAGCCTCTTGACAACTTCTGCTCATTGCTATTGGTTTTGCCCTGGATAGGCAAACAGATCAAGTCCAACCAATCACTAAGCATTTATTAATCAATTACTGGGCTCCAGGCCCTGTGCTAGGCTCTGGGGATCCAAGTCCAAAGTGTGAACCAATCCCTCCTCATAAGGATCTTATATTCTAAGGGAGAAAGGATGACATATAAGAATATCTAGAGTATAAATATCAATATGTGCAAAATAGCCAGCGATCTCTACTCTAGTTTGGGTCTCAGGGTCAGGAGAGGCTTTGGGCAGGAAATGGTACCTGAGCTGCAGTGTAAAGGAAGAGGGGCTTTGTGAAGTGGAGGGAAGGTGGGCCCAGAGAAGAGCTGATGTAAAGGGCCACTTGGGTCGTATCATGAAGTTCAAGAGGGACAGTAATGTACAAAGAAGCTGGAAAGATTGGATCCAGCCTGCGTAGGGCTCTAAAAGCTAAACAGAGGAGGTTCTGTTTTATCTGAGACTCCATAGGAATCCACTGGAGTTGTTTGCCTAGAGAAGTCACGTGGTCATGTTTGAGCTTAAGGAAAATGACTTTGGTGGCAGGGTGTCCTGTGGAATAGGTGATGAGAAACAAGGTTGCTTGCAATGATCTGGGTGACAGATGAGGAGGGCATCAATTAAGGTGGTGACTATGGGAGTGGAGAGAAGGGATCAGTTGTGAAAGATGTTGCAAACAATTGAATTGTCAACCAGTTGTATATATGGGGGGAGAGATAATGCTGATCTTATGGCCTGAGATAGGGAAGATGGTGATGCCTTGAAGAGAAGTAGGGAAGTTTGGAAGAGGGGAATGTTTAGAAAGAAAGAGAACACACTTAGATTTAAGCATGGTGGATTCATGATATCTCTCTGGGAAATACCTTTTGAAATATCAAGAAGGGGTTAAGAAGAATGAGGACTGAGAAAAGACCATCAAGTTTGGCCATTAAAAAATAATTCATAAATTTGGAGAGAGTGATTTCAGTTCAGGGATGAGGTCAGGGGTTGCCAAGGATGAGGAATAAGAAGAGAGGAAGTGGCGGCATTGAGTTTGGACAACTTTTTCAAAGAGTTTGGCTATGACAGGGAGGAGAGATAGAACAATAGCTTAAGGAGAGGGGAAGGTCCAGTGAGGGATTTTTACCTGTGGGGAGAACCAGTTGATAGGGAGACAATGAAGATTCAAGGGTGGGGGTGGTGATTGAGGATGCAGTGTGCTGGTGAGAATAGAAAGGGATAGATTCAAGGGGACACACAGAGGGGTTGGCCTGGATAAGGAGCAGGGCCTCTCTGTTACAGAAGGAAAGGAGAAGAGTGGATAATGATGTCAGGAGGATTTGAGATGAAGAGAATGGGGGATCAGGAAGCTTATGTTGAATGTCCTCAGCTTTTTTTTCAATAAAGTAAGAAGAAACTCTCATCTGAGAGAATTGGAGGAAGAAGGGAGTGTTGAAAGAGGGAAGAAAAGGTTTCAGGAGGGAGGAGAAAGTTTGGAATAGCTTCTATGGGGTATGAGATAGGGTCTCAATTAGAGAAAATAACAGGACTGCCTTACAACAGTGAGGACCCACTTCACGAAAATGCTAATCCCTTTTCCATTTCATAAGCTCTTCCGAGTTAAGCATCACCCAGATTCATAATTGTATAGTTTTAGAGTCATAAGAGATCCTCAGTGGTCATCTGGCCCATTCCCCTCTTACATCATGAGCTGAACACAGGGACTGTAAGTGCTTGCCCAGAGTCACAGTGTAGTAGTGGGTGTTGTAGTAGTAGTAGTAGCTGTACATGTCGTAGTAACAACAACAGTAACAACACCTGACATTTCTAAAGTACTTTAAGGTTTGCATTTTCCATCACATGGAGTCTCATAATAACCCTGTGCTGTCACTACTATAATTATCCCCGTTTTACCAGTAGAGAAGCTAAGGATCAGAAAGATGATTTCTTTGTCCATCTTTCTTTGCATGTCTTTCAGCTGATTCCCATAGACTCAAGACCCTTCACCATCTTATCAGCCCTCCACTGCATCCCTCCCAAACTCTAGTACTCTAGGTCAGGACTGACCATGGGAGAGGACAGGAGGATTATCACCCAGGTATTCTGGACACGCCTTCTTTCTTAATGCTGGGTAAATTTACATTCTCCACATTCCCCTGATTCTCATGAGTCTTAAAAAAATCAGTTCACAAGTATTTATTTCCTCCTACTTCTCCACCCCAGCTGAGAAAGAAAAAGAGGAAGAGAAGTAAAACCCTTGTAACAAATTCTCAAATTGGCCATGTCGGAAAAGGTCTGTATTCTTCAACACCTTGACTTTATCACCTTTTTTATCAGGAGCTGGGCCAAATGCTTCAGTATCACTCCTCTGGAATCATGGTTGACTCTTGTCTTAATAAGATTGCTTAAGTCTCTTCAAGTTCGTTGTTTTTACAATATCACTCTTATTGTATGTATTGTCCTGCTTCTGCTCACCTCACCCTCCATCGGTTCATAGAGATCTTTCCAGGTTTGTCTGAAACCTTCCCTTTCCTCATTTCTTATGGCACAATAATATTTCATTACATGCAGACACCATAATTTGTATGGCCATTCTCCTATAGACTCATAGCTCTCAGTTTCCAAAACTTTGCCATTACTATCAGTATTTTTAATATATGGGTCCTATATCTATTTGGAGCTCATCTTAGTAAGTGTTGGTCGATGGGCAGCTAGGTGGTGCTGCAGTAGATACAAAGCCAAGCCTGGAGTTAGGAAGACCTGAGTTCAAATGTGGCTTCAGACACTCCCTAGCTATGTGACCCTGGGCCAGTCACTTCACCCTGTCTGCCTCTGTTTCCTCATCTATAAAATGTGCACACATTGGGGGAGGAAATGGAAAACCACTCCAGGATCTTTGTCAAGAAAACCCCAAATGGGGGTATGAAGAATCAGACATGACTGAAAAATGACCAAACAACAACAATTTATGTTAGACTGCTGTCTGCTTTTCCCAGCAGTCTTTGCTGAATCAAACACTATGCTGCATACCTAATCTATTCCATGGATTTAACATCTCCATTTTAAAATTAGTACCAAATTATACTTCTGGGTCTCCCTCCTCCCATTATTTTTCATTATTTCCCTTGAACTTCTTAACCTTTTTTTTCCCTCAAATGATTTTTCTTACTATTTTTTTTTAGCTCTATAAAGTAATCCTTTGGTAGTATGGTTAATGTAGCACTAAATAAGTGAGTTAATTTAGGTAGCATTGTCATTTTCATTCTATTGGCTCAGCCTACCCATGATCAATAAATATTTCTCCAATTATTTAGGTCTGGTTTTATTTCTATAGAGAGTTTTAGGTAGACTCCCAAGTATTTAATAAATTCAATAGTTATTTAATAGTTAGTTTATAAAATAACCTCTTCATTATTTTATCAAGTAACTCGGAGAATACAAAATAGCTGTTTTAATATTTCAAAATGAATTTATCTTTCTGTCTCTTTCAGTTGAGTTTTGCTGATGATTTATGTGGATTTATTTAATACCCTGAAACTATGCTGAATCTATTGTATTAATTATTTCAATAAATTTTCAGTTGGCTCCAGGATTTTCTAAGGTATCAGCATGTCATCTGTAAAAATTGATCATTTTGTTCCTTATTGCCTATGTTTATTCCCCCAATTTCTTATTCTTGCCTTATAGGCATAGCTAACAATTCTAACTCTAGATCAAATACTAGTGATGACAATAGGCATCCTTGCTATACTTATGCTGGTATGAGAAAGGCCTCTAGTTAATCACCGTTACAGATAATGCTGGCTCTTGATTTCAGATAGATGTTATTTACCATATTAAGGAAAGACCCGTCTATTCATACATTTTTTTAAGATTTTTAATTGAAATAGCCGATGGATTTTGTCAAAAGTTCTTTCTACTTCTATTGATATAATCATGAGTTTTATTGTTTTTGCTATTAAAAATGTCTGTTTGGGGGCGGCTAGGTGGAGCAGTGAATAGAGCACCGGCCCTGGAGTCAGGAGTACCTGAGTTCAAATCCAGCCTTAGACACTTAACACAAAAAACTAGCCCTGTGACCTTGGGCAAGTCACTTAACCCCAACTGCCCTCCAAAAAGCAAAAAGAAAAAAAAGTCTGTTTATAGTTTTCCTAATAATGAACCCAACTCTACATTCCTAGTATAAATCCAGCCAGGTCATAGTGTACAATCTTTCTAATATTTTGCTTTAGCCTATTGCTGTCATTGGTTTTTTTTTTAAATTATGTCAGTTATCATTAGGGATATTGGTTTATAGTTTTCTTTGTTTTACTCCCTCAGGTTTAAGTATCAAGGCCATATTTACAACGTAGAATTTGGTAAGTTCTATTCTTTTCCTATTTTTTATAAACAGTTTGTATAATATTGGAATGAATTATTCTTTGAATATTTGGTAGAACTCTCTTGGAAATCCATCTGGTTCCAATATTTTTCTCTTGGGAGATCATTTATGACTTGTTCAATTTCTTTTTCTGAGATTAAGTTATTCAAATTATCTATTTCTTATTCTGTTAAACTGGACATCTTATACTTTTATAAATACTAAATTCATTTAAGTTGAGTTTTTTGGTATACAGTTGAACAAAATAGTCTCTAATAATTTCCTTGATTTCTTTTAGTTTTCTTCCTTTTTACCAAATTAGTTAATGCTTTTTCTCTTTTATTGCTTTTTTAAAAAAAGACCTACTTTTATTTATTAGTTCAGTGTTTTTCTTCCAATTTTGTCAATTTCTTCATCGAGTTTTCAAGAATTTCTATTTTGGTTTTTAATTGACTGTTTTAACTTTATTTTCTAGAATTAAAAGAAATTGTGTACATAATTTATCAGTTGGTTTTCGTTGTTGTTCATGAAAGTGTTTAGAGGTATGGATCTTCCCCAATTGCACGGCTTTACCTGAATCCCCCAAATTTTGCTATGTTGTTTCTTTGTTGTTATTATTATTAATGAAATTACCTGTCATTTCTATGATTTATTCCTTGATCCACCAATTCTTTTGGATTAAGTTATTTAGTCTCTAATTAATTTTAATCCTTTTTTTACCTGCCCTTTATTGAATAGAATTTTTATGCTGTCATGGTCAGTAAATGACGTGTTTTATATTTCTGCATTTCTGCATTTTCTACATAATATGTGGTCAGTCTTGAAAAGGTGCCTAGTACAGCTATATTTCTATCCATATGTATATTGACACATATGTACACACAGACATATGTATATATGTGTGTATGCACACACATGTGTGCACGCACAGATAAAAGATAGCCAGAAAATCTCTACCATCTATCTATTTGTATTTCACTTCCCATCCCAGAATCACCAGAGAACTAGCATTATATTTCTAAAATTCGGTTCCGTTCATTGCCTTCTTTCTGGCTTATTTTGGTTCGATTTGTGTAGGCCTAATAGGTCCAAGGTCCCCTGGCATTCAAGTTTCCTATCTAGTTTCTGTGTAACTTGTTTAGCATTTGCTTAGCTTTTCCTTTCAGTATTTTTATGCTGTGCCATCTAGTGCATATTTGTTAAGTGCTGATATTAGCTCATTGTCCATAACTTTCAACATAATATCCTTTCCTTGATTTTTCTCTTTTAGTCAAGTATATTTTGACTATTGCCTTGTCAAATTGCCACCCCATGCATTTTCGACTTTAGCTGAAGAATAATAGATTTTGCTTTGGCCCCTTATTCTAATTCTGTGAATCTTTATATTTCAAATGTGTTTTTTTATAAACCACATATTGTTGGATTCCACTTTGTAATAGATTTTGTTATCCTTTTCCCTTTATGGCTGAGTGTATCCCACTTACAATCCATTATGATCATTTAATTATACACTTTCCTCCATCCTTTTCTCTTATATTTCTTAATAACTTTGTCCCCCAAACACCAGCAGTCTCTGCTTGACGTAGTCTGCTTCTGCTCCCTTCCCTCTTCTTGGCTCTTTACCTAGACCCCAATCCCAAATTTGACCCCATTATTTCTTTCCTTTTAAACAACTCACCTCCTGATCTGCCCTTCCAGGTTAGAATCTGTTTTGATTATAACTAATCCCTCCCTGAATCTGCCCTCGTTCTTATTCTCTCCTCTTGAATTCTCTTCCTGTTGAATTGCATGTCTTTCTGTACCAAACTCTTTGTGACTGTTCTATCCTCTTTGGACCAGTTGGGATGAAATGAAGGTCCCAGTGATTCCCACTCTTCTTGCTCCATTAGATGAGAACAGAGACTGACAGTTTTTTGCTTTTTGCTGTAGCCCCAGCACCTAGAACAATAAATAACAGGTGCTTAATAAATGCTTGTTGACTGACTGGCCAACTCTCCCCTTCATCTTCTTCTTGCATCCCCATGGTTATGTGGAATAAGCAGTTATTCCATTCTTCTTCCTCCTTCTTCCGTAATGTATTCCTTTTTCCATCCTTTTTCATTTTTTCCTTAAGACCATAAAAACATAACAAAACCACTCCCAGACCCTGTGTCTTATTAGACTCCATCTATTATGATGCCATGAGCATTCTAAGAGTACACTTGTATCATCCTCCCCATTCTTTATTTTTTATTAATTTGTTTATTTACTTTTAGTTTGCAACATTAAGTTCCACAGCCCCTAGAGTTTCAAATTTTCTCCCCTCCCTCCCCCCTCTCCATGGCAGCATGCAATCAAATATAGGATCTACAAATACCTTCACATTAAAACCAATGGAATGATCAGTGGGAAAAAGAAACAGAACAAAACAAGAAAAAGAAAGAGAGCAAGTAGTTTACTTCAATCTGCCTTCAGACTCTGCAGCTCTTTCTCTGGATGCAGATATTTCTTTCCATCATGAGTCTTCTGGATTTGTCTCATAATCTTACATTGCTGAGAGGAGCCCAGTCTATTAAAGCTGGCCATCATGCATACATTGTGTCTGTAATTGTGTACAGATTTCTCCTGGTTCTGCTCCTCTCACTCAGCATTGGTTTATATAAGTCTCTCCAGGTTATTATGAAGTCTGTCTGCTCCTCATTTCTTATAGCACAGTAATGTTTCATTACATTCATATACTACAACTTGTTCAGCCATTCTCCAATTGATGGGCTTCCCCTTGATTTCCAGTTCTTTGCCACCACAAAAAGAACTGCTATAAATATTTTTGCACATATGGGTCCTCCTCCCACTTCTCTGATCTCTTTGGGATACAGCCCTAGAAGTGGTATTGCTGGGTCAAAGGGTATGTACTTTTTTATAGCCCTTTGGGCATAGTTCCAGATTGTTCCTCAGAGTGGTTGGATCAGTTCACAGCTCCACCAACAATGCATTAGTGTTCCGGTTTTTCCACATCCTCTCCAGCATTTCTCATATTCTTGTTTTGTCATTTTAGCTAACCTGGTCAGTGAGATGCCACCCACCCATTCTTGTATAGTCTTTTGCAATTACTTTTAAATGTTTATCTTTTTTTTGTTTCTCTTTACACCTGTTTGTATTTTCGAGTTTCTACTGAAGTCTGATATTTTGATCATGAATGTTTAGAAGTCCTATATTTCATTAAAGGTCTATTTTTCCCCTGTTAGAGTATATTCACTTTTTAAAAATAAATTTTTGTAAATATCTTTTTTTACATCATCAGAATCTTTCTGAAGATCCCGACTTTTGCATATTCTCAGAGGTAACTATCCTTGTAACAGATAATATTTTAAAAGAAAAAGAAGAGGAAGAATAGAAAAAAAATCAGCAAACTTAACCCATAGCTTGAAAAATAATCTGAAAACATATTTGATGGTCCACACTAGTGCACCTTCCATTTCTGGAAGGAAGTCAAGTGAGAATGTCCTCTTATATGTTTTCTTTGGAGATACGCTTGTTCTTTGTAATCTTGGAACATTCACTTTAGATTTCTTGTTGTCACTGTGTAATATTCCATTATTTTTATGTGCTACCTTTCATTAAGCCGTTCCCCAGTCAACGGGCATCTATTTTGTTTCCAGGTCTTTGCTACCACAAAAAGTTCTGCTAAAAATATCCTGTTGTGTATGAGGACCTACTTCTTCTTAATGACCTCCTTGGGGTATAAACCTAGTAGTAGAATCCCTGGATCAGAGAGTAGGGGCATTTTAGTGATTTTATTTGCATAATTCTGATTTTTTTTCCAAAATGATCCCAGCTCCACAAGTAGTACAATTATGTGCCTCTCTTCCCATAACTCCTCCCACATTACTGACTCCATCTTTTGTCATCTTTGCCAATTTGCTGGGTGGGCAGTAAGATTTTAGGGCTGTTTTGATTTTTATTTCTCTTATTCTTAGAACATTCATTGATTTATGATTAATAGTTTGTGGTTATTGTGAACATTTCATATTCTTTGACTACTTATCTACTGAGGAATTGGCCTTTGGTAATTTATACACACACCCATACACACATATATTTCTTATTGAGAAATTTAATAACAAAATTTTTTTTACATTCAACTCCTTCCCTTCTTATCCAAGGTTGATTAATTTTGTTTGTGTAGAAGCCTTTCAGGTTCGTATAATCGAAGTTATCTATTTTCTCTTTTGCAATTGCTTCTAACCCTTGTTTGACTAAGAATACATCTCCTACAAATAGCAGTGAAAGGCATGTGATCTGTTTTTCTTCTAGTTTTTTATAGTGTGATCTTTAATATTAAATTCAAATATGCATTTTTTTATTTATTGTAAAATATGGTTTAAGATTTCGGCAAGCCTAATTTCTGCCAAAGTGTTTTTCTAGTTTGTCCATTAGTTTTATCAAATAGAGAATTACCTTGCTTATCTTAATCAAGAGAGTGAGTCCCAGATCTTGCCCAAGGGGAAGTTCCCTAAAGTCTCTAGTGTAGCAAGCTTCTGATAAAGACATCATGAAGGCTGCCAGCTCTTCTCATGTTGGCTTCTTCCTGGAGTTTTTTCCTTTAGCAACCTGAAGTAGGGTTGAGTTAGGTTTATATTTTCCTTCATTTGTCTCTAATATTGATTTTTTTCTGAATTAGGATTTTTTTTTTGCTCCTCTTCCTCTATAAAGACAGCACCTTGCCTCCGATTAATTATGCTTAATCCCAGTTAGGGAAGTCCTGTATACACAGTTCAGGCCCCCTCACCTTATTTCTTACCTCTTTCCCTGAAATCTTACTGTTTTTTCTTTCTTCCTTTTATCTACTTATTCAATTTTTTCCCTGCTTTTCACTCAGTTAAGTAGCTAGATAAAATCTCCCTTCTCTCCTTCAACATCTTATTTTGTTAGGTTGTTTTTTGATTTTGTTTTATACATTTTTTGTGCTTTTTTTTCTAAGGAGATACTGAGTGAGCATATTAGAGATTAGGGATTAGCCTTCTTTGCTGTTAATATTAATTCATTATTTAGCTATCTCATTAGGACTCTAGATATCTTAGACTATAGAGACAGCTGCAGTTGTTTTACCTCTTGTACACAATTCTTATTAGGGGAATTGTGAAAAGTTATAAGGATCAGAGAAAATTTCTAGTCCTATATCTTCCTGCTCTCATGATCCAGAAATCTTGTAGTCACTTTTTCTGAGTAAGTTATTCTTGGTTGTAATACTATAACTTTTGCCTTTTAGAATATGATATTCCGGGGTAGCTAGGTGGTGCAGTGAATAAGTGAATAGATCACTGACCCTGGAGTCAGGAGGATGTGAGTTCAAATCCAGCCTCAGACACTTGACACAAAAACTAGCCATGTGAATTTGAGCAAGTCACTTAACCCCAATTGCCCTCCAAAAAGCAAAAAAAAAAAAAATGATATTCCGACATCATCGTTCTGACTGTGGCTCCTTGGCACATTGACACTTGCTTTCTGGTTGCTTGAAGTATTTTTTTTCTTTGACAGAAAAGTTCAGGATTTTGGCTATAATGTTCCTTGGAGTTATCATTTTGAGGTTTCTTTCAGAAGGTATTCAGGGGGTTCTTTCTAGTTTTACTTTACTCTTTAATTCTAACAGATCTGAGTGGTTTTCTTTCATTATTTCTTGAAATATGATATCCAGGCTTGTTTTTTGGTCATGGCTTTCAGATAATGAGGTGATTCTTAAATTATCTCTCCTTGATTTGTTTTTTAGGTCAGTTTTTTTCATATGAAATACCTTATATTTTCTTCTATTTTTTTACTTTGTTTTTATATTTCTTGTTATATCATAAAGCAATTTACTTTTGTTTGGTCCACTTTAATTTTCAAGGGGTCTGTTAACTGGAAAAGCTTTTGAATCTCTTGTACTAAGCTCTTAATCCTCCTTCCAAGTCTTTCTTCTTAGAAGGAGGATTAATTCTAAAACTCTCCTTTCTTTTCCAGTTCTTTCCTTTAAAGCTCTCATATAATTTATAATATGATTTTTTTACTTTAGGAAAACCTCTTTCTTCATTTTTTGGAGAAATTTTTAATTGACCTTGTGGCCAAGGTGTGTTTTTCTTTGAAGCTTTGCTTGTAGAAGTCTTAGGGTTATTCTCTTCTTTTGGGTTTGTGTCTTGGATGCTCCTAATACCATAATAGCTCTTTATTGTGGGATTCTTTTTATTTACTTATCCTTTCAGCCTTACTTCCTGAGTTGGAACTTTGCATTAGATTTGTATCTGCATGCTCCTAGAGGGAATGCCAGGGCCTTGTTTGGTCCTGATTTCTATGCATGTGCCAGGTGGGGGAAAAGGGAGTCCTGTTGCTGCTTTGTCTGGATATTGAGTACTTCATTTTTCAAGGCTATCAGAGGTGGCTCAGGCCAGTATCCACAAGACGTTCAGTGCATTCTAAGCAGTCTAACTTAAGGTGAAATCTGATCCTAGTCTGTGCTCATGGATCTGGATGACATTAATGTAGGCTTTCCCCGACCCTGTCAGCTATTTGAAAGTCTCTTCAAGTTCAGACCAATGGAATCACAGGGTATTCTTAGGTTTGAGTACCTTGTTCCTTGGTCACTTATCTGCAGGCCTCAGACTAGGTTTGGGAACTGAATTTGTGACTCTACTCTGGGGTCAAAAGAAGCTGCTTGCTTCTTTTTCCTGCTTCTCAGTACACAGCCTCAGGACACTTCTGAGTTGGAACTTTAACCACAGCCACTGGTGAGGCCCAAGTATAGCTGCAGGTCCCCTCCTCAGAAGATAGTGGATCTGTAATGTGATTGCCAGCTGGCTTCTGTTCTTGCTTCCAGTAGGTACACTGTGTCAGGCTCAGCCACAATTGAATCTGATTGCTCTTTGACCCAGTATATAGCCTCAGGTTCTAGTTTAGTCCCCAGGCTCTACCTGGGGCCTTCCTAGCTGGACCTTCTCCATAGTGCCTGCAGGCCTCTGGCTGTCTCTTCCTATTGACTTAGGCTGGAAAAATAATTCTTCTGTGGTTTCTTCTTGGATGTACTGATCTCTTTCTTGGTCTGGTACTCTTCTGAGATTTTGGTGTAGTACTCATGAGGGAAAACTGGGATATACTGCTTCTTCTTATCCTGCTTTCTTTTCTGCTCTCCTTTCTCTTAACTCTCTTAAACACTCCTTCTGTCTCTTTCACTATCTCCTTGGTTCATCTATATTTAATCCTGATTTTTCATTATTCATGCTGTCTTTAAGCATGCTATCATTTGCCCATTTATCCTTCTTGACTTTGTTGATTTTGATTATTGCCTGGTGCAAAATAGTGATTGAAATTCTAGATGGTTTCTTTTAATCGCCTGAAGCATAGAACGTTTTGTTCAGTCCCTTAGTTTCACTCTATGTGTATCTAAGTATTTTAAAAACATGTTTCTTGTATGTAGCAAATCTGTAGTCACGCAGCATCACTGGAAGGATAAGATGATAAAACATCAGTAGTTTCCCTTTCAGTTCATCACAAAGCCTGTTCCACAGTCAAAGAAAACATATAATCAGTAGGGAAGTGGCATTTACCTTTAAGCATCCAAAGACACATTTTAGGGAAAAAAATGGAGAGGATCTGGGTTGGTGAAGGGCTTTAATATCAAACCACATGAGGAGTAGTCGAAGAAATTAGAGACATTTAGCCTGGAAAAGAGAAGATTGGGGGTGTAAGGGACTTAGGAGGTCATTTCTAGTCCAGTAACCTCCTTTTATGGTTGAGGAGACTGGAGCTCAGACAAGTTAAGGGACTTGGACATGATCATGCAGGTAGTGAAGGGCAGAGTCAAGATTTGAACCCAGGTCCTCTGATTCAAAATACCAAATTCTCCCAGCATAGTTGTCTTTAAGTCTTTAAAAGGGATTTAATGCAATGACTAATGTGGCCTTGTTGAACTGTTGGCAGAACATGTCTACCTCCTCTCAGCTGAGATGTGGTGGAGACTCTAGGTACTTATCTGAGCAGATATGGCCAATGTGTACATTTTTTTCTATCTAGCTATACTTCTTTATTGGGAGGGGAGGGGGAAGACAAGCAGGAAGCCATTGGGAAGTAAGAGCACTGTTTGTTCAATTGAGAGGGAGGGAGAGAGACAGACAGACAGACTTAGTGGCTCCTGAGCTTCCCTCTTTGAGAGTCTGGGATTTTTTTTTGCCTTGCCTGTGGGCACATAGCTAGCAAGTGACATATTTGAGGTTAGAATCTCAGTCCATCTGTCATCAGTGCTGTTCCTTTGGGAGAAGGCCATTTCCTCGTATGTTCCTTTCATTGGTTTTTCATCCTGTCATCCCAGTAAGTTCTCAGTATCTGACATACGGATGCTTGTTTCACCATCAGGTGTAAACTCAGCTCTCAGGTGCAATATGTTTTCCCAGTGAACCCTGAACTTGAGGGAGTTACATCCTCAGCTGCACGGAAGCACCAGATTGAAAGCAACTACTGAAAATCCAGCAGCCCAGAATGATGAGGACAGGCCAGAAATAGAATCTTTCTAGCATGGAGTTAGGTTAATTCAATTTCTAACCCCAAGCCTAATTCTGATGGATACTTAACATAAGTTGGAATTTCTGTTTCTAGAACCACTTAGTAGCTTTAGACTGAGAAGCGGGAGCTCCAGACAGATGGACTTCATTTATTCATTCATTCAACATGTACTTTTTCAGTTCCCCAGCGCTTCCACTGCCAGGTACTGTGCTAGGAATTGAGACTATAAAGAAAAAGCAATGTCTGCACTCAAGGAGCTTACATTCTCCCCAAGGGAAATGAGGCATAGGAAGACAAGTAAATGCAAAGTAAATGGGAAAGAATATGGGAGTGGAGAGGGCCCTAACAAATGGAGGTGGAAGGGAGGGGGCATCAGGAGAGGCTTCCTTTAGGACAGCATTTCTCAACCTGTGGGTCACGGTCCTTTTGGGGGTTGAACAACCCTTTCCCAGTAGTCACAGGGGTCTCCTAAGACCATCGGAAATCCATCGGAAAACACATATTTCCGATGGTCTTAGGAACTGAGACACCACTCCTCTATGCATCTCCAGGCGGGTCTGCCCACATGCAGATACACCCACATACCAGTATTAAAGGGTAGCAGTATTTAGGAAGGTTGAGAACCACTGTTTTAGGAAGTCGCACTTAAGTTGGGCCTCCGAGGTAGCTAGAATTTGAAGAGGCCTGAGTAAGGAGGACTTATACTGGGTATTGGGACAGGCTGAGCAAAGGCTTATCAAATGTGTCATGGATTAAGAGCAAGTAAGCCATTTTGGTTAGGTGAAGAGGAAAATGTACAGTAACTCTGGAAAGGTCATCTAGAGATAAAGGCTTGAAATGCTCAAAACAAAAGTCTGCTTTCTATCCTAGAGGCAATAGGCAAGACACAAATCCAGTTTGGGTCTCAGTTTCTCTATTTTCAGCCTTGGAGTTGGGGGTGGTGGGATTGTCCAAGTTGACCTCTGAGATCTCTTTTCTAAGTCTACATTGGCTGTGTGTCTCTACTTCCCTGTTTGCTATTCTTAACCCCGAGCCTAATTCTGATGGATATGTTTTAACATATGTCTTAACACACACTGTTCTAGATAAAGAATTTTTTTTTCATTTTTGCCTTATGACTTTCCACTCCTAGTACAGTGCCCAGTCTGCAACATGGCTCCATAGACAGTCGTTGCTCTGTCTTAGATGGCCCTCAGAAGCCCAGGGAGTCCAGCAGTAATAGATCTTTCTCCCCAGCTCTAGAGTTGGCATGACTTGTAGAGCAAACTTATCGTTGCTTCCAGCCTCTATATGGCCAAACCATGGACTGGCAAATTGGTAACAGTTTTTGGCACCTTTGCTTCCTCTTTGAGAAATCCAGGGGAAGATAAGCAGATTGTCTACAGGGGGTGCTGTGAAGGACTATGCAGATAGGACCAGGATGGAGGCTTTCCCAGTTTCTGGTGCTTCCATGGAAATATAGGCAGGTCCTCTGCCAATTGTACTATCAGAACCAATGCCCACTGGGGGATGGCTGCTTTTTTCTCAGTCAGTGTAATAAACAGCAAGCACAGACAGTGTGCTAAGAAGACAGAATTAAAAGTATTGTCATTGATAGGGACAATAGTAAGCAAGAGAGCATCCAGAGGACAATGGCCAGGATGCTGAGAGGCCCCCAGCCCATGCTCCAGAAGGAGCCCTTGAAGGAACTGGTGATGTTTAGGCTACAGGAGACTGTGTGGGTGGGAGAGGAACAGGACAGCTGTCTGCAAGTATTTGAAGGGCTGTCTTGCAGATGAGGGCTTGGGCGTGCTCAGTTTGTTCACAGGGGACAGGGAGAAGCTCGCTGCACAGAGTCAAAATCAGGCCATATATCGGGAAACACTTCACCCCAGTTAGAGCTGTCCCCAGGTGGAATGGGGAGCCCTTGTCCCCGAATGGAAGGCTTCAAGCAGAGGCTGAAGTGACCTGGAGTTGTATTTTGTGTTGTAGGACAAATTCTGGTCCCAGGCCAGGTTGTACTAGATGGCTGCTGAGGTTTCTGCTGCCCCATAGATTCTGTACTGATGGGATCCCCTCTGTCTGTCAGTAGAGCATTTGCTTTGATGAGAGAAGCACATGAGCCTCTCTGCCTCCATGTCACTGTGGCCCTTCAGGGGGCATTTTGTTATTTCAGAGAATCCATTGGAGAATACGGTGGCACTCAGCTCTGAACCACCACTCTGGGGTATTTGTTCCTTTCGCGTGGATAGCAGCCTCTTCTACCCAGTGGTATCTCATAATTAAGAGCCTTTTTAGTAAAAAGTTCTTAGTGCTTTTTATTCTTCAGAAAGCTTTTGTAGAAATTCTCTTTCCTCCTTCCCATGACTGTCAGAGATTTGATCCCTTAATGGCAGAACTGCTCTACAAAGCTATTGGAACCAATTAAGAGAATTAATGACTAAAGATTTTTTTTCAGCCTGCTCTGGCCCTATCAGGTGGCATAGCAAATACTTGTCAGAGGCAGCAGCTACAATTCAATAAGTCATCTCTTGTTTTTCTTCATCTCAGCCTACTATGCAGCCTCAGCATCTGGTTTCTACTTTATCATCAACAAGCCACTTCAGAGAAGGCTTTGCACTTAATTACTATTTGGATTTCGATTAGGAAACTGTAGTTAAGAAGTTAAGAAACTCTAGGGAGTTGTAATTGTAATAACTTCTACTGTATACTGAGAGGCCTTCACTTAACAGCTGGAGCGGAGTGCTTCCAAGAATGTCTCAGAACTGGGCACTCGCCAAACCAAGATCTTCTCTCCTTTTTCTTCCCTCATCTCCTTCTCTCTTGCCCCCTGTTCCCTTTTCCCCTCATCTGCACAGCATCAGGAAAATCTCTACTGAGGTTAGAAAGGAGTAAACAGTTAGGAAATCATAGAATTTTTAAGTAGATGTGGCAATGGAGGAATTCCCTTTATACCCTCCCCACCTGGAAATCCATTTCCTTACAAAGCAGCCCACTGCATCTGTAGGCACTTCTGAGTATTAGGTAACCTTTTCTGTATATTGAGGTCAAATTCAAAATCCCCATAACCCAGAGTTATAGACTCTCCCATGCCGTAGAAGTGACCTAAGGGGTCATCTTGTCCAGCCCATGCTGACTACGGTGTCTCTGGCAAGCGGTCATCCAGTTTTCACCGAAAGGCCTTCTGTGAAGGGGAAGTTAGTGCCTTTGGAGGTTGCCCATTTTTCTGGATAGCTGTCATGGTAAGAAACTTTTTATTGGGAACAGCTTTAATACTCCTCTCTATAACTGCTAGACGTTAAGTCTAATTCTGCTCTCTGTGTGCAAGCAAAAAAAATCTCTCTTCCAAATAAATCAGAGGTCCTTAATCTAGGATCCATGGACCCCCAAGGAGTCCCTGGTTAGATTTCAAGGGGTCTGTGAACTCAGATGGGAAAAAATGACACCTTTATTTTCACCAACCTCCAAGTGAAACTTAACATTTACTTCATTTACTTAGTAAAAAATGTTATTCGGAAAAGATTTCATCGGGCAGACCACAGAAAGGGTCCATGGTATAAAAAACATGAGAGCTCCTGCTTTCAATATTGGAAAACTCCACTCAGGGCCAGCTTTTCTCCAGCCTCCAACCCCGCTTTCTAGCTCCAGAGCTGGGAGCCCTGTTTTTCATTTGATGAATGTTCTTTAATCCCAGCACAAACCAATCCCAACCCCCCCACACACACCCTTACCCTTCCGTCTTTCCACCTTTCCAACTCTAGCCATGGGGACAGTACTACTGTGCCTGGAAAGATGAGTCAGTCAGTTTCCCTATGGCTCCACTTACCATCACTCTGACTTCCAATTCAAAATACCCCTCCCTTGATGCCACTTCCTTATGTGTGTTGGCTTCTCTTGTTAGAATGGAAACTCCTTGTGGGAAGGGACTCTTTTTGTCCTATTTGCATCCCCACTGTTTATCATAGTGCCTTGACACATAGTAAGTACTTCAGGTCTTATTCATACTTTCTACAAGTCTTCTTCTCCAGGGGAAAGTTCAACTAGATCTTATATGGCAGAATCTTGAATCCCTTTACCATACTTGTTATCTTCCCTTGGCTATGCTCTAGTGTGTCAATGTCATTCCTAGAAGACAGTGTTTGGAAATGGACACAATATTCTAGATATGATCTGAGAGGGTAGAAGGACCATCACCTTCCTCATTCCAGATGCCATGCTGCCATTAATTTAAGGCAAAATCTCATTACCTTTTTTGAATTCCAGGTCATACTAATTTTTATTGAGCTTATAGGACACATACACACACACATACACACACCACCATATCTTTTTCACATAAATAACTGTCTACCACATATCTCCCATCCTATATTGCATGATTGATTTTTTGATACTGTGTAGACATTTACACCAATCCCCTATTGAACCAGGTCATTTCCAGTGGCTCACTGGGACATGGAGGTAATCCTGGGTTCTCTAAAGCTTTGTAGGGAAAATAGCACAAACTCTGGATGGTCCTTCTGAGCCAGAAAACCACAGGCCCACCTATATATGATCAAAAGGCAGGAAATAGGTGTATCTATAGTTCAAGGGATAGGCTAACTAAATTCATAAAGGATTGGAAGCTTGGCCACCAGGTGATTTTTTTTTTGGCATGGCCCCTCCTGAAGCTGTCTAATAAAAGTATAGAGGGAGTTCTGGTTGGCTTTGGTCAAATTAAATTCTGGATATTCAAAGTGTTGATGTCACTTTCACTCTGTTAGATTCTTGTCCCGCATCCCTGGACATCTGTATATGTTTGCAGCCTGACCCTGGCTTCCAAGAAACTTGCTATGTTACCCAACTTTGGGTTGGCCATGCATTTGATACGCGTGCCATCTCTGTACTTTCTCTCGCGTCATCAATAGCAAATGTTGAACAGCAGTAAGATGAGATGACTCCATTAAGCGACATTCCTGAGGCATGTTCATTCAAGCAGCTGCAAATCCGTGGAATTGGATGATTGTGTGAAACACCTTGTCACATGCCTTGCTGAAACCCAGATGTGTGACGTCTGATCTAGCAGTGCAGTCACCCTGGCGAAAAAGGAAATGGCTTTAGTCTCACATGTCTTGTTCCCAGGGAGCTGATTCAGTTCAGTAACTATTCATTAAGTATTAGACACTGGGCTAGGCACTCAGGGTACAGAAATGAAAAATAAAATGACAAAATGGATTCCCTCCAGTAAGTCACATTTTACTTGAAGGAGGTTACATTGACACAGATAATAAGCACAGTAGTGATTGCTCTTGTTTCCATAGAATGGATGCCCTTCTTAAGGGTAGGGAATGTGTCCCGCCTGTCTCTGTCTCTTCTGTCCTTGCCTTGGCTTCTCCCTCTAGTCCTGCACTAGCCACATTGCTGTGTTGGGGCTCAAACCATCTCCCTATCCCTAAGCTATTCGGGAGGGGGGGGCTAGTGGACTAGGATAGGAGTAGATTTCTCCATGGCCCAGCAGGACCCACTCACCTTTTGGGAATGGGTGCTTTACTGCAAATGATTAATTATATCAAGTGTCACTGGGGAGACAAAAGGAGCCTGGAAGACAAGGAATGGGAGAGAGGGAGAGGAAGGGAAAGAAAGCATTGTCCTATAGACCATAATCTCCTCTCCAACTTTGCAACTGGGCCATCGACTTCTTTTTTTTTTTGCTTTTTGGAGGGGGGAGGGCAGGGCAATTGGGGTTAAGTGACTTGCCCAAGGTCACACAGCTAGTAAGTGTTAAGTATCTGAGGTCAAATTTAAACTCAGGTCCTCCTGACTCCAGGGCCAGTGCTCTGTTCACTGTACCACCCAGCTGCCCCAAGCCATTGACTTCTGGTGGACTCAACCAGGATTCAAGAACATGAACACCCTGCTTTGCCTTCCTTTGTTCTGCTTCTGTGGTAGCCATACCTTACACTGGGTTCCTGCCTGGACTGCCACCCAACGCACATGATTCCATCCCCCTGTGAAGGTGCCCAAGAATCCAAGGCCACTTTGATGACCAAACCACTCACTTTGTGCTTTCTTGTTGGGCTGCCAAAAGTGGACAAAAGGAAGCCAAACTAAGCTGTTCCTCTTGGCCATACCTTTTAGTATCTCAAAGGACGGAGAGCTATAAAATAGAGGGGCGGGGGTTCTTTCTTTGGACTGAGTTTCTTAATATTTTTTGGACCATGGACCCTTTGGCAGCCTATTCAGATAATAAGATACATTGGATCACAAAGCCAAGCAATTGCATTGAGAGTTATCAAAATATTTGAAAACCAGCCAACAGATTGGTGTTCTCCAGAGTCTGAATCCCATCCTGGGAGGACATCAGTGCTCATTCTAGGTAGGTCTGGGTTCTAAAAAGCCTGGAAAGCCCAAACTCGTTCTTTCACGTGCTGAGGCAAAGCTGCAGGATCCTGTGGGGCAAGAGTACCAATAATTGCAGATATTTTGAAATGAACTTGGGGAGAATTCATTAGCTTTTGAAAGCTTCAGATCAGATTGATAAAAAGTTGTTTGACATTTTTTGGAGCTTGTTCAAATTTGCAATGCCTTGGGAAGGGGGGTGTCTTTTTCTTTCTAGCACCTAGCCCAGTGCCTGACTTATATTGTGACAGCTTAACAAATGTTTACTGATGGATTATTGATTTACATGCATCCTCTCAGTTCCATATCATGATAACCTTGTGAAGTAAGCATTGCAAGGATCTTTGGGAATCCCATTTTGTGGATTCTCCCAGCAGTCAGGCAATTTGCTCAGGGTCACACCCAGAATGTATTAAAAGTAGAATTCAAATCCAGGACTTCCTAACTCCAGGACTAGCACCCAACCCAGCGTAAAACAGATCTTTTTACTATTCCAGTTGCTAGAAATACATACCAGGGTTTGCAGGGGCTGAGCTGAGCCCCATCCACATTTGCAGAAGGGCCATAGAACAGAAAGGAACTTTGGGGATTATCTAGTTCAATTTCTGCATTTTCCTGATGGGCTAGAGGAGAACTGACTAGCCCAAAGTCACATAGCTAGTTAGTGGTCCAGCCAGCCCTTGAAATAAAGTTGTTGAGAGGAGGAAGTAAGTTGACTTAATGAAAGTGCCTTGTAAACTTTGAAGGATTCTATAAGCGCAAACTAGTAGTAGTGAGAAGAATGACCCTTGTACTCCCCAGCAGATGAGAATAGTGTATATAATAGAGCTTTGACTAAGTTCCCAGCATGTTACAGATGTGCAGGATTGTTACTGAGACCCTCAGAGGGACCAGCTAAGCAGCTGTAAAATGCCTGAAGTCATGGGATTTGGGCTTAGAAGGCTTAGGGGAAACATTCCTGAGAGAGGTGGATGAAGGGTGGGTCTTGGAGTTGGGGAGGCCTGAGGTTCAAGTGCAGCCTCTGACACACATACACTGTGTGTGTGACTGAGGCAAGCCACCAGCTCCCCTCCGAGAGCCATGCCATCACTAAGAATCGAAGTGACGTAGGAAGTCATTGCCAGCCTTCATGGGCAGAGGGAGTTTCCAACCTGGCAGCTGTCCTCTGATAAAATCCCAGGTCCTGATTCCCCTCCTCTCCTCCCTCCTTAAGCTCTCAGTTATTATTATATTTCATACATAATATATAGATGATTATATATATATAATACATTATATATATATATATATATATAGACAACTGATTGCACCTGTGGGGTGAGGGATAAACTTGACTTCACCATCACTGTTGACTCTTCACTCTCCCTCATCCCACATTCCCAATCAATAACCAAATCCTCTCCTTTCCACCTGGGCACTATCTCTAGTCCTTGGCTCCTCCTCAGCACACCCTCTGTTACCACCCTCTCTCTGGGCCTCATCTCTTCTCCAATAGAGCCATGGAATAACCTCCTCACCAGAGCTGCCAAACTACCCACAAAATTCCCCAGTCTACACCCCAATGAGATTGGAGTGTAATTGGGAAGTGTTTAACAAAACGAATACAGATACAGGACAGGCAATGTTAATTTGTGTTTCTCTGAAGTTTGACCCCACTGGCCTAATTGATCCCCCTGCCTCAAGTCTCTCTCCTCTTCCAGGCATCTGCACACATGGCTGCCCAGCCTTGGTGGCCCAAGTAACATTCCTAATGCCCTGCTACGACTGCCTGTCTGTGCTTTCCAAGCCTTGATCCATCTTGCCCCATCTACCTATGAAGATTTCGGCCCGTGTCTTATACATCCTCTGCCCTCCAGCCACACTCTACCCCCAGTTCCTGTTCTCCTGTCCTCAATCCTCTAAGCTTGCAATTTGTGTCTGGTCAAGCCCTTGCCTCATGCCAGCTTCCATATATATGTGTGTATGTACATACATATGTATGCATATATAGGTATGCCTGTGTATATACATGTATACACATGTGCATATACACATATGTATGTGTATATGTGTACATATGTATATGTGTATGTGTATATGCATGTATACACACACACACACACATATATATATATATCAGCTGTAGCTGTAGTCCTGGCTCTGCCATTTCCTAGTTCTGAAACCAGGAACAAGTCCCTACCTCTTCCTGTCCTCAGTCCCTCATTTGGAAAGTGGGGATAATATTGTACTATCTGTATTCTTTGTGTAACAGGAACATAATGAGCCTCAAATGAATTGTGTAGGCAGGCTGTTTTCATAGCTTTGCTCTTAGAGGTGCCAGCTACCAGCTCTCAGGGAGCAGGAGGGATGAGAAATGGCAGGTTCCAGGGGCCTGGGCAGAGAAGCTGACCAGAATAGAGTGCAGAGCCACTGATGTGCATTATGTGAACCAATACATTTGTCACTGGATTCCTGGATCAGAGCCTGGTCTACCTACGCTTGGTCCAGTGACTCCCCAGCAAAGACACCACAGACGCTATGTGTTCCAATGTTAGATGAGGAAGAGTGCTGGATTGGGAGGCAGAGGGCCTGGGTTTGAATCCCAGATCTGCTTCTATGACCATTTCACTTCTCTGGGCCTCAGTTTCCTAATCTGTCGAAGGGTATTAGACAAGACAATGTCTAAGGCTGCTTTAGGCCCCAAATCTATGATCTTGTGAAAGTTGGCCATCTGTATCTTTAAGGGACAGTCTTCTCGTACTCTGCCCCTAGCCTGAATTTTGGTCAAATGGGGTTTTCAGTCCATTAGTACAGTCCAAAGACATCAGATATGTTCATTACAATGGAATGTGTTTTCTGCAAAGCACTGATGGGAAGAAAGCATCTCTGAGCCTTTTCCCCAGAAGCCATTGTTCCAACACTGTTCTGTGGTCTCCTCAGTCCCACCCAGTGGACTCAGGTTTCAATTCCTGGGATCACTTTATCATCTGAGGAACAGTACACACTTGTGTTTGATATTTTCAGGAACAATCAACAATAGTTTTCTCTAAAGAAAGTCTTCATTGTGTCTGCTCTTGCCTATAGCTTTCCGGCATAGCTTCCTAAGACTACCTCTGCCTGCTCCCCAAGCTCCTCAGCTGCCAGCTCTTGGGAAAAAGCAGCAGCCCAACCTTTGTCTGCTTTTACCAGGAGAGCAAAAATCAAGAAAAAGGCATTCTGTAAAAAGGCCCCAGCTGCCATAATAGGCCCAAGAATGTAAAGGAACACATTGCCTGACTTCAGAACTCAGATCCATTCCATAGCCAGTCGTGACTGCAGAGGAGAGTTGGTGACCCCTATGTGCCTAGAGCCCCCCCACCTGCCTTTTTTTGAAGAGAGGGGGATCTCTAGGTGCAGAATGAGGCATTCTCTACTTACTTGATATAAGAGAGAGGATGGAACTAGGCATTAGCAAGTAACAGCAATATTTTTTTAAAGCATCAATAAAAATGTTTTTCAAAAGTCCCAAGCCCAAGTCAGTAACTCACAGATTTGTCAGATCTTGACAGGCCTTTAGATATCCAGCTTTTCATTTTACAGCTGAGGAGACTGAGGTGCAGACACAGGACAAAACTTGGCCAAGTCACACAATGGCAAAGCAGGCCTTGGAACCCATGGATCTGGAGTCCCAGGCCAGGCTCCTTCCCAAAGGAGTGGGAGCTGGAGGGAATCTGGGAAGAGAAGTGCTCACAGATCACTGTTACCCAGCCATGCAGGGGCTTCTTGGGCAGCTTGTCCAGCTCTTTGGGTATTTGTGCCCAGTGGAGACGTTCTCCCTGGTGTTGGCCTTTTGGTCAAAGACTGAGGGGAAGCCAGAGCCATGTCACCTTGTGATGACATCTTATTTTGATTCTCTCTAGAACATAGTTCTCAAGTCTGGGGAATTTGAGCCTTTTGCTGACACCAATGAGCAGGAAAATTAGGTTCGCTTTCCTCACTTGGAAGGTCCTTTGCTAAGCTCAAATCTGCTTTTTTGGCAAAAAGAGCAGGAACCGTCTGGAGGCCTGTGCTTGAATGCCAACTCTGGCTCCCACCCTGATTTTGTGCTGGGAGCAGAGCAAATGCCTTTCCCTCTCTGGTCTATAGTTTTCCCAAGGGAGAAAATGAGGGGGCTGGACAAAATGCCTTCTGCTCTTCCTTTCTGTGCTCACAGCTCTGCCAGTCATGAGCATTGTTTACAAGTGTGATCTACCTTCTTTAGTGAGCTGGGAGTGGGTGAGCTCTTTGTCAGGGAAAATCACATTGTCTTCCACACTGAGGAGCATCAAGTGATGGGCACTCCAGGGTTTCCTCGCTCATCCCACTTATAGAGGGGTGGGGGGTGTGGTACAAAACACTTTTAGGAGAAGGAAGAAATAGCAACCACTTTAGGTAATAGTGGGAGTTGGTTGAATTAATCAATCAATTACTCCACCCCTGTTAAGCAGCCCAGATACCTTTGTCAGGTGAGAACAATCAGAGCCTGAACTAGTTGTGAACAAAGCTTAGCAGTCTCTATTGAAAAAAATCAATCCTGGACTTTAGTCTAAGTGCTAAGACTCTGGGTAATTTAAAAGTCAGTCAATCAGCACATACTTATTTACTCTTGACCACGCACTGTGCTAGGCCTAGGGGTATCAATAAATAGAATG
The DNA here is from genome assembly GCA_028646575.1 of Pseudocheirus occidentalis. Classification (NCBI taxonomy): domain Eukaryota; kingdom Metazoa; phylum Chordata; class Mammalia; order Diprotodontia; family Pseudocheiridae; genus Pseudocheirus; species Pseudocheirus occidentalis. The sequence goes on along the minus strand of CM053602.1, from coordinate 5,413,045 downwards.
AAACAAACCAAAGAGCTCACATACTAATTGAGGGGACAAGAAGTACATATAAAAATCGTTATTGCTCCAATAAAAGGTGAATCAATAGAAATCAACCAAGAAGTTCAGTCCAAGGTAGTTGGGGAGGGCACTGGCCATTGGGGGAAGATGAAAAAAAAAAGCTTCTGCAATGGGTGAGGTCTGAGAGGGACCCTGAGGGAGAGCTTCACTGGAGGAAGGGGCCGGTGTTGGGAGCTGGCATGAGGCAAGGGCTTGACCAGACACAAATTGCAAGCTTAGGGGATTGAGAACAGGAGAACAGGAACTGGGGGTAGAGTGTGGCTGGAGGGCAGAGGATGTATAAGACATGGGCCAAAATCTTCATAGGTAGATGGGGCAAGATGGATCAAGGCTTGGAAAGCACAGACAGGCAGTCGTAGCAGGGCATTAGGAATGTTACTTGGGCCACCAAGGCTGGGCAGCCATGTGTGCAGATGCCTGGAAGAGGAGAGAGACTTGAGGCAGGGGGATCAATTAGGCCAGTGGGGTCAAACTTACAGAGAAACACAAATTAACATTGCCTGTCCTGTATCTGTATTCGTTTTGTTAAACACTTCCCAATTACACTCCAATCTCATTGGGGTGTAGACTGGGGAATTTTGTGGGTAGTTTGGCAGCTCTGGTGAGGAGGTTATTCCATGGCTCTATTGGAGAAGAGATGAGGCCCAGAGAGAGGGTAGCAGAGAGTGTGCTGAGAAGGAGCCAAGGACTAGCGATAGAGCCCAGGTGGAAAGGAGAGGATTTGGTTATTGATTGGGAGTGTGGGATGAGGGAGAGTGAAGAGTCAACAGTGATGGTGAAGTCAAGTTTATCCCTCACCCCACAGGTGCAATCAGCTGCCAAGCCCTGTCCTCTCTACCTGGGCACTATCTCTGGCATCTGGTCCCTCCCCTTCATCCCCATTGCTACCACCCTCATTCTGGACCTCATTTCCTCTCTCCTCGACTCTTAGAGTAACCTCCTAACTAATCTTTCTGACTCAAGTCAGAGTCAAAGATGAATCCAAGTGTCACTTCCAAAGTGATTTTCCTAAAGCACAGGTCAGACCAGACTATTCCAGTCACTACTCAATAGACTCTGGTGGCTCCTAGTGAACCCTCAGGTCGCTACAAGCTCCTCTGTTTGACTTCTAAAGACCTTCTGAACCAGGCTTTAGGCTTCCTGTACTGCTGTCTCCCTTGAGTTCTGCCTTTACTCACTGTGTATTCCAGTCAGACCAGACGCTTTAGGATTCCATCTCCTATCTTCATGCCTTTCAAAAAGCTCCATTTCCCAGCTCCACTCCCATCCCTGGAATAGACTCCATCCCCACTTTTCTGTCTTCGAATCCCCAGGTCCTAACGTTGGGCCTTACATGCAAGAACTTAATAAATACTTGTTGATTGATTGATTTATAACTGAGAGGTTGATGGTGCCCTCAGCAAAAATAGGGAAGTTGGCCAGGGGCAGGTTTAGGGGGAGAGACTATATATCTCATTAAAAAACTTTTTTCCCAAATCAACAAACATTTCTTAATGTCACTTAGTAACTTCTGGCCAAGATGATTGCCAAAACAGGGGTGGACTGTCGTTGTTCCACATACCTACTCCAGTGATCAGAAGCCCCTAGTTGTCAAAAACTGACAGGAGATGTTGGAAGGCCCAAGGACAACAGCTCCCAGTGCATTGGATCAGAACTTTGCCCTGCAATGAAGTTCCAATTTCAGAACTCAAATTGGAGAGATGAGTAAACCAAAGAGGACACTGAGCAGTATGAATAATTATCATAGCCTTAGTGATGCCGCAAAATCCACCCTAGATGGTGGCTCCAAGGAAAAAACATGGATTTTCCACAACAACAACTATATGGACACCTGGCAGAAATGAAACGAGATGAAATCAACACTCTGGGGGAAAGAATGGGAGGGAAAATAAGCAATAGCTTAGGAGAGAAATTGGTAAACCTTACCCAAGTTAGGGACCCTCTGAAAACTAGAATAGACCAAACAGAAACCAATTGTCCCATGAGAGAACATAATACATTAGAACAAATGCAAATGACTGAAAAACTAGAAGCCTGTGAGGTACTTGATAGCAAAAACAACTGACCTGGGAAATAGGTTAAGGAAAGATGATTTAGGAATCTCTGGACTTCCAGAAATCTATGGGAAAAAAAACCTAGATACTATGTACTCAAGAACTCATAAATGAAAACTGCCCAGATCCATTAGAACCAAAGGGAAAAGAGAAATCAGAAGAAAATAGCCAGGCCATTCTGCATTCAGCTGTCAAAGCAAGCATCTGATTATGAAGCCCCTCACCTAGTAAACTCTAGTGGCTCCCTATGACCTCCAGGAGCAAAGAGAAAATTCGGTGGTGTTTAAAGTCCTTCATAATCTTCCCCTTCCCACTTTTTCAGTCATCTCTCTTTCTTTTCTCTCTCCCTCCTCTCTCTCTCCCTCTCTCTCTCTCTCTCTCTCTCTCTCTCCCTCTGTCCATCTCTCTCTCCCCCTCCCTCCCTCTCTCTGTCTCTGTCTCTTTCCCTCTCCCTTCGTCCCTCCCTCCTTCTCTCTGTCTCTCTTTGCCTGCCTGTCTGTCTCCCTCCCTCCTTCCCTCTCTTCCTCCCTCCCTTCCTCTCTTCCTTCCTTCTTCCCTCCCTATCTCCCTCCCTCTCTCCCTTTCT